>VXBA01003201.1:7500-99887 GCA_013399895.1 Serilophus lunatus
GCAGCAACCACTCCACATGCTCTCTTGTTGGGTCCGAAGGTGACGGAGTGCAAGACAAACTGCCTTCTAATTCTTTTTTTTTTTTTTTTTTATGTTGTATCACAAAGGGCTATTAATCCTTTTTTAGCTTTATTTAGGACTTAACAGTAAGCCAAGTAGCCATAGGTATGCTATGCTGTTTATGTACACATTCCAGAGACGGGAAGGGGGAGGTAATTATTTACTGGCATGAGGAGGGAGCTGAGCTGGCAGCTCTGTGACGGTCAGCACAGGGGCAAGGAGGGGACCACTGCAGGTGCAAAACAAATGATGCCCCATAACTCCCACCAGAAGTTGGAGCTCCTTCCCTGGCTAGGGAGGAGGAGAATCTGACTACTGATTCCTGGCTCCTGGTCAAATCCCTCCTAGCATAAATCACCCGTTTAGATATCCTTACAATTTCAGAGCTGCCAATATTCTGGGACCATTTCAGCCTGAAAAATAAAAATGACACCAGGTGACAGCAGGGTAGCACATGGCTCAGATCCAATTCATTTTCCACTTTGCAGGCCCAGGGAATCAAAGTTGAAGGGAGGACTTTGAGACCGGGTTGGCCACCAGGGCAGGCTGAAGGGGCTGGGGGGAGCGTGGTGAAGAATGAAGCCATTGTGATCCCCTCTCCTCTTCTCCCGGTGCTGCTGCACTGGTGACTCTGCAGGGATCACTGCCCCCACGGCATGGTCACTTTCGTGCTGCTGGCCCTGATTAGCAAACCAGCCACACGCTCATGGCATTTGGCTGGGGGCACTAATGGAGGCTCCTACTAAAGGGATGATGTAGGAGGGGAGAAGAACTTCATGGTAGGAACAGGTGAATGTGTGTTATTGACATCGTTTGCGATTCAAAGTGCTCTACAGTGTCAGGAAAACATTTTCCCCCATTAAACAAACAATCTGCCAGACAGTTTCAGGCTCTGTCACTCCCTGTCAGTCTCCCCAGCAGCAGTTTGGCAGGTTCTGACACATTCCCTCTACTTTGATCCTGCAAAAAGAAGCCTAGCACTGAAGGAAGGGAGATGGCCATCTCTGTGATGTGTCGAGCCTTTGCTCACCATGGTCAGCAGGAAGTCAGAGGGATGCTCCAGCATGAAGGATGGATGTGGTCTGCACTGGATTCTTGGAGCAATACCTGGCCAATGGCAGAGCCACATTAGCGAGTCCAGGGAAGCAGCACACACAGAAAAAAGGGCTGGCTACCAATAAGAGGTACCTGTACCTCAGGGCTGATAAGACTGCAGCAGTGGGAACATAGGTCTTAATCTCAGCTCTGGCATTTCCTCGATACATGACCCCATGCTGCTGCCTGCATTTCCATGCCCTGTCTCTAGACTATTCAGAGCAAGTGCTGGCACACATTTATGTTTGCTCAAGTCCTGGCAGAGCAAAGCCCTGCACCCATGCCCATAGCTGGCTGAGAGCAATGCCGAGGGCAGCATCCATAGGGGAAAGGCTGCCTTCTGGCAATACTACACTGAGGGCCAGGAGGGGCAGCAGAAGGGGTAGGTATCCTCTGAGGGGACACAGCATGACACACCCAGCAAAGCTTGTCTGCTGCAAAGAGATGTTGATGCAGCAGATGAAGTGGGGTTTCTGCAAGGACACAGCATCCTTTCAAAAAGTAGCAAATGCTTTCTCCAAGTTATTCAGTTACAGGTTCCAAACTCCCAAACTACACAAATCTCCCGAGAAAATGCAAGTCAGTCAGAGAGGAATCTTGGAGCCACTTCAAACGTTTTGCCAATAATTCATGCAATGAGATTAAAAAAGCCATTTCTTCCTTTGCCAAGTACACAGAGAGCAGAGTGTTCTTTATTGTGTAGGAACATCACAGCATGTAGCATTTGACAAGGAAAGGTCACTTGGGAGGGGCCACAACTCCTTTTTTTTTTAAGAGGTTGCTACCGGTGTCATTTGGAAAAACTGGTTTTACTCTGTAGCAAAAGCCATAACTGAATGCCCAGCTAACTGGGCTGAAATACCTGCCTGTGGTTTCATTTAAAGAGACACTCTTGGAAGGTTCTCTGCTCGCTATCCAACCTGGGGCCAATCTCACAGTGTTGTTAATCATCAGACACTCATTGATTTACCCTGTCTGAGTACTTCAGTGCTCTAATCCACACTGCAGCAAAGTCAAGATAGCAGGCAGCAGAAATAAGCTGAGAGCAGAGGCTCAGTATCAAAGGAGTTTCAGGACATAATGCGCCTGATTTCTCCAGACTTCAAGGGACATATATTATCTTTCTCAAGGGACTAAGAAAGCCACTGGCAACTAGCCCTTAGTCTGATGCAGTAGTACAAGGAAAGAGAGAAATAGGAACCACAAGCAAATTGCCACAAATCTAGTGATGCTTCCCAAACTACTTCTCCTCTTGTACTGACAGGTGCGTGAGGAGCGAATTCCAGCTATGGCAGATCATCTAGCCTTCTCTAACACAACAGTCATGGCCTCACAAAAATGCAGCCATAGTGAATGGACAAGCTGCTACAAGGCGCAACAGGAAGAACTTCTCTGGAGACACACAGAAAACCTCTGGAAACAGTTTGCTAAATCTAGGTACAAGTTTATGGGAGAGGATAGATGACTTAAAAATTAGAAATCTCTGCCAAAAGCCACTGTGGTGTAAACACAGCTCCTGACACAACACAACAGAAACGTAGATCCAAAATCCCCTTTCACTGTAATAAAATTGGAGCCATTTCATCATGACTGATTTCATTGTGTCATTATCAATTTATCCCATGTAAAGTGAGAGATGACCCTCAGCCCCCAGTGAATTTAGAGACTGCTACAGGAGTGTGAGGAGCATATCAGGGGGCTCTGAAAATACCACTAGAAGCTGTCTGCAGAAATCCCCTGACAATCTCAGACACAGACCATCCTCGTAGTGAGACACAATAGCAGGACAAAGCCAGGCAGCAGGGCTATTAGACGATCTGTGGAAGTAAGAATGCAGGAAATACCAGGCTGTCCAGCCAGTGGTCTGTCTAAGCACATAACCTGTCTCCAACAGTGACTGTAATTCAGAAAAAAATCCCACACTCTGCAAGAGGTAATTATATAACAAGGTACAAGTAACAAGATTTCCATGCAACTTCCTCCCAAGCACTGGCAGTTTCCAGCTGTCTCCCCCACAGAGCAAATCCCATCCCAGACTTGACTGTACCTTTATAATTCAGGATTTCCTCATGATCCACCTAAACCAGCCCATCTCTTTTTGCACCTTTCCAAGATCATGGCCTCATCAAATCATTGTACTGCAGAGTTCCATCACCAACAGTGCATTGGGCTGAAATAAAAACTGAAAAAGTATTTTTTTCTACCAGTGGTGAGTTACTGCTGATTCAATTTCAGTGGCTGCCAATCACTGATTTCTAGAGAGGGCTATGAAAGGCTACTTGTTTTGTTACAAGCAGACAGGAGGCATTCTGGTAGTTGTTAAAGAGTTTCTAGGAAATGGCAGGAGAAAAAAACCCCATAGCAATTGCAGGACGACTTGTGTGTCTGTGGAGGGGCAGCCTGGTGGCTCCAGTTGACAGGAGTGCAGGGAAGGCCTGTTTGCCTCATAGCCACAAAAAAAAATTAATACATGGAATTTGTTCTCACTTGTAGACCTAATGAGCTGGGCAGATGCAGGGGTGCCAGTAAATCCCATCAACTTCTTTAATAGTTAGAAAAGAACTACTTCTTCACCTAAATCAGTGCAGATTGTATAAATGCTGTTTGCACCAACATCTAGAGCACCCTGCCAATTGCAACTCACACTGTTTCATCTTGAGACATTATGGAAATCCCCAGCAGAAACACACATGATTATGGGTATAATGGAGGAGGTTTCTGAGATTCCTGGGAGACAGAAAACAGATTCTCCATTAAAAATTACAATTTTCACCTTCATAAGCAGCTTTCTTAAGATGCATTGTGGTGGAAGAGGGCATTACAGGACCATTCATAAAAACTGTAGTGTGATGCCCAGTTTTTAATAGTCAGTGGTAGCAAAGCCCACCATGAAGCCAGTGAAATTTTAATATTTGTGGCATGTACTTGTCACTGCTGGCCAGTGAATTCCAAACATAAAACACACAAGGAATTCCACTTCATGGTCCAATTTAAAAAAACACCAACAGTAGCTTGTGACACACTACAAAATGGCAAAAGAATCAGACCTGGTTTAAGGATTATTAAATGGAGAGAGAATGAGAAAAGTCCGTGGAACTACCAAGAGCCTACCATTATTTTTGTATCTGTAGATTAAATCTTAGTGGTTCCAGCAGGTTTTGGGACCTGCAGTGCACATAGAGAAGGACTTGCAGGACTCCTGGAAGATACCATTCATTATTCAGCTGGAAACAGTTAACGCCAGTGGGATTTGGTCTCCCTCATAAATGTGAACAATTTTTACTTAGAGCAGTCAAGTGACCAAGGGCTCCTTCAGCCTGTGGGACTGCAGAGTACAGTTTTAAGCAGTTTTATTAACTTTAGTTTAAATCACTTCTAGTACCGATCCCCCTAAAGATCAAAGCTGTTCCATCATTTATACCTAGCAGGCAGTAAAATCCTTACGTAAATCTATAAGTCCCCTTGTTAAGTTTAACATTCATCACTTAACACCACTTAGCAGCCAACCAGGAAAGAGTGTGCCTGCCAGGCCCAGCTAGTCCCATCTGCATCTTTGCAGCAAGGATCCAAGGCTACAGAAAAGGAGTCAAAGGCTTTGTCTGATATCTGTTCCTCCAAAAGACACAGATGGGAGACAGCCCTTGGAGAGCTAATCTCTGCTCCCCATTTCATCTGTGCTCCCACAGTAGCTATGTCTGAATTCCTTAAGTTACTAGGAAATCTCAGACAGCTACACAAAACATTTTGTGCCTAATGAGGCCTTCTTGGACCACAGTGTCATCAGACACTACCATGTCCTGCTAATGAGCTTCTTTCTGTGCAGTGTGGAGCTGCACTGAACTGAACTCTCCCCGTAGGACAACACGGCATGAACTGGCAGATTAAACTTTCCACTGGACCAGGGACAGTTGCAAGGCACTGGGATGGCATCCAACTTCAGCTAAGTGGAGTAGGGATTGAGAACATGAATTTATAACCAGCAACCATCAATGAGGCGTGGGGAGCCATGTGTACAGCATACACTTGGGAAAGAGTACTGGAGACTAGGGAGGAGTTGATTTCATCTAATGTAGGGCAGACAGGACATGAAAGGACCATATCCATTCACTAGAGAACAATGTAGAAAAATACACAGGCAAGACCATCATAATTAATAATAAAAAAAAAGATAGGAAATAGGTATGTCCAACTAATGCTTGAAAACAGTCTTCCACTGCATGGGTTTAGAAAAGACATCCTGTACAGCCAAGAACATTCAGAAGGAGATTCAGCAAGGGCTGTAGTACCAAGAAGGTAAATGGTCCATCCTAAGAGATGACAAGTCTGGAATGCAAACTGTGAAAGGAAACAATGAAAGACAATGATGCTTAGAAAGTGTAGTAGCAAGAACTGCAAAAGAAAAGAAGAGAAAAACTATAAGATGGAGAGATGGATATCATGTAGATGAAAACTGCAGCTACCTAACACAACAGTTTCCATTCCACTTTGAGTAGCTACAAGTGCAGAGTCTCTGCTATGCAATGGGCCAAGCCATTTCTTGGGGAAATACTTTTTCTTGAAGTTTCCTCCTCCTTTTATGTCTCATTTTTCCCCTCTTTCCTCTTTCCCACTCCCTGCCTCCCTCCAGGCAGAGATAGGTTTCTCTCAGCTGCTTCTGCGCCTGTGACTTTACTGCATGGGGGAAGTCAGTCCGGAAGGTCACCTCTTTCATCAAGTATTCTATTTGCATCCAAAATTGTATGTACATGAAAAATGTGGTCGTGTGTTGCACCTAGCTGCAGACGCAGATGAAATTCTGTGGAAAGCCTGATGCACACTAACCTTTGCAGATGGTGCAGCTATTGCTGAAAAATGGATTGCTTAATAAAGCATATCATCCGACATATTTGCTGCTTGGCTAGCCAAATAGAAGTTGTTTTTTGCACAAATTTCCTTGTCAAATTTGTCAATGTTCATGTCATTTTTGCTTTAGGTCACAGAGCAAGGTGCAAATTCTTGGCATCTTTACTAGTTGCAAGCCAATTTCGGCTATTTCTAACAATGAAGTGAATTTCTCTGAGGATAAGACACTCACTTTATGGGGAGGAAAGGAAAACAGCAGGAAGTGGATAGTTTTTTTCTGAGGTTTTTTTTTGTTGTTGCTTTCTCTCTTTTTTCTCTTTCCTTCAGAAATATAATGTTTGCATTCATTTATGGACCTTGTTAATTCATAGCAAAAAGAGGCCTTTTAGCCTATTAAATCATTTATTTTGCTTGACATTTGGTGCATGATGCACACAGATTTTTTGCACTGATGTACAGAAAAATGTATCCCTTCATGCAGGAAAACTTGCAAGAGTAGAAAAGATCTATTCCTTTGGCGTTCTCAGATGTGGAAGTTAGGGGATTCTCTCCTTCCAACTGCCTGCTAGAAGAGTAATATTTTTAAACCTCACAACCTCTTAGACTAAAAGCAACAAAAGGTATCCATGTTGTTTGTTTTTCACCCTGCCCTATATCCTTTGGCTGTGCCTACAAACACTTTCTTTCCCTGCTCACAAGTAGGATTTTCCAGCCTATTCCCTTCCTACTGAGTTTCAGATATTTTTACTACAAGGTGCCTTCCCAGACAGGCTACTCTGCTCAGAAACAAAAGTGAAGATTGCCATTACCATATTTGCTATGATAACAACCTCAGCAAGGGTGGCCTTTAAAAATGCACTGCACTGCCATGAGGAAACAGTACCAGCCTCGGGCACTGGACCACAGTTCGTCAGGAGGGCCACAGGGAACACGGGCATGAAATCAAATACAGTGCATGCGTGAAAGGGCTGGAGGCCCATTCAAGCCTTTCCTCAATCTCATGGCATCATCAACTCAGGGCATAGGGAAGGGGACACTTCTGGGCCTTGGCAGCCCTTCAGAAGACCAGACCCTACTCCTTCAGTGGTTCCTCATGCAGTGTTGGCAGCATCCACTTTGGGGTACAGAGCTCCACATCCAGCCATCCAACTCGATATAACACAGTTTATCCAGCCCTCTACAAGTAGGGCTGCAATTTGGGTTTCAAGCATGCTATTTAGTTTCCATTTTTCCATTTTTGTTCAGTAACTCATCAGATATGGTATTTTTCCATTTACTAGTAACGGATGCATTCCTCTCTGGGCTGGGCTATACTCTTGAGGCAATTGCCTTTTGCTTTGGAGGATTCATTTCTCCCTGAATTGCCATCCGATACAAAGGCCTTTATCAAGCGTACCCTTTTCCAAAGATGCACCATTTGCCAAGTGCATCCTCCAATGATCTATTCCAGTAAAAGGAGGACTTTGATGCAGGACACAGGCATTTGACATGATCCTATTTGCCTCCGAAATAAGCTGCCCCTTCAGAGAGAGCATTCTTCTGCAAGGAACATTTTGTTTACAAGGTTTATTTGTTAGCAGGTGTATTCCCACTAGTAAGATTTTTACACTGCACCATTTTTTTTAAAGGTCTTGTTTGGTAGCCAGATAGCCGAGACTGCCTGTGATAAAGCCAGCACAAGTGATTAATAGCAAAGTCTCTGCCATTTTATTATTAATAGCAGTGTGTTGACTCAATTAAATCCAGCCTGCTTTTTTTGGCAGGCCTTTGCAATTATACATATCATTATGGGCTGCAGCCCAAATGCATCCTGGGAGTAGACCAGAACTCCACATTAACTTTTCTGGCTCTCTGTTTGCAGGTTGGCCACTGTAACATGTGGGCTATAACCAATTCAGGCTGTTTCAGGGATGGCAGCATAGAGGAAGAAGGACAAATGGCAGAGGCAAGGATCACACCTAGAAAGGGCATGGTCCCCCACAATCATAAACAGCCTGGCAAACATATTCTGTATCCATCTCTCCACAGGGAACCTCACAAACACGGTGTAATCTGTCTGGACAGTACCAGTTACCAGGATGGGTGATTTTCCAGCATGCAGAGGGGTGTGTTCAGTAATCCCTTCCAAAAGAGACTTGCAAGCAGCTTGGCTTGGCTTGAAGAGGCACTGAACTGAGGTTCAAGCCTTTATTTTGAGAAAGGCTCCAGCAGATTGTGAGAGATTGATTTCCTAGTAAAGTTGGAATACCTAAACTCAAAGTACCCCAAAGAGTGCTGCAGGCATACTTTAGTGCTGAACATACTTGCTGCTACCTTTTGAAACATCTCAACTAGCCTGTTGGGTGGAAAGCCAGTCACAGGCCTAAGGCATAAGACTAGGATCAAGTTAAGTTCTCAGCACTGATAATGAGCTCCATGTATGATTCCAAATGAGTCTTCTATTTATACAAAGTCCTGAGGCATTTTCTGTAGCCTCCAAACTCAAGAGATTCATGAGTAATTCTTTGGTAGCACCAAGCTTGAGTGCCTAAATGGTCTACAGAGATGCACAGACAAGGGTTTTGAAGAAAGCCAGAGTCTGGGGACCCTGGACAGCTGGTGAAGTGAAGACTTGTGGTTTTCTCACAGCCTTTCATGGCAGCCTGTCCATAAAATGATGTTCTGCTAATGGTGAGAGAAAGCTGTTTTTTAATATGAATCTCATTAGACTTGTATATAAAACACCTAGTATGGTGAGAGTTTGAGATGAGTTGCAGGCCTTGCTATCACCCAGATAATAAATCATGGACATGAAGTGCTGGAAGAACAACCAGGTCTGGCCCCTTGCAAAAGCAGCATATGTTACTCAGAAGCACTGACCCATCACTGTCCTTTGCAGACTGGGTGGGCTTCATCTTCCTGCACCTGCTAACCAGAACAGGCAACTGCAGTGATACCCTCTAGCATGCGCATGATCTATGATACCTCTCACTATGACTGCTGGATTTTTCTTCCCAAGCCCACTGCTCTCTGCAGATGTAGATCTGTATTCTTCTCTCCAGTGAAGCCTAGAAATATCCCACCTTCCTGTGGGCACCTAGGACATCACCCCGCTTCCTGCAGCATTAGAGGAGATCCCAATCAGCCACAGCTGAAGCCCCACAAAAAACAGTAGGTCCAGTTTCCCATCACCACAATACAGGGAGCTTTGCAGCTGAAGGCTCTTTTCAGCTTGTGCTACTTCATCTTCCAGAAGCCCATTAAGACAGAGGGGCACACTGTGCTTTCCATCCCAGCTTGGCCTGTCTCCATCCACATCGTCCATCTGGTTTATTCGCTGGCATCAGACAATCCACAGCTGTAGGACTCCTGCTAAACCAGGGTGGAAGAGTTTAAGCAATTGGCTTATAATCTCCTCCCAGTGCTTACAATGCCTTTTTGAAAATAATTCTGCTGCTGGAAAAGGGAGTGCAGTGGAGCTCTGCTGTCAACATTCCCCTGTACAACTCTCAGCAGTACAGAGGGGACTTGGTTTGTACCTAGCTCCAGCCATTGATGAAGCTGATATCTGCAGAGTGGGACTGCAGTACTTAATATGGTTGACAGACCACACATGTCTCACAGATCTAACAGATCTGTGGAGGTCCTCAAGGAAAGTTCCCCTCAGTCTGTACAGACGCTTAACCCTATAAGCTGTCCTAAACAAGGAACACTCCACTTGGCACCCACAACTCAGCTTTCTTTTGTAAAGGGGGGCATGTATTGCTACTTCTACAGACTCAGATGGTGAGTGGCTTCTCACTGTCACCTCCCTTGCATCTTCCATCCCAGAGGGTGGATTTACCAACCCAAGGCCAAGCTTTGGAAAACTCTCACATCCCTTTCTGAGGACTGAAGTAGAGTTTATGATAAGTTTTTTCCTGAAGAACCTCAGCAACCCGTGACAACATTGAATTTAACTACCCTCAGTGTGCTTGGGAAAGACTTGGAGAGTTCTGTCAGACAGGACTAGATGCACACATAGCAGCGGGGAAGACAGGACCAAGAGGATTGATGGATGTATTTGAGGGATTTGTATAAACCTGGTTTCTTTTCAGACAAAAGAAGCCGCAGATCCATGGCTCTGTCTCTCCTAGCAGTATGCCTGCTTTGTCCTTGCCTATAGCTATAAGAAAGATAAACACAACTCTGGACAGTGGTCTTCAGAAATTTGCTTTAAAAAGATGTACCCTTTATGGACTAGGTGGACAGCACAGCCATGTGCACACAATGACTGCACAATGTCATTTTGTTGAAAATTATGTCAGGAATCTAAGACATATGTTACCTTCCCGTTTCAACAGGAATCTCATTTCGATTTTTAGATGGCACAAAGGAGGGTTATGAAGACAGTGAAAGGCCTTGAGGGAAAGCCATACGAGGAGCCACTGAGGTCACTTGGCTTGTTCAGCCTGGAGGAGACTGAGAGGAGACCTTATCACAGTCTGCAGCTTCCTCCCGAGTGGAAGTGGAGGGGCCGGCAGTGATCTCTTCTCTCCAGTGACCAGTGACAGGATTTGAGGGTATGGCATGAAGCTGTGCCAGGGAAGATTTAAGTTAGGTATTAGGGAAAGGTACTTCACCCCGAGGATGGTTGGGCACTGGAACAGGTTCCCCAGGGAAGTGGTCAAAGCACCAAGCCTGACAGAGTGCAAGAAGCATTTGGACTATATTCTCAGGCACATGGTGTGACTCTTGGGGCTGTCCTATGCAGGGCCAGGAGTTGGACTTTGGTGATCCTTGTGGGTACCTTCTAACTCAGGATATTCTATGATTTTGTGGTTCTATGATGGCATCTATGAACCTCAGCAGAGGAAACTGACTTTTTTTGGCAGGAAATTAGAAGCAATATTCAGTTCTCTTCCAGACTTATAGGCCTTCCCCATTACCTACCAAGATGCAGACTTGACCCACATCTTGAACATGACAGAATAGGACTCAAGCATTATTCTAGAGAACCCAGCCACAGTTCAGCATAACAAAATTTAATTTTCTAGAGCAACATCACATATCTTGCTCTAGATGAGGCTAGTGACTTCCAGTGTGATGTCAGCGGTTCCCTCATCTCAAGGTCTTTTTAAGGGCAATTCCAGAGATTCAGAGAGGCCAAAGTTCTCAAACCAGCTGGTAACAAACCAGAATGTTTATTACCTCAGTGAGTAAGCCTGCCTTGCTCTGAGGTTTCCTCTAACCCCAGGATGACTGACCACCAGAGAGAAGACGATCAGACATTTGCAAGGGCTGTCCTGTTGCCCCAGGATCAGTTAGTGGGAAGAGAGCTGTTATTGCTTCTCTGTTATCAGTTACAGCAGGAGATTCCTTGCCTTGTGGCTGAGACTGCGTTGTACCAATGACGCACAGAACATAACTAAACCATGTAAAATGTCATCCTGTGTTTTCCATTAATGAGCTTTCGATTAATAACACAAATTTCCAAGAATACCCCAAGCTTGAAACTCTGCGCTGTGTTGCCTAGCAGAGCCAATCAGGGCGCTCTCAGAGACAAGCCACAATAAAGCAGTTCTGCTTTCCAGGAAAGATCACTTGCTTGCTGCTGCAGTTGGAAAACCCCAACCTATGCAGATATACAGACCATGCTACCCCACATGGGATAAAACCCTCTGTAACTTAGAGGATTGCAGAAAAGCTTCAAAATGAGGTTTAAATCTTTTATTTTGAAATATCACTTGTCCTGATTCTGCTTAATTACTGATGTAAGTTACCCCCTGATGCACATGGGATTGATCAGCTGTACTAACAGGAAAACAGGAACTGCAGCAGTGTTTAGGAGGGCCATAGTCAAAATCCAATGCATCCAAAATCACAGGTACTAATGTAATGCCAGCTGATACCAGTTTTTCCACCACATATGCAGGTTTTCAGTATTCACCATGTACAGATCAGGATTTTCCTGTTGCAAACACAAGTACACAGGAAACTACAGGCAGATTTAAGCTTGTATTAAACACACATGAGCGTTTCTGAAGATAGATCTGAAAAGCATGGGAACATGGCCTGGCCATGCATATGACCCTTCACATATGTAAAGGCAAGGTCAAGGAACACACTGACACCTATCCAGGCCTTACACTCTCTGCTTCCTGTACAGAGCTCATCTACCTGGAAGAAAATACTTCTCTTCCTGGTATGCTGACAAAGCCACTCAGCATCCCCAAGGGCACTCTCTCATACAGACACACAGAGCAAGGCATCTCCCTTATTTCTGCATTACTTGTGCAACTCCTTCCCTGTATCTACAGTCATGTACAATCTCTTGCTGTCTGTACACATCTATGTTCACAATATACCCTGTAGATAAGCAGGCATGCAGACAGACGAGCTCACACACACACCTCCCACTCTCAGGAGGAACTCCAGGTATTGAGAGGTAATCCTCCCGGCTCACAGAGCCCGGTGAATGGAATAATTAATTTTCTGACGAGCATGAATATCACGCAAAGGCAGCCACATGGATATGGTGGAACGCTTCCAGCCAATATCCATGCAATCCGGATATTTGGATTCACCCATCCTCAGCTTCTGCTCTCAGCAGTGCTGACGGCAGCAAAGCTGATCTTGCTGCGCTGATTGGGAAGGCCTCACGGATCTGGCTGGCTGGCCTGGATGGTAGAAGGCAGCTGAACAGTCATTCATAGTCCGCTCATCCTCATCATCAAAGACAGAAAGACCTTGCCACCTCCCATTTTTTTAACCTACTGCTCCCACATGAAGTTACCAGCCCACTAACACCTTTCTGCCTCTGGTCTCTGGGGCAGGGAACATAACTGCACTAGCAGCATCAGTCTGCTCAAGCCTGACAGGCCTCCTCAGTGTAGAATTAAGGGCAAGTCCCTGATGCAAGGACTCTAATTCAGGCTACAGGTCAAAATTCTCTTGCCTCTAATCTCCCCCCATACTATAGGTCATCTTAGGTTGTCTTAGGTCAACTTGTTCTCTTCTGTTTTACAGTTAAGAGTTAAAAATGCTTGTGAAGGACAACCATGGACCTTAATTCTAGGAAAGAGGAAATGGGAGTTTAAAGGGGGACAGGGGATGCTAGGCAGAACAGTATTCTTAACAATGGTTTAAACTGCACCCAAACTCAGAGGATTCCCAGTTACAGAGCAATGATACTCCCAGAAACTAAGATATCCACTTATTTGGTTCTGTGCAAATGTTCAGCTGGTGTTGCTGTAGTATAATTAACTAGTCTAGACAGAAACAAAAATAACGAGTTTACCATGATGGACATCTGAGTCCCATTCCCAGTTCTGTCGTCAGATTTGCATGTGTTCAGGGACAAGTTACCTTTTTTCCACAGCTGTAAGACTAACACAGAAATACTTAGCTTGAATGTTTTGCCTGTAAGCTCAGATAACAAGCTCATCAAGAACTCTGGTCAAGAGAGAGACCAAGACAGTGTGTGTTGCCTTATAATAAAAGGATCTCTTGCTGCTGTGTGTCTAGAGACTTGCAGGCATGGTTATCTGCACATTGCCTAAGATATGCAAGTGCATCTATGCTCCTTGCACAGTGCTATACACATCACATCAGCAGTCTCTGAAAACATCCCCCCCTCTTAAGAGCTTTTATCTTCCAATCATATCAGGGAAGAAAATATCTGGCACAGCTCTTTCCAGAAGACCTGATGCTAGGAACTTGACTGTATAGTTTCAGATGGGATTTTGCTGAGGATTTTCACAAGGGTTCAAGTCTGAGTCAAGTTTCGATGTGATTAAATCAACTCTCCATTGTGTAGGTTTGGGTTCTATCAACCTTGTGGCTTTGATCCTTCCCCTTACTCTTGTTTTTTTGAATTTTTTCATCCACAGTCATGATGCTTAGAAATATCACCTGGCTTCTACTGGGAGCTGGCAAATCTAACACTCCTTTGTATGTATGAGAAATCTTCTAATCTTCTTGTATTTTTCTCTAAGTGGAGCTAGGAGAAGAACACTGGGGAATTATCTTACTGTAAAGTTGAGGCTTACAAGTAAAAGCAGAGTCATGGAATGAAAAGCTAAAGGTCCTTAGCCATGCTGAACTTGCTTTTCAGCTCCTGAGGTTGCCGCCCATCCACAGGAGTTCAGTATGTGGCTATTTATATTTGCTAATAGGTCCCACAAAAGACAGAAAGGATTGTTGTGCAAGTCATTGCCCCAGTCCAGAATACATTGGGAAATTCCCACGGATATATACAATACAGAAGCAAACAAAGACATCCAAATATCTGCCTAGTAAAAGATACATGTAGCTTTTCAAAGGATGACATACCAAAGAGATGAGGAATTAGTCAAAACCCTGGATTAGATATGGGTTCAAACTCCACTCTCCTTATGCTAACACAATTTACCAGCCTTGTGTGGATAGGCTGAAGCTGCTCTTCCCAAAACCCTAGGATTAAAAACAAAATTAAAACCAAACCAAACAAAACAAAAAACCAACCTCTTCCTCCCCCCTAAAAAAAAATCAAAACAAACAAAGAAAAAACCCAAACTAAACCAAAGAAAACCCAAACCAAATCTCACCAATTAAACAAACTCTACATAAGTAGAGTTTTCAAGAATACCAAAAGGGCTTAGGAGTGCAAGTCGGTCAGATGTATGCTTCTAAGTCCCTCCACTGTTTTGGAAGACTTCCAGCCCTAAGAGTAAAATAAAAGGCAGGGGATCTATATGGCTGCTAGGCTAATGAAGCTTAATTTTATCCAGCTTCTATTTATTCTTTGGTTTTGCTTCAGAGCCTTGATTTCACATTTCTGCACCTTTTAGATATGCATATATATTTCATAAATAGGCAAATGTATATACACAGACCCGAGCATGGGAGTATGTTTATACATGTAAAGCAACTGGGTATTTACAAGCTGTTTCTAAGGTTATAATATCCATTGCTATTATGAACTGCTTCATTAACCTGTCAATCAGATTGCTTTCTCCCTTTCACCTCTCTCCCGTGTTACTCTGCGTGTTGGAAGTGAAGCCTGTGTGTTTGTGTCAAGTGCATTATTTCAGACAGTACAGACACACAGACACACATGGACGCATGCCCAGAAATTAATATGGTTTCATTGCTGCCTCCCTCCCCAGGAGTTTGGCTCTGGCCTACCCTCTGGACTTTGCTAGCCATGGAGATGCCTCACACAGTCATTTATCACCCAGCCCCTGTCCAGTGGCACTGGGGTTCCAGTGTTGTGTCCCCAGGCAGCCTGACTGCCATGCAGAAGGAGGGGCATGTTTGCAGCGTGGCTGCAGTTTGGAAGCACTGCTGATGGACTAGTCCCCAATAAACCCCCCAAAAGTGCTGATGTGCTGAAAGCAGCTGACACTGATGGATCTGCTCTCATCTTGCCTTTCAGTCGGTTGCAAGAGAGAAGAGAGAGAGGAAGAGAAACAAAGGCAGAGATTAACTCTTTTGTCACAGAGCTCTGCAGTTTTACAAGGCAAGATAAAGCTGCTGTCCAGGTTGGGTGCAGATGGGACCAGCTCAGCACAGTCTGTCTGATTCTCTATGGAGTCCAATCCAGGGGAAAAAACAGCCTGAACTGCACAATGATTTACTGACAGGGCCCATGCTGCATAAATGAGCCTTATAACTTCCCTTGCAGTTGCAACAACAGCCAGGGAGACCTGCAGGCATACGTGGACATCATCCTGGGCAACTAGTTCTGGGTGGCCTTGCTTGGCCAGGCGGCCTGGACAAAATGATCTCCAGAGGTTCCTTCTCATTTCAACCATTCTGTGATGATTCCCCTAGACTTGCACACCATCCATTAAAACAGCAACACTGCTTGCACCCATATTGCTTTAAGTGCCACATGGCATAGTCAAATCCACCCCGTGCAGACTCTTGAAGTGTGACACAAGCTACTCTGCCAGTAAGGCACACTCCTGTGGATGCAAGCTCAATAAACACCGATGTCCAGATGCATTTATGCATTCCTGTGTATGAAATCATGCAGTGGATTTTGTTTGTCCATGATGCCAGGCATCAGGCTCCCCAGATCAAGCCTCAAACTGCTGCTTGTGATAGCCCTCACTAGAGCCAGTCAGAATGATTGAATATAATTTCATTTAATCAAACTAAATTTTACCACAGTTGAGCTATTTGGAGAACTGGATCCATTTGGCTTAAGTTTTTGTTGAGAACACCTTTATTCCAAGGGACTTAGATATAAGTCTCAGATCTCAGTCTGCATTTTTATGTCATTCAGCTTCACAAGAAGCATTTGGAAAGTTTCCCTCTTTTGCTGTGCTAGAAACTTCAGCAGCTGCCAAGGAGCAAGACTGCCAACTTCCAGACCTCCTCTCTGAAGGACTAACAACATAACCACGTGGATGTGTCTTTTCCCCACACAGTCACCTACAGAGTTCAATGCAAATATGGCTTGAGATTCATGCATCTCTTTCAATGCCTTTGCACAGCCTTGTTTAACTCTGACACTGTCACAGGTACAGCAGGACCCAAATTCTCACATGTCCAATTGTAGGACCAAATGTCCTCAGAAAGGCTGAGGTGAAATGTGCTACATTAAGCCTAAACACACTAGGAGATACCTGTATTAATACTACTAACAAAAGGATAACAACAATAATACTAGTGCTAATTCTTATTAATAAAAACATTCTTGTTCCTATGGAAGATCTCATTTCACTTATAACTTTGATTGTCCTTGATTTGAAGAGAGGAGTTGGGTACTTTTTCTAAGTGATTTTAAAGAAAAAATCCTAAATCCATATCGAAAACTTGATCATTTTCCAGTTTCAACAGACATTTTCAAATTGCATCTTCCAAAAACAAAGTTCAGATTTTTACTCAAGAAAAAGAGAGACACCTTTTCATGAGAAAATCATTTTCCTATTGTAAAAGACTGCTGAGCTCTAACATTCCACAACTCTAATTCTTGCCTGGATTTTTTCAAGCCTGGTTTATCCTGCACTTGTGTTGCACAGTTCACAAGTATTCCCAGTGACTTCAGGCAAGACAGTCACCAGATGAAGTACAAATTAACATGAATAAAAGCAGAAGCCAGTCCCAGCTGAATGGTAGGCATGTTCCAGCAGAGCTCTGTGCAGCTTTACAAATACACAGAAAGAACCTGTCAGAACTGCAGTCCACCATCAGAAAGCGTAGCAATAAAGACAAGTACATTACGCTTGGACATGGACACACTTTGGAACACAGACACATCACCACAGCAAAGACTCCTGCTCTCACATACAGTCTGCTGAACATGCAATCCTTCCTGAAATACAAACAAGATCTCCAAGGCAACAAATGGAAAACAGGGGGCTGGGAGGGAGAGTCCTGAAATTTTCTTATTTTTAAGTTGTTGGAAAAAAAGGACCTTTTAAAACAAATGAACAAAATAATAGTAAAACCAATGTTTCCCAAGACAATTATGTGGGTTTTTTGCCACATTGTTTCAGTTTTTGTCTATTTCCACACATTTCCTCTAGTGAAAAATCCTAAAAGCTAAGTGACATTCTCAGAGTTTAAAAGGGGTTTGCAGAATACTGCTCCTATGCAGAAGATGACTTAAAATGAAACCTGAAGGAGAGGTCTCTTCTAAAGTCTGAAAACAACTTCAAAATTTTAAGGTTCCCACCACACACAAATAACAATAATAATGTCACCCTGTCAAATGCAGACAGTCTTGGAAACAAACTCACCAAGGAATTATCGATCATCTCTTCACATGTCCTTAATAAAATCTTGGTCTAAAATCTATCCACAATATGCCATCTGCCACACACTGAGATGAAATATGGTGTGTGCTCTTGGCATCTAGCACTCTGATGAACCATTTGTGAAATCTCTGCAGAATTTCACATTCTCTGTAGCATACTTTTGTAGAGGAGTGATTTTCAACTTTAATTTTATCCATGGGCTTTTTTAAAAAATAGATCTGCCTCTGAAGGGCTTAAAATACAATCTGTAGATTGTTACATAGCTGATTTGAACTTGCCTTTCTCAATAACTTTTACAGACTCACTTAGGAACAGCTTAAATTCTCCAGGGAGTCCTGTGGAAGCTGTCACTGATATTTGGTGCTGTAAGGAAAGGCTACATGGATTTCCTGAATTAAGGTCATAGAGGTTTCTAGTGCCAGGATTAGCCAGACCCTACTGTAAACACCTCTTAGCAAAATCTGTCTCCTCTCCATCTCAGAGTGCTGACAGGTACTGAGAGGTGCTTAAGTAGGATACTTGAGCAAGTGCCTGCTTTCAAGCACCTGAGGACTGCTGGTGGAAGTCCTCTTGTGCTTCATGTGGGGCACATGCACAAGCTGTGGAGAAGTGAAGCCCTAAGAAGACACCACGACGCTGCTCCATCCAGCAAGCACCACCCAGCCACCAGGACTGTGTGTCCAGGGAGTGCATCCAGGCAGGAGAGGACTCACCTTCCAGCCCACTCACCCACCTCACTGCCCTCCACTCCCAGAGAGACCACAAGGGCCCATTTATTCTAAAATATGAAATTTGTGTTGTTTCTTTATTGTTCTTTAGTGAAACCCTGTTTATTCTAGCCTTTTAATTCTTTCCATCTATTATGTTTAGACAACTCATTAACAATCATTTGTTATCATTAGACTTCAATTTTAAGCTCCTTTTCCCAGAGGAGGCAAGGCAGTGCTTTTAAACATATTTGCATCATAAACAATTTCTGTGCCCTGTGTGCCATCTATTACCCCACCCTTTCCTCGCCTCTTACCCAAGCTTGAAGATGCTTAAAGAGCACCTCCAAGATTTTGGCCATGTCCAGGGTAATGCATGTTTCCCCCAGGCCTGGAGCCATGGAGGGTTCTGCATTAGGACAACAACCCAGTGCATTAATAGCAAACTCTTGATATCCTAGGTCATGCAGTGGTGAGCTGCTCCTTCCACTGGGATTAATGACTACATGCTGCAGCTGAATTCATTAGGGCCTGCTAAAGATAGCTTGCCTGCCTGGGATAATGCGTGGGCCTCATTCTGCTCATTTATGGTTGTTCAGCTCCACTGGATTCAGTGAAGTCATTCCTGATTTGCAGCAGTCTCTCGTGTGCATGCTAGATAAGCACTACGTCACACTTTGCATTCACTGACAGCTCCCAGTAGGCAAAAACCTGATCCCTGTTATGTTGGCTAAATCCAGATCAACATTCACTGAGGCTCCAAGACATCCCTTGGATATGAAGTGGCATCAGCATGCACGGACTGTGGCCTGCATGATGAAATTTGCTCTAGTAGAAGGGAGGCCCCTTAAGTTGTATTGAAAGCAGGAAATAGTTGCCTTTCTCCTCCTGGTTTTTCTCTGTTATTCTTGGTGCTATATTCATCATATGCTGCTTGTCATCAATCTTGACCAGTAAAATGCAGAAGAAAAATGAAATCACTAAGTTGGAATCTCTTTATGTATGTTTCAATCTCCAAAATACCATTCCAAATACGATAGAAAAATGTTAAATGGGACATTCTCTTCTTTCCCATTTCTCGGTGAACAAGTCAATGACACATCTGTTGAGAAAAAATTTAGCTCTTATTAGTAGCATTGCTAGATCCTATCTGTCAGTCTTCTGCTGGTGCTAATGCATTGTTATTGTCTTGTTACCTGGAATTTGATTTTAAAGCTCATCTGGTGATGCTACCTCAGGTCCAGTAACATGACAGGAATACACATTTTGGAGCTCTTATGTTTCACTACAGCCTCTGCACTCTTGAATGGCAATCCAAAAAAAAATAAAAAATCTGCTGGCCAAAGGCCTTCAGTTCTGGGTAACTTTTAGCTTGTGCTCAGCTTTAAAGACTTGGAGGACATTCACAGGCCTTTCCCTTGTCCAAAAGCTCCTTCACATCACCAAGTGCAAAGGAGTATTGTGTGCAGCCAAATTCTGCTGGCTAAAATGCACACACAGAAGAATAGCAGGCTGAACCACCACACCTATTACAGCTTTCCATGTGGATGTTTGCATCTTGTAAAAAGACGAAAAATTTCATACATAACACTGTGGACTGTTCATGGAGTTTTAACACCTCTGATGAAGACTACAGCCTGCACTAGAAATAATGATGATCCTTGCTTCAAGGCTCCACCCTGCATGCTAAGTAAATTCTTGCAATTTTCTATCCTTCCTGCTGTTTTTCTGATCCAATTAAAGTCATTGCAGCTAAGTGAAAAGTTGTGATTGACTAATTGGATTGGGAAGGCAGAACACCCATCAGGGACCATGTTTAATTTAGGTTTCCTTAAAATTTCTAAGGCCACTGACAGGCTAGAAGAGGCAGCTCCATCCTCAGTTGGCTCCAGCTCAGAAAAAAGGGATTAGCTGCTGTGTGAGCTCCATGCTGTCTTGTGTCCATGGGAGCTTTCCAATTCCAATGCCTGTGTCAGTCTTTCATATTTTGGAATCCACCTCCTACAATGGTCCTTTACATATCTCTCCTATGCACCTTCTAAGGCTCTTGTCCCCAGCCTGGTCCTTCACCATTCACCATCTCTCTTGCTTACTCCATGCATCAGTGCAGTCTCCTCCCCAAAAACACACTTTCCCGTGATCTTGAGGGATACTTCTGTGCAAAGCATGTACATGACTGGACTGCACTCCTGGATGTGGGGCATAACTTAAATTTCTCTGAAGTCAAGTGGGAGTTTTACTTCCCTAAACACTGTGCCAACTCCTTCCAAGTGCCCTGGATGCAGACCCTTGGTGTTCCAATTATGCAGTGAGATGAGTATGATAAAAGGTCAGTTTCCATGAGCATTTTAAAGTGACCAGAAGCTTATTTGTGATATTTCCAACATAAGACATTAAAATATGGTATGCCATACTTGCTAAACCCAGAAGTTTCATTGAAATCCATTAAAATAATTAATCATATCATAGATTCTGAGTACTTTCTGAATTTTAAGCTATTTTTAAGTTCTCAGGGTATTTTCATTTACTGCTCACCTTGGAACATAAACTTTAAAAAGATAACAAACTGAATGGACCACTGATATTGTCATATGTTTACCTGATTCTAAGAGTTTCAGAAACTTCATTAAACTTGCATAAGGCCAGTAACAATCAAGAAATGTATCTTAGCAAACACTCATAAAAATAAACAATATTTGAGGTGGACTCTAAATTTTCAGTTTTGGGACACTTTCAAAATAATTTTATATTTTTTGGCTTGGCCCTTTTTTCCTTTTTTTTTTCAGATCATATCTGACAATTTAGACAATCTCATGTATTTTCAATCTTGCACCCAAAATACAAGACTTGCAAGATCACTGGGCATGTTAAGAAGTCTGTCTATTAATATTTGTAAACATTTTCAGCATTTTTTTCATCTTCTTCTTTGGAAGAAGAATCACTTGAGCCATCACCTGACATAATTCTGCTCCTATTGACACAAAAGAGTTAAAGAAGATCAGGCAAAGAAACAGATCTCTTCTCTCCTAGCTGTTACTTTTTCTTTTTTTTTTTTTTTTTTTAGAAAGTATTATTTTTACTTTTGTTGACAACTGCAGTGGAAACATACTCCCTGTTCCACCATTTCTAAACCCCTTGAGGATTCTTCAGGACCTATTTCAACTGAGCCCTTTTTTACAAGCCTGGCTCTTCACCCAAAGAATTTTGTTACTGACAAAATTTTAATATCATTGCTGTTTCTACACAAATGACTAACACATGCTTCTTTTCCCTATGGTCTTGTCAGTATAGGGCCACAAACCAGAAATTACCAAGACCCAAGTTCTCAGCTTCTCCAGATCTTGGCATTGACTGCCTCTCAGAACCTGGCCCCTGAGGCTTTGCAGTTGGCTCTTCAAAAGAAAATGGGGCCCCTCCTTAAAATCACAGTCCATGCAAGTTTGTGTCTTCCATGAAAATTAACATGCTGGACAGCAGATGGGACAAACACATGCTAGAGGCCATATCCTTATCCTGGTTACACCAGCATCATCTGCAAACTTGAGGGAACAAGGGCAAACAACAGAACTAGAGCAATTTACATGAGCAGTAGGTTTGCCTTCCTGCTGGCTGACAGTAACATTCTGGATTTTCAGGCAGGGACAGGAAGAGGAACAGAATGCCAGAGAGAAAGAAATAACTACCTTTATACAAAATTGCAGCCCACTACAAAGCTGTCATAAGAGGACCCATGCTATCACATTACATATCTGATTCAGATGCTTTAAAAGAAACAAAGAACAACACACCACCATACCACTTTGCCAAGCAACTGGTTCCACAAACTGCCTCTGGAGAGCCAAACAGCCCCCAGGGATACAAAGGTGACTTAATTTTCCCCTCTCTTCTCCCAGTGCCTCATTTACACCTCCTCAAAATACCTACTTACAGCAAAAATAATGGCAGAAGATTCCAGCAGCATCCTGCAAAAGAACAAAGCCCATGGTGTTCAGACAGTGTACAGAAGAATGATGTGTGACACTTTGCAAACAAAGCACTTCCTCCTTGGAAAGTCTTGACTTCTTTGAATGGAAGACCAAATACTGAACCAATTTTCTTCCCCTTGCCCAACTGTCCCCTTGATTCTTGGCCTCACTGATTCGAGGACACTCATTCTTTCTTACTTCTCTTTGATATCTTTTGTCTGGTCAACCTCTAGGCCAGAAGGACCATGCAACATTGTGGTTCTACCCAAGTCCTCCTTTTCTAATAACTTTTTCACATATTCTTTGGGATACAAATTCTTCAGTTCCTTCCACTCAAGTTCCATGTAAACAATATTTATTCCATTGTGCTTTTCAAAGGGAATTGGCACTTAACTTTCTGAGGGTGCTGTCAAAATTCCAACTGGACACTAGGCACAGCAGGGATTATGTGTCTAGATAGTCAAACCTGATAGACACTCACAGATTTCTGACAACACTAAATTCAGAACAAGCACCTCTCTTTTGGATCCTCCAGAAAGTAGAACACAAAGATTTCTGTCAAAGATTTCCCAAGTCAAATATGTCTCCTACATGGATAGGCTCTCTGGACATATCTGACATGATATCAGAATAATTTCCATTGAGCTTGATCCAATGTTCGTCAAAGTCAATACTGACATTTCCTGGGTCATGCCAGAGGTCCAATAATTCTCCATACCTTCTCATATGTAATAACTTAATTACTTCCCACTAATTACTTTTGTAGGGAGCTTCAAGATTTTCAGTCTGCAACACCTCTTTCTGATGGTCCACAGATCAAGCCTTTGCCCCAGGAGAAGGAGACTAGCCTGATCCATGTTATAGCAAGCAGGCTCCTCTTTGATCCACAAGAGACTCATCAGCAAGCAAGGAAAAAATACATTCATCATCCCTTCTCTTGATCAGGATCTATTTCTTGCAGGACTATGAATGAGGAAACTCCGGTCAAATCTATGCATACACACATGCATGTCTGTAGGTATGTGTAAAGACAACCGACCCCAAGGGTCAAGGAGGACTGACACTCCAAAATACAATAAAGCTCTCAGCTCAACTTCAAGGAAGAGTCAAAAGCAAATTATCAGAGAGAACAAGAAGGCAAGAGAGACAGAGATAAAGAGAAAAAACCGAGGGGAAGATGATTTTCTATCAACAAAACAGCAGGGACAAATTCTAGTTCATCTCATCGGAAACATCTCCTTCATGTGCAAACACCGCCTGGAGCCAGCACTAATCTCCCAGATTAAAGCCTTTTAATAGCAATTAGTCCTCTCTGCACTAACCCACTGGACACTCCACTGCATATTTGGGAAAGGGGGGAGGCTAGAGGGAGTATCACCAACAGTTTAACTCGTAAATGCCCTGATGTGTCCGAATCCTTATCATACACACACATTTGCACACAGGCCAGGACACCATGGCAAACCTGTTTGAATTACAACAGAGAATGAGACCATGACAGCTAGATCTGGGTGTTGCATGTGTAAATACTCAAGTGAGTTGGATTAAGCCCAGATCCAGGAGGTGAAATTTCAGAATGGCATTGTGGCAAGCCAGAAGCATTAGCCAGTTACACTCAGAAACACTGACCTACCGCTAGCTCCAAGGGCTATCCCAGCTGGCAACAAGAGACAGCCACAGGCAACAAGATGTCCTTAGAGCTACCTTCATGCTACCAGCCTCCCGAAGCAGCCTTGGTACTGCTCCTCCCTGAGACATCTTCCACCATCATTGGAGAAAAAGAAGGGGAGAGATTTTTTAAATTGTTTTTTGTTGGTTCATCTCCGTATCCCATCAAAGATCTTGTGTGATCTCTCTCTGAGTGTTTACAGAAAACACGAGCTGATGCCCCATCTGGGTCTGGCAGAGGGCTCCCACCTCCTGCGCAGATTGCTACACCACGAAAGGTAGATCCTACAGAAAAGAACCTGATATTAAATACCAGCCCCTATTAACAAACGGAGCAGCTTGGCTGAAATGGCTGAGAGGGGGGAAGAGGAAAGTAAAGGACACTGGAGTGAAACAGTAGTCTGCACAGAGAACCTGAACTTCCCAAATGGCAAGCCAAGCAGAATTTCTTGGAAGGAGCCACATCAGCTGTCCTTCAAGCTATTAGATCACACAAACAGGACAGAGGAAAATCTTCCATGAGGTGATTGTAAGGAGGGGAGGAAAAACTACTCCGAGCAGCTTTTATCCTCTTCCCTGTCTCTTCCCAGCAGTGGGAGCTGCCAGAACCCCTGAACAACCCTGCATTGCCCTCCACTCTCTAACACACTTGTACACACACACAGCCACACATACAAACGCACACAAAACATCCATAGGGGTAGTGCAATTACTATTCAGGCTGGGGGCTGAAGATAGTCTCCTGGCCCTTCTTCTAATGTAAGGTTATTGTAATTGATATGAAGGTAATTGATAATGTGTTACGGTGAATAATGTCTTCAATTTTCTGCTAAATCCCATTTTTGTAGCCATCTGGGCTCCTCCAACTGCCCCCCTGGGACGCAGAGTAATAGATAGTAATTATTCTCAAGTCATTTACTTTTTCAAAGTGTTTAGTGCTTATCTGTTTTACAATTAAAATGGAAACGACCCTGATTCACTTCCTTTCTTTTTTATTTAAATAGCATTCACACACACACACTCACACACACACACACACACACACACACACACACACACACACACACTCTCCTGCACGCCCTGGAACCTGGAGGGTGTGTGCCTGTGTGTGCGAGTGCATGTGTGCGTGCATATTATTGTCATACAGAAACACACAGGACAGAGGTATGTGGTTCATTATGCATCTTCACTTTGAGGCACTGTGAGAGCCTAATCACACAATACTAAGAAATACAAATTGTATTCCTTTCCCCTCGCTACCCCCACCCCCACCCGCTTGTCCCCATGGTGACGCGGAGAGTGAATGCCTCAAAACACCCCACGGAAACACCCCTAGGGAGGGATGCATCCAGCACTCGACTTAAAAATGCACACCTCAACCTGTCTCAGAAACATGACACTACAGAATTACCTGTCCTTATCTGGAGACTGGATATTTCCACAGGATCAGCCACTGAACAAGAAATCAACTGTAAATATGTTAAAATGATAGCATTTTACCCAAATACTGGTAATCTGTATAAAGATAAACCTGCAAGCTTTAACAACATGGACAGAGTTATACTTAGAAAAATACAGCTAATCATATAAATGCAGAGGCCCATATTAATATACAGTACATGCAGGAATATACATGTAAATAAATTAATGCAAGCTGTAATATACACCACCAATGAAAAACATACTTTCTGCAGAAGCTAAACCTATTTCAGTATATGATCCTCCCCAGCGTTAGCCCCTTTGAGTTCTGTCTCAGCTTGTGGTATGCCAGGTGAGACACAAATGAACATACCTATGATGTTCACAGGGATCCATTGAGCTAGATTTAAGGATTTCTGCAACAGTTGTAGCCTAAGCCTTGGTAACCAATGCACAGGGACAACTGCAGTTTCAAACTGCCTCACCGAAACTCTCGGAACGAGAGCTAATAGGAAAATGGTCCAGGAGCTTTCCTGGGGCCAATTCTTGAGTGAGAAAATCCAACTCATTTGAAACATGCAGAAATAAAAACACGGGAAATGCTGCTGTTTCTGGGATGGCTTGAGAAGGAACCTGAACCAGTGACTATGTCAGACCCAGGCAAATGTGTGGCCTGTAATGCTGCAGAATGAGATTCTTCAAGTAATCTTCAGCGTCAGTGCTCTGCCAGGCTCTCCCATCACCATCACTGTCTCCAGCCTGAAGGCTGCTCTTACTGCAGCAAAAATTACCTCACTGCTATCTTAAAGTTCCTGCCTTTGCCCCAAAGTCATAACTCAACGTCTTCAGGCAGGTACAGACCAGTGTTGAAGCAGAAGCTGAGGGAAGTAGAGATGGTGAGAATCTTGGGACAACCCTCCATAGCGTTTTACAGGCTTGACTGCAAGCACTCATCCAGGACTCAAATATAATAAGCCTTTTAAAGATGACTGACCATATCCAGTCATAATTCAGAACAAATGAGTGTCTGGCATCTGAAAGAGCCCAGATTTCTGTACCTCAATACAGACTTAATATTTAGGTAACTATTTTGGGAAAACCTTTATGGCACTCTATTTGGATTATAAACCAGATCTTCCTAGACCAGACACAACCACATAACCTCAGAGCTCAAATCCATGGAGACAGGACAGGAGGAATCAGGCGCTCCATCCCATTCTTTTGCTCTGCAGATAGAGCAGTTGCTAACAGAGGCTGATACTTCTCCACAGCAAAATGGAGGAGAGACTCTGCCACCCAGGATGTATCTTGTGCATTATTCTCTCTCCAAAAGCCAGGATACCAAGCCATTGCCAATTTCAGCAGATGGATGAATCAACCTTGTGTAATTAGTTTAATTCTGTGGATATATATTTTTTTCCCATCTGAACAATCAAGATAACAGCTTCCACAACCAGCCCCACCACCTATATCATCACTGACCCAGCAGAAATACAGACAAGGCTTTTCTCCATTCTCCCAATAAGTTGCTGGAGCACTGCTGTCGTTTGCTGTCAAGGTGAGGGTGGCCCAGGGCTTTGAGCAGGAAGATCCTGTTGTTCTTTTGTTTGAGTTTATAACTGTTTGGGGCTGGTTAGGATTTTTTTCCCCCTCTTCCGTCTCTTTCTGTTTCCTTTTTAATTCTTTTTAATGACTTTCTTCGATGCAATTGGCAGAGGACCATGCAGAGACTGCTTCCCCCTGCTGAGAGGGAAACAAGAGTGAGGGAAAAGGGCATCAAGGGAACTGTTCACATTCTCTATTCATCTCTGCCAGTCTCTGTTCCCCGGTGACTAGCCCAACACAGCCCAGCTGTGTGGTGTTAGCATGGAACGAAGCAGAACCTGAGCCAGGAAAATCTCAGCTGGCACCATGAGGTCTGGCTGTGTCGGCCATGTCAAAGAAATTCAGGGTGTCCGAGCCACGAGAGTAGACCATATGGTCCTACCACAAGGGCAACAGTGTGGCTTGAAGAGGGGAAAAGTGTGCTATGATTTCCATGAGTCCAGCAGAAGTCCTGAGACAGGAAGAGTGGCTGGAGCCCTCAGTTCAGCTATTAGGGAACACACATGAGCACAGCAGCTTGGGGAACCTGCTGCTGGGAGGCCAATGAGCGTGGAAGAAGCAAGCGTAAGACTCCTGCAGTACTCACAAACCCTCTAGTCCAGGCACTCCCAAGTGATGCCATCTTTTGTTCCAGCAGCTCCCCCAGCTACAGCTTGGGAATGAGCTTGGCAAAAGCCAGATGGTTCTTTCTCCATCTGCTCCCTGGCACTTGGCTGCATATGCTTTAGGGAGCGGGGTGACTAGATAGGCAGACAGGACTGCAAAATAGAAGTTCTTTGCAAGGAAGCAAAGTTTGCTCCAGCTGGTTGCATATGGTGAGGACCAAGCCCTTCTCCCACAGGCTCTGTCTCAGCCAGTTGCAGGGAGTGCCTCACCTTGGCAAGCAGCCTCTGCACTGCACTGTACATGGGACAGCTCTGAAAAGCTGCTGCTACCATAGCAGGCTCTTCTGATTGCCAGGCTGCTGCTAACGAGCCATGCACATTCCAGAGTTGCAGGGAGAGGGGAAGAGCCCTGTGCTGCCAGTGGCCTGGGCTGGAACATCGGAGCTGGTAGCTGGTGAGAAATAATGTGCTTACTGTATCGCGTCTCTGCAGGGAACAATTGTCCCAAATGACCCCTTCATTAGAAGGAGTCTGTTTAATCCTTAGTTTTTCCAGCACCAAGGAGGAGCTGTGATCTCTGTTGCACGGTATAGCAGTTGTTTGATAATCAATTATCTTACAACCAGGAAATCTCAAAGCATTTTGTATCCAATATCTTGCTAGCATTGCTTTCAGTTGGGGGAACACATAGCATGTGCTATATCTTTTCATTAATTCTGGAGGTTTTTCACTGGGGAAACCTCAAAGTTCACATTCCTTTGAAGTTTCGACTGCTTTGTGAGCTTTCAGGCTGAAAATGATGGAGAAAAAGCAATGAGAAAACAAACCACTGCCATGACCCAGGTATATCCCTGTTGAGACAGATACATCCAGACCATCCGTGGCTGAGGTATATTCTGACGCACCTCCAGCCAAGAATCCAGCAGCTGTGTGGTGATCTCTGCTGGTGCTTCTACACTCCATGAGTTACCAAGGGCTTTTACTACATCATCTCCCTCCATTCTAGGGATACATGTTTCTTTCTGCTTGTTAACAGGTGGGCAGAGAAAATGGCTTCTCCCATTCCTTAGTCACATTGAGCCTTTGCATGTAGTGAATACTACCTAAGTTTAGTTTATTTCTCCTGCCCATCAAGCTACTCTGAGTTACAACCCTGTCCTCCAAAGGACTTGCAGCCTTCTTCCAGTTTGCTGCTTTTCAGTTGTTTTCATTTAATTATTGAAATCTCTAAAATACTGATCAGAAGTAGTTCCAGGCCAATCCCCTGCAAAACCTTCTTCCTTTTCGAGGAATAATTGCATCACAGGTTAGGGCTATACTGTGTCCAGACAGTAGTAACAAGTATAAGAGAAAATTTCTCCTGTGTCCCAACACAGGGGCCTGATCCAACCACACCCTGAATGAATGCAAAGGAGGTATTATGTGGGGAGCACGGAGTGGAAATCAGCTCTGAAAAAGTCAAAATAGGCATGGGAAACTGGTTTTCAGTTCAAGCTGGCATAAAAATCTAGGGAAATCCCAGGACTATGCTTCCAGATGAAACATTTGTTGACAGCCATTCTCAGTCTGACCTAATGGACTAGAAGAGAGGAACAGATAATCTGAAAACCTCAGCAAATTGCTTCCATCCAGGTCTTGCTTTTGTCTTGCAATCCACAGTATGTGTGGATGCTAAGCAGCAGCAGGGGAGAATCAGAGTGGTTAGATGATGTGCTTTCCTTCTGCTCTGCCATCCCATAGCAACTCGTCCTGGTGGAGAAAACCAAGAATGAAAGGATATGAGATTAATAAAAGAAGATAACATAGAAGAAAAAAGAGAAGAAAAAATAGAAAGGGGATATAGCAAAAGCCGAAACTTCTTGAAATATTCTTGGATAAAAGTGTTACTAACAGAAGAACAAAACATTGGCTTTATCAGAACCTTTCTTCACAAATATCTTAGTTAAGAAAATACCTTTTCCGTTTTTAAAAGTACTGCAAATTTTTGAGAAATCCTCCAAAGCAATTCAGGAACTGCTAGATGTATAGCAAGGAAGTACCTTGAAAAAAATCAAGTATAGAAGCCTCTCTGCAAAGATATTTAAACCGCTGGGTTGAAATAGCAGCACCACAACAAAGCATAGAAGGGTATTTACAGCAAGTGACTCTCTTTTCTGCTCATTGCAATATATTTACCAGTCAATCCTCCCCTTGATATGTGATGCAATCTCCAGATCTCCTGCAGGAGTTTCGGGATTGTGGATTGACAGACTGTTCTAGGTACAAAGCCAAAACAATTACATCCAGGCAGACACAGCACAAACTTGGAGTTGCACAACCCCATGGGCCTGCCCAAAGGAACAGAGACAATGGCAGCACAAATGTTCCTTGAACAAAGCAGGGAGATTTGGCAGATACCAGGGCGGTGGTGACATGCTTACTGTTAGCCAGAGAGTCCAGGAGCCTACAGCTCTGGTCTGTGCAATACAGCAGTAACGACTCACAGCCACAGGAGAGTTTGTTGAGGCTTTTGAGCCAGGACCACTGTTGCCCTCAGTGCTAATGAGCAGAAAACAAGACCAAAACTTAAGTGTTCTCAGCACTGCACCACGGGACAGCCTCAACCAGGACTGGTGCAGACTGCTACACAGCAAACTGCCAGTTCCAGACACTCCAGGACCATCCTATGCAAACCCATCCCACATCTTTGTTCTCCTTTACATTGGAAACTCCTTTAGTGAGTAACTCCTAGTTCCAGCATGTCACAGACCACAAGGCAGAGCCAAGGTCAAGCTGAGAAGTCAGTGCATACTTTGGCATCTGGATTAACAAGACCCATAGTGGGTATGATGGTGCCTGATCCAATGACAGCCACTCCCCCGTGACACAGTCAGAGACTGAAGGCACATGAATAAGCTTCATGTTTCATTCCACCCAGGACATCCCCTTTCTATGTTCATTGACAGTTGGGTCCTCCACTAGGCTACCTTTGTGATAAAGGATAGCAAATACAATGAGCACAAACTCAGTCTCTGTTCTCACTTGCTAAGACCAATGTATTCCTCAGAGATATGTCCAGCTCTGGAGAAACATTCACAGTCCCCAGTGGACCAGTCTGATTCAAGCTCTCTCCCCCAGGACCCTAATGCAGCCCATATTATTCCTGGGAACACACCCCAGCATACAGCCAATGGCCACACCTGCAGCCCAGTGTTACTCGGTGGAGCAGGGCAGCAGTGGCCAGGAGTCAGGGCACTGTACTGAGATCAGCCAGGGTTAGGCAGGAACTGACACCAACCAGGACCCCTGCCTCTGCCAAAGTCTGCACGTGTCTGTTCTCCTTCTCCAGGCCAGACAGCAGCTGAGACGTCAAGGTGCTCTCTCTCAACCCCTTTCCACCTGTCCTCCATCCTCCTCCACACCCTGCATGGCCGTGGCCACACCACCCCTGCACGAGCTCCCTGCAGCAGCCAGGTGGGTACCGGTCCCGCTGCCCTCCCTGGCTCTGCTGCTGCTTGCAGCCAGGGCAGTCCGCTCCAGCCTGCCCGGAGTGGGCGAGAGGGCCGAGGCAGCTCATGTATCACCCGGGGCGGGAGCCGAGGCGCGTCCCCCAAAGATGACTTCAGTTGCATTCCAGCGAGCCTGGCAACCTCCAGCACACACAAATAAAAGGAAATGAGAAGCTTGGCAACAAAGAAACTGGCAGGGAAGCCACAGAGGCACACAGGAACGGGAAAAGAGATTAAACACAGGCTCAAGAGCCCCTGCGTGCTGAGCCTTCCTCTCTAAAGCCTCCCTTTAACTTTGATGGGGGGGCACAGGAGTCTTCTTTTCACTTGAAAGGGCAAGAGGAGGGGCTGGATAAAAGGGATCCAGCATTATCCTGAACTCAGAGCACAAGAACGGGCTACGAAGCTTAAAAAAAAAAAGAAAAGTGCAGGCACCAGGCTCCCCTATATACTTTCCTTGGTGGAAATCTCGAGCTGGGATCTGAATCTAGCCAGAGAAGAGATCAAAGTGGAGACATTACAGAAGAAAGTTTAATAATGCAAAGTAGTTGGATGAATCCTCTTTCCAAGTTTTGGGTTTTTTTAAAGGACTAGGATAATGTATATTAGAGGTCCTGCAACTTATAATGGCATACACTGATTTGTACTGGTATCTAAAAGTCCATCTCAATATATTAGACCACATAATTGTGTTATTATGGATTAAGATCACTCACAAATGTGCTATGTTGCTTAGATTTTTGACTGGCAGTGTAACTATTTAAATCAATCCATTGCAATGCTGAGACAGAATTCACCTGAATGCAGTGCATACCCCAGAATCTACAGTACACTTTGAGGTCTGTGATAAGATCAAGTCAGAGGTCTGTGCTTTGTACATCGTGACCTGTGTGTGGTTTTCCATATGGAATACATACATTATGATCATCGGATGTAACATCGACCTTGCTCTTTATGTATCACTAAATGTCAGGCACTTAAATGGATCTGGAGTGGGGAAGAAGACAACCCTTTCTTATCAAAGGGACAGATTGTTTCAAAAAGTAAACACCCACAAAAGCCTCACACAAATCCTTCTCTGGATGACAAAAGACACGTTCTTTATGCAGTCATGGCAGTGCAAGATAACAGGCAAAGTATTTGCACCAGGCCTGAGAAGACCTCAAAGCAGTTGTTCCTCCAGAGCTAAAGTCTGATTCTTTGGACGAGGTGGTTTCCTCTTCTGAAACACTGGGATGTTATAAACTTGTTTGTAGAGAACCAACTCATTCCTTCCTAACACACACATATCATACACTTAGAAGATGATCTTTCTTCTTATTCCTTAAAGAATCATAGCAGGTAGTAACAAAATATCAAAGTAATTCATGGGACTCAGAAGCCCTGAATGATCTGGCTGTATAAACTACCCTGTGAGGCCATAGGCCTGTGTCACAGCACTCTGGGAGCTACCTTGGAGGGTCTTCTCCCAAGCAGACACCATCCCATGAGCACTTTCTCCCACCGGTACAAAGTGATCTCAGTTCCACAGCAGGCCTGGCATCACAGATGCCTGACTGAGCATCTACACATAATGAACCACCTTAGCAAATGGCCTGGGACAGCAGTGAAGAAATGGATTAGGACTTGGACAGTAAGCTCCACTGAATCACAGAATAACAGAATCCACTAGGTTGTAAAAGACCTCTGAGATCATCAAGTCCAACCTTTAAGATCATTGAGTCCAACCTTTTGACTCACTCGGATTTGAATGCAGCAAGTCTGCTGGATGTCTCCTCTGCTCTCTGTCTTCTCTGCTCTCTGAATCTGTGGATTAAAACTAGTACCAAGAAAGTGGGATCCCAGTCTATTGGAAAAAAAGAGACACCTCCTGCCATACCTACCTGGTGATACAGTGAACCATGGTGACTGCAAAGTTTAAAGTGCCTGGCCACAAAGGAATAGAAGGCTGGTCAGATATTCATGTGTCCTCTTCAGATGGAGGATAATGGGTCTCTGTTCATACGCCATACCACAACTGGTTCATACAGCATGTCAAAGGTGCCACTCTCTCCAAGGTGTCTGAGGTCTATGCCCAAGCTTCTTTCACACTGAAAAGAATGGAAAATGAAGAACAGAGAAGCAAATTTTTCTATGGGGTCTGCAGCATGCAACTTCAGATGAGAAATTTTCCTTTGCGACTTCATTCACAAGAGGTTGTTCTCTTTGGTTCCTTTAAATCCCTAAATTCAGACAGAGAGAGGATTTTCACGTGAAAGGGGTGGACTCATGTCTGTATAAACACAATGATTCCCAAGAGAGTCTTAGGCTGAATCACTGGACAAGGAACATTTTCCAAAATAGCTATAAATTGGATAGTTCAAGCAGTGGGACAGTGTTTTCAAGACAGCATGAAGCGCTCAGAGTAAAGCTGGGACACTTCTTTCCATTTCTGCTACTGTATCTTGTTGAGCGTATAACCTGCTCTGGACTGGAACTTTCCCATTTGCAGAATGGAAAATGGTTCCCTGTGCTTTAGGCCTGGTCCCTAAGCCAGTTTTGCCCAGATCCCTAAAGTAGCAAGTGGATGCAAATGACTCTCCATATTCACACCATCTCTCACCAGGGCCCACGTGCAGGGCTGAATCCACCTTCATGTGGACCCGTCCTCCATACCTATGCTTACCTGTGTTCAGGAAGGGTGAGTGAAGGGGTGGGAGCATAGGACAGAAAAGAGAAGGAGCTAGGTTTTGCCTCTGGCTTAGACTTTTTGCCAAGGGGGTAATGTTTTCTCTCCCACTATTCCAGTCCCCATAGCAGGCATTGTCATCCAGATGAGTTGAGAACTGGGACTATACTGTTCATGGCTTCTGGCCTGCTACATATTTTACCTAATCTGAAAAAATACCCACCTAAAACTGAGCTCCCTGGCCTGGAAAAATGAGGCTATCAGAGCTGCCCTGGCAAGGCTGAATGCCAGTATTGTGGCATCGCCTCTCTGTCCTCATAGGATGTGGGCTGCAATCTGACTCCGCTTAGAGAGAACATTAACTACACCTCTTTATTATTGAGAAAAAATTTATTGAAGACATCCCTCCCTCTCTCCAGCTTCTCCTTTACCTTCGCAGAAAAGTAAACATTTAATTTTTTTTGTTGTTAATAGATTTAATGTTCATTTGTAGGTAGCCTAGGGGCAGGAACGCATGACATTTCAAATAATTGTTGTTTCAGGGGTATCCTCTGGAGGAAAATGCTGCAAAAGTGTGGAGAAGATTTAAGTAAATTACTGTGTCAGCTTCTATTTATTCCTTACATGATTGCCAGAGGCAGGGCTGCAAGATAACCATTAGAGGCCCAGCCATAAAACAGGGAAGCAGAATTTCAAAAAGCCGGAGTGCCATTACTGGAAAGTTAGTGTGTAACATGTTAAATTATCCCCAAAGTAGGGGGAGGTAGGAGAGGGGAGCCACATGTCTGAGAGTGAGAGAAAAGAAAAAGAAAGAAAGAAAGAGAGAAAGAAGGACTGTGTAAGTGAAGGAGTTGCTCCATGAGGAAGGAGTGAAGGACTAGATAGACAGACAGACAGACAGGCAGACAGACAGATAGATAAAGAAGAAATGAAGAATCAGAAAATTCTTAAGTCCATCTCTGAGGCCTTGCCATGGTGCTTGAGGATATTTGAAGCAGGATGTTCAGTTTCAAAGTCCTGTCTGATGGTGTTGAGATTAAATGTCCCAGGAAGAGGAATTGCTGGGCACTACACTTGAGGAGTTTCAAAGCTACGTGATGATTCAGCTGAAGTGGAGCAAAACCACTCCTTTTCCAATAGCCAGAATATGTTCCAGACTTGGCAAATCCAGTTGCATCTGTGTAAGCAGTTTGGGCCTAGTTCCCTCCCATTTTGTTGCCTTCATGGCAGAAACCAGAAGGTTTAAATGATTTCCTGACCATTGAGGCATCCTTGCTCAAAAGAAAGATGTAGATGCCAATATGCCAAACCAGCCCACAGCATGGGGCAGTCTGAAGGAGGAATGTCAGAATCCGGAACATTATTCCCTCCTGTCCCATCTCGGCCTTTGCCTGGCTTACACTAAATTCTTGGTATTGTGTAAAGGCAAGGAAAACATGTGGAGATGAAAGTCTCAGCTATGCCAGCAATCTCTAGGACACCCCAACAGCATCTAGGTGTTGGCTGACTAGTGAGAAGACAGATCTCTCCACCCAGGACAATCAGTTTCAAGCTTTTCCTAATCAGATCCTTCCCATCTTCCATCTATCAACTGTGGGACAGTATATTACCCAAAGGACCAGTGAGGACCAGAGACAGCCTCAGATCTCTGTAAGACCATGAACACAGCTGAAAGATGATGCTCATGCTGAAAGTTAAGCAAATCTTGAAAACAAAAGGAAGGAAGCCTGCCTAGGAGGAATGGGAGATGCTCCAGTCCTGACACTGACAGGGACAGGAATCAGCTTGCGAGCCACTGTGGGGAGGCTCACTGCAGCAGGCTTGTTGTGTCTGCCATGTGCAGGATTTTTGTAGAAGTGTCTAATGCAGCAGGAGAATGGACCTGTGATCCTTTGCTGCAATCAGACCTGGCCCTTCCAATACTCTCACAACTCAGCCATCACTTGCCCCTCACATCTAACATTCCTTGTTGTGTCCATTTTTGCTGCTCTGGACTGATCCTCACTGTCCTGCACCAGCCTTCTCATCCATTTCCCTTCACTCTGGTTTATTACTTATGCTCTACAGCTCAGCTCTGCCCTCTGACTCATTGGCCATGAGCTGCTGGTTCTCCTTTTCTTTCTTTGTAATTCATTTACATCATGAAAAACAATTAAGTTCCCAAAAGTCTTATTTACCCCAGAGATCTGTTTTTACCTTCTCCAGCATCACTCTTCATTTGTCCCTGCCATTGCTTTATTTTTCCTCACCCTTTTGTCCGAGGTAAGCACGGCTGTGTGGGAGCCAAAGGGCTAACAAACTTGGGACTCAGGCCCAACAGTCCCAGCCTCTCCAAGTCAATGGCTGTGCTCCCACTCTCTCATCCAAGAGGAGGTGAGTCCAATCACACACTCAACAATAAATAACCAGGGAGGGTTTTTTTTTAACGACTCACAAGGAAGACTTGCTGGTTAAATCATTGCTAACTCTCAACCTCCTCAATATTTCTTTGCTAATAGACTTCAGGTTTAATTGAAGGATCTTCTCTGGACTCTGTCTAAGGCACCATTTTCTCTTTAACCCCACCACTCACAGCCTCACAAAAGCCAATCCATTAAGGGTCTTCATTAGTTTGAGCACCAGCCAACCACCCAAGCGGCAAAGGTCAAACACAGTCACCTGTCACAACATGGCAGTAAAACTACTAATTGTATGGGAACAAATGAGATAAAAAGATGATACTATTATGCTATTTGATTTATTTTGTTTCCAAAGAGTCATTTAAGACTAATTTACTTTGCAAGCTATAGAGTAGGTCCGTGTGGATACAAATATTTCTGTGAGCAAATGCGAGTGTGTACATGTGCACGTGTGTATCTCTGTCTCTCATGGATGTTCATACACGTGTGCATATATAGGCATCTGAAATGCAAGTCTTGAAAGCCATAAAGTCATGGCACCATAAAGGCTTATGCTTAACCCTTCATACAAGCAGAACCCCAATGTCACACCAAAACAGCTCTGCACACTGCAGTAGTGGCTCAGAGTCAGTCACATCAGCCCTACTACCAGCTCAGTCGCCCAAGCACCATTCCACAACATTTCAGCTGCAATGGCAACGGCCAAGGCAGACGGTGCAGATCCCATTTTGGAAGGGTCCTTGCTTTGGAAACCGTTCTCTACCTTTTGTTGTGCTCAGGATGAGAAAATAGCCCACATGCCCTCTGGTGGACACGTGCCACTTAGCAGCAATAGGATCAAAATGGAAAGCTGGAAGGGGCCATATTTGTAGACACAGAAAGAAGATGTCTCTGTAAGAGGTGTTTAAAAGCCTGCTTTTTCTCCAACTCGTCCTGAGAATCGTGTTCCCAGTACGTGTCTGTGATCACCAACTGAACGAAATCTGAGCTTTCTAAGACAAAAAACTCAGCCCAACCCCCCTTCTTCATTGTAGGTGCTAAAACAACATGGCCACACTCACCACCAGTTCCCATTACCAGATGGGGTATAATTTTTTCCAAGAAGAACACATAAATATTACTTCTCCTGGAATAAAGACTTTCTTATTCAAACACAGGATCCAGCCTCTAGCTATGTATTCACCATTCAGTACAGAAGACCAAACATCTGTCAGGACAAGGAAAAAAGTTTTCATGACTTTTAAAAGACGCTTAACACTGATCACAGCTTTGATATAGAATATAGAATCACCAAAAATTCTCTGAGTAGAGGTGAAACGTTCAGGGACTTTTCAAAGAACAGGTCTCTCCATGCTTATGCATTAGGGAAATTGCCTTGGCTACTTTGTGGTCAAGATCAACTGTTTCACGGCAATGCAGGGAAGAGAGCAACACATAAATGTGGGGAGATGTGATCTCCTCACAGGAATGAGATAGCTTCCTCCTGTGCAGCCAGCTGTGCATTGTATGATACATGTCCAGACTTGATGAGTAGAGTTGTGAGAGTGAGAATACTTCCATGAAGGCAGCAATGTAATTTCTGCTTTTATTTGAAGTTTTTTGACCATCTCTGTTTATCAAAGAGTCATGTAGATCACCACAATTAATACATCCCACCCCTCTTCTGTTCTGGGACTCTTAGTATCCAGAGCTGATCCTGTTGATCTTGTTCTATGTTTTCGATTCCCACTGAAAACAGGGTGGACCTTGATCACAGCTTTGTGTGCCTGTGGTGAACATCTAGGTTAGCCAATACTATTTTTAGGGACCTGAATCACATGTCAGCTGTGCATCTGCTCCCTTTTCTCCTTACCCTTTCTCAGTTTGTTCCCAACCCCTTTCTTCTTGCCTCTACCCTTTCACTTTGCTCTGTCTCACTTCATGACTCTCCCAGTGCTGAAATAGACCTACCAAACTGCTTGTCTTCAGCAACCATCAAACTCAAGCTCAAACTCATTAACCCTTAGCTAAAAAAGAGCTCATGCTCAGCTTGTATTTAGAGAAAGACATTTCCTATCATGGGTGAGAAAGAGTCTCCACCAAGCTTGTGATGCATCATCACAGCTACCAGCAGGACCCCACAGTGAAGCTGATTTCTAGATAGAAGGGAAAATTAGAATTTTTTTGCTGGCAGTGGGTCATTCGCACCTTGTTGATGTATCCAACTAGCTCTAAGTTTGCTTCAGAACTGGAAGAAGGGGAAGGGAGGGGAACGACAAGAGCATTAAAACAATTCTCCCTTTTTTGTCATTGAAAGGTTACATTTCAATTCACCTTTTCTTCTGTCAAAATTTGAAAAATAATAAATCACACAGGGCTTTTTGAAACCTTTTCACCCCATTCCCATAACACGAGAGGGTAAGCAACATTTCACAGCTCCAGTGGAGTCCAAATTAGTTTTTCTGGCAACTAAACACTGGTGTCTCCTCCACTATGCACACTCACATCACTGCCTAAAGCATTAACAGGTCCTGCCTGAAGTGCAAAGCCAAGGAACCAAAAGCATGCAATGCCAGAATTAAGACTGCCTTGTAGTGTTAAAGCCCCTAAATATGTATTATGTAATCAGCTTCCATTACACAATCTCAACTCTATTTCCAAGGAAATCATTCCTTAATCTAGGGGCTTAGGATGTCTTCCCTTCATAAGTGGCTCTGCCACTCAGTTTCTCTTTGTTCACTTAGGTGCTATGCACTGCACATACCTTTTTCTGAAGACTAAACTGTACATTTCTTTTTCCTGTGGTTTTTTTTTCTGGTGTTCATCACAAAAGTGGTTGAGTGCCTTTCTAAGCAGAACATGCTTTATCTTCCACAAATGGGACTTGTTATTTCCATTCTAGAGACAAGAAACTGAGTCACACAGGCATTAAGATCCAAAGGCATCTGATTCATTTTGGAAGTCCTTTATGTTTTCAGTGCACTTAACTCACTCTGTGCAAGCACCACAGTTCCCACTGTATTCAGTAATGACATCTATGACTCAGAGACACACCTCAAGACAAAGTAGGGGAATGCACAACCCTAAAAATTAGTGAATTTTTACTGGGCCGAAGTGACTCATCCAACATCTCTTTGGAACTCCCCTTTCAATCAAACCATGTAATGAGCATTTCTTCTTCAGACTCTGACTCATTGCAGGTTCAGTAAGCAAAGAGACACAGGCCACACAGATAAATCTCTTTTACTCTGATGCACTCCTGAGCATATCCAGGTTGAGCAGTATAGAAGACGGAAATGCTATTTAAAATGTTGGTAACCAAAGACTTGTCTATAAGGAATAGAGATGCCTGACAGAAAATATCAGATCTTCACCACGTTAATGCTAAACACAATGAAAAATAAAATGCTATTTTGATGCTACTGTAACTACTTTTTGTGTGTGTGTAGAAGGGAGAAAGAAGACATCCTTAGCTTGCTTTTCCAACATATAAGAAAACTACATACTTCCCCTCCTCAAATCAAACCAAATGCAAGAAGACCAGGCACCACACTGTCAAGAATAATTGGCTGTGCAAACACAATTTAGGAAGCAGCAGATTTGCAGTAAAATATCTTGGAGTAATGATGAATCACATCCATGAGTCAACTATGTCAAGCTTTTCAGGGAAAAAAAGGAAGCCACCACACCATGATTATGAACAGCAATGTCCTTTGCCAGATATGTGAATTATTTTTCCCACTGTAATTTATCCCCGAAATGCCTCCTTTTCTGGCCTGCTTCCATACGGGGCAATCTAAGCAATGTGTACATTTACTCAGGACACCTAGTCCTCAGAGTGGGGAGCAAATGATTAGACATCTGTGAAGATGAGATGGAAGACCAAAAGGACAGGAATTGTTTGGGGGGGGGAGGCAGTAAGATTGAGGAGAGACATGTCAGCAGTTTACTAGTAAGTGAAAGAAGGAAGGAATAAATTTTTTCCGTGTCACTGGTAGATACAAAGAGAAGTTAGGGACACAAAAAGAGATTTACTCTGGACACTGGCAAGAATGTTAGAGAAATAAGTACTGCAATAGATTTGCCTGGAGAGATGAAGATGACTTCACTGGAGGTTTCTAAGGATGGATTAGACAAACATCTGTCAGAATTGCTTAGAGAGCTGTGATCTCTCCTTAAGAGCAAAGGTATAGACTAAAGATAGCCTGAATAAAGCTCAGTCTCCATCAAATTCCAGCACTGTGATCCAGAGTATGGCATGCTAATTCTGCTCAGAAAAAAACATATAATATGTCATTGCCTAAACGTATATTTTCCCAAAATATATAAATTTATTAATAAATGTAAAAGTTTAGATAAGCAAGCACCTACCCTGCAAGATCTGAGACCTTGTGGCTAACATTTAACAAAATCATGAGGAAGAGAAAATAGGGGTTTGGGCAGATCCTACCAACAGCTGGTACTTTCAGTCTCCATTGTAACTCAAGAGATTTGTACTGATTGAAGAAGCAGTGGGTTGTGGAGCTGATGAGAAAGTCCTGGAATTACTTTTCACGAAAAAGTAGGGGAGGGTAAGAGCTCCAGCTCAGGACCAGTTCATCCCAACGATTCCCTGAATTCTAATTTGATTTTGCTTGTATATCAGTGGCCTGGCTGCAGCCAGTGGGTCTCTCCAGACCATGGGCTCTTTTATCTTCTGATGTTACGGACCACCGGAAAGCTGACAGGGAACCTCTCCTCTCACCCTCTGTGGCCCCGCTCTGCGGCAGCAGAACGGGACGGTCCTTCAGCACCGCGGAGAGCGGCCCCAGTCCCGCCCCCCATCCAGCTCTGGGAGCCGAGCGCTCCTGCATCCTCTGGGAAAAGAGGCCAGGCTCCCCCGCGGGAGCATCTCCATCCCGAGCCGTTTACCAGACAGCTTGTGGTGGGATTAAAACTTGCTTTTCCTGTGATTTATGCAGGTTTACCTCGTGTGGGCTGAAATCTGTTCCAGGGAAATACTTAGGTTTGAATGTTGACTGATTCTGAAACAGCACCCTAAATTATAGTTTAACCTTGCACCAATTTTTGATCAAAAATATTATATTTAAGAAAGGTATTCCTACATTCATAATCTTAAAGGGGGAAAAAAATAACCAAAACCATCAACAACCCCACAAAACTTTCTATTGCTGTCCTATCATGATTTTGTTCCCATTGTAAACGGCATCAGGTCATTGACAAGCTAGTTAAGTAACTCACCAACGTGCTAGTTATCCTGCCAACCAGAAAACCAGCCTCTTACTTGGGTAATCAGATAATTGTATTTTACATTTTCAAATAACCCTTAAAAATCGGGAACTAATTAATGTCCGTAACACCCCAATAAGTTATGAATGTTTACTTCCAACTTACTGATAGGGAAACTGAGGCAAAGATCTTTGTCTCAGACTGAAAAACTCATCCAGAGTGAAGCAACTAGAAGGAACTAGAAGGGAATTCTGGTTCCAGCCTTATATCCACTCCAATCCCTTGGAAACAAAATATGTGAAGGATATTTCTACCCATATGATGCAGCTACCAGCAACCACTGAATCATCAACTAAGCCATCAGTCAGCTAATAATTAGCCAATTAATTAGCAACCACACAACCAGATTCATTTACTCCAGGTGCCATCTAATACTGTACTAGCAGGAAAGTTGGATGGCAGTATCTAAACAAGGAATTGAATAGCAGAGCTTTACCACACATCAGGCCCTGGCCAGCTTGCTAACAGGGAACAGAGGTCAGCTTTGGAGTCTAGCACTGCAGCAGAGTTTCTCAGTGACTGATGCACACAGGTCCACATTCCTGGGTCTTGATGGAGGACAAGGGGATCCTCTGGCCAGAGAAGACAAAGCTGATTTTGAACCCGAGTCCCAGCACATTTTCCAGAGAGCCAGGGGCAATGCAAACCCTTTGTTCTGTACAGGGAGTAGGCAAAGTTTCTGCCATACCTTCACAAAGTACATCTAAATGGTACACTTTCAGTGCAGTGCAGTGTTGAGAGCCTGGTAACAAAGATATCAATCTTTATCATACAGGGCTTGGTGTATTAGCCATCTTTCTGTTCAGGTCTTTCCTACTAAATCCATTTTCCCACATGGAAACTACCAGATCCTCACTGAAGTCACAGGGATCTAAGAATTTTGAGAGCAGGGAAGGAATATCCCAACAGAAAATGTGGCAAAGCAGGAAAAGCATGTGCATTCAGTGTGGCAGGGGAGTACCAAGGACCCAAGATTTAGTTACCCAAACAGTCTGGACTCAGAAATTAGCTGCAACGAAAAGTCAAAAGGTCCATATGAACTGAAAGGTTTTTCTTTGCAGGTAAAGTCTTCAGTGTGAATCACCTAAAGACATTTTTTGGAGGACACAAGACTGTTATTTTAGTAGTTATTTTAGTTACTAACTTCTGGATTTACAGAGAAACAGATATATCTTCAAGACCACTCAATCCATTATCCAAGAGCCCTCAAATGTCCAGCTAAAAACGTTTGGGTCTGTTTAGCATGGAGTGAAAAGAAAACAGCAGTTGAATTTATATTTAAAGCTACTTTAGATCCTTAGCTCATGCCATCAAGGAGTAAAAGACTAACTCGTAGAAAGGCTAAAGAAGTTGTTAACCCTGAAAAAAAAAAAAAAGTGGGTGAAAAAACAGAATCTTGTGGCCATCTTCATGTCAACTTCTTCAACATTTGAGGAATTTCAATACACATTTCTTCCAACAGAGAAAAAAAATCAAATGGACTCCTGAAAGCCCAAGGCCTTACCAGTAATAGGTCTGCAGGACAGAACAAGGAGTATGATGCACATATTCTGTTCCCTTCTCCTGAAAATCAGAGTGAATTTTTCCAAGTGCTTGTTGCAAAAAGCTACTTACTGTACAAATAAGATGAATCAAATAATTATTTTATTCCTTTCAAAACAAGATATTTTATGAAAGGGTTTTGATCAGGCTTGAAGATGTAAGCCCAGGCTCATAAAAGATGATGTAACTATGCCTTTACCATTTGCAGAGCTGAGCTCTGCAACCCACTTTTACCTTCCGTGAACTGCAGAGTGCAGGGACACTATAAAGGTGGGGTTAGCTGGTTCATTTTGCCTCCTAGCTGAGGCAGGCTGCAAGTGGGGCTCCTGAGCACCTATGTGGGCTTAGCTAATGGGAGATAATTTCTTATACTGTGATGCACTTGCAATAGTGACTCCAAGTATTTGCTTTAGGCTTACCCCTCATGCTAATACCATTAAAATGGTGTGGCTCAGCAGTTCCCAAAGGGATTATCATGAGCCTCCATTTGAGGAGCTCCTCATTTGACCAGCCCCTGAGCTGCAACTTGATCTGCAGAATGGGTGTTAGGCTCACCAAATGCCCAGTGGGCTCATCCCCACTCTCCAACTCCTTCAGCCTGTTTTGCGAAAGAGAGTGAAAGACATATTGACAGAGATTCTCTCCCCTTTCCCAGCATACAGAACGGCCAGGTGTCTTTTGAGAAGCCCAGAAATCTCTCCACACCTCCAAGGCCTACAGAGCTGTTTGTCCATAGTGCATGAGGAGCAGGCGAGTAGGGAGGCCAAGAACCATGAAGTTCGGCTCCTGCAGCAGAAAAACCTGTGTGAGGATATGTGAAAAATAACCCTGACTTGCTAATCCTAGCTGTGAGCAAACAATTAGCAGGAAGCAGAGGCAAACAGGAAAGCTGATTTAATTATGTGACACTGATACAGCCAGTGAACTGGAGGGAAGGGAAGGGGGGAGGCAAGGGGGGGCACCGGGGATGTGGGGTCAAAACAGTTTGTAAAAATCTGTTTCACAAAAGCTGTTGTTCCCCTCGGGGCAGAGAGAGATTACCGTGGCTCAGTGTCTATCAAACATGGGAAGAGAATAGGGCCAGGGGCAATGAGACAGCTTCCGAGTATGAAGGGCCCTTCTTCTTCTCCGCAGCAACCAGCAGCCTGCCAAAGAATTCCTGTAAGCTCTTGGCGGCTTTGTGTGCCTGCCTGGGCTGTAGGCAGCTCTGCAGCAGGCCTGCCTATTGTCGGCAGGGCTCAAAGGGAGCAGGGGAGAGAAAAGGGGAGCTGGGGGGAGGAAGAGGGCTTAAGGGGGCTTGTTGTTATCAAAGCCACAGAGGTTATTGTGCTGGAGCAGAACCACGCTGCTTCTGAGCCCCTTCAGTGGGGCTGTTAATGGAGGCGCTGCAGGGAGAGAAGGGGTGGGATTTGCTCCATGTAAACTCACCAGGGTCTCCCTCTGCATGCACGTTGCTGGCTCACAGCTCTGTCTCAGAGCAGGCATGTGTGGACAGAGGTGGATGACCCTGCACTCTCCTTACCCATACCCACCAGCGTCCAAAGACACCTGCTGAGGGAGCTGAGCTCACATACACTCCCACTGCTGCACCTGCAATAGACATACTCTCAGGCATGCACAGAGCAAACACCCCTGCTTACACACAGAGATGCACCTACTGGCCTCTCATGGATTCAGAGGTAAATACATACACATCCTGATCTGCAAAGGCAACAGTTCATCGCTGAAGGCATCTACAGCTGGACATACAGACACATGTGATGGTTCATATATGTACCTTCAATGTCTGGGTCCTTAACCCAAACACGTGCAGTCAGATAAAGCCATCCATAACAGTACGTAAGCATGCTTTTCCTGGCAGGCACAAACAAGAAAGTCTCAAGGTCCTGTGTCAGAGATCATGAGCACATGGTAGAGTTAGCAGAAGGGATGCTAAATCAGGTTGTTTTAAAAGTTCCATCTGCATCACAGGAAGAGAAGCTGAAGGCCTGTTGTCTGTTGTCAGCAGTTTTGCAAATGCTGATGTTGTGTGTCACAAACTAAGACCATCCCAAAACACTGTGCTCCAAACACCATGACTGACTGGAGGAAGGGCCTGATCCTGAATCTGGGGTGTGCCTCAAGAGAGCACAGAGTAAGAGTGAGTAGGGTGGAAGAGCCTAGTCCAGACCCCATTCTGACTTGTACCAGGACAACTGAGCTAGTCAGTTCCCAAGGGCTGGAGCATGAATCTCACACACTCCACAATGAATCCAACCTGCTGCAGGAAGCTATCTGACATGAAATCACAAAAGAAACTTTTAATGGAAATCAGAGTCTCTATCTCCTTATTCCTGTAAACTTCCAGATGAGAAGTACCAACCAAAGTCCCTCCAAGGCACAAAGGGAGGCTTCACATGTGTATCAGACCCACAGCCAATACCTTAATGAAAATGGGAAATCACAGAGTTCTGGCCCTTTTCTTGTTCTGTGTTTGACTGTAAAAAGTAATGACTCTAAAAAAATTCAACAAAACCACCTTATTTCTGGACCAGAAAATTTTCTTCATGCTCATGTCAACCAGATTGATAGAAGCTTTACTCCACAATAGCCAAATCTACACCTGGTCATTTCTCAGGTTAAAAGAGCATGGATGGTAGAGAGTGGGTGCATAACGTGGCAGACAGTCTCTCCTGTTTCCAGAGTCGCTCCACTCATTAGTCCCAGACATACGACTCGCTTTTTGACCTCGTGTTGATTCACCACATTGGTGCTAGTCATATCCTGCCCAGGCTCACAAAAACACTCACAGGTGAGAGGCACAGGCACACAAACACACACATGCATAGGTGGGGTGAGAGTAATTCAGCTGCACCCGGCACCTTCTTATTCATCCCTTCTCCTCCCACTTCCACCCCATCTCCCAGCAGATGCTGCTGAGCCAGCCCAGGAAGGCAGGCAGGGAGCTGGGAAGAGGAATGATAAGGTACCCCAAGAGGGGGAGCAGCAGCCTCCAACAACCCTGGTAGGAAAAGTAGGGGGGCTGAGGCTGCGGGGGAGGGGATGGAGGCAAGGCAGGGAGGGCTTCTCATTGTGAGGGAAATTTTATTTTTAACAGATGCTAAGGCAGATGGCACAGAATTAACAGAAAATGGGAGAGGAAAAAAGAGGAAGAACATTACTGGCTCCAGAGAGAGTGGACATTAAAAAAATAAAGAATAAGGGAATGAAAACAAGTTTAAGTACTCTCTCCAGAGGAGGGGGGGAGGGAAAGCGCAAGGCAGAGCAGGGACGAAGCAGCGTGATAATAACCAAAGGCGTGAAATTGCAAAAGTAAAATTTGTGGCACTCGGGAGGGGCTGATAAGGCCCCAGCTTCATTGCAAAACTCACTCAGAAATTACTGATGTGATGTTTTAGCCTTTATCATTAATAATAATCGAGAGTGGGGAGTGGGGTGGGGGTGACTGAAACAAAGAGGGAGAGATATTGCGTGAGCATCTGAGACCTGAGGAAAGAGGAAAAGGCAGCAAGAAGAGAACTAGGGGAGAGCAGAGGTGCAGGAGGAGAGGATCTGAGAAAGGAGTCCAAACGAGGGAAAAAAAGGAAGAGAAAGGAAAGGAAAGCCGAAAAGGAAGCGATACCAGTCAAGAAAAAAGAGGAGGAGGAAAGAGACAGAGGAGGAAGGTTAAAGGACATGATGAGAACAAAGGAGGGAGACGAACAAACAGAAGTTGAAGAAGAAAACACCAAAAAAGTGAGAGGAGGGAAAAAAGCAGCTGGGGGGTGAGAGGAGAGTGAATAAATGGAGAAGTGGCAGCAGAGATGAAATAGTGGGAGAAGACAGACTGTAGGACGAGGAGTAAGAGAGGGAGAGACAAAGAGATATGGCCCTGCCGCTCTCCTCCCAAATTAATCGGGGATACATCAACTCAAGCCACTAAAACAGAGCTATTATGAATGGGTTAGTCACAGGTGGAGTTAAAGGCCTACAGAGGGATATTAGCCAAAATTGAGTGGCTTTTAATTTCTTTCTAACGAGAGATTGTGGCTGGGGAGCCAGACACTGCCTCAGCTTAGCTAGGCCTGAAGGCAGCTAAACACGGGAGCCGGCAGCTTCCCACAGCCACGCTAAACCACAGGCGAGCTGACCTGTGCAGTACACGCAGCGAGGTGGAAAAGGCACACATGAGCTGACCTGCCCGCTTTGTGAGATGAAACGGTGAAGCCACACACCACAGCATGGGGGCACGGACAACAAAGCTGGCAGGGACCCACTGGACCACTCTAGCTCCTCTCTGCACCAGTGCTGACAGACAGACAGAGAGAGTTCCTGTGCTTCACAAACCATCAGTGAGCTAGGGTGATTCACACTGCCAATCAGGGCTTTGGTTTTTACTGGAAGATCCCTCAGCACTGAAGCCTCTTCACTGCCCTCGTGGAGAGACCAGGGAGCATCGACACAAGACCAGGACATCTGGGTTCTATTTCTGGCTCTGCTGCTGGCAATTCACCACATTTCTCCATTTTCCCATCTGCTATCTGGAAATAATGCAGTATTGTTAAAACTAAGCACTTAAAAATGATGAATCAGACCATCTCCTCCTTCCAAAATCATGAGATTGGTTTAAAAAAATCATGACATCTTCAAGAAGGAAGATGTACAGAAGGACTCACACACCTTTGGAGAACCCACTCTATGTAACTCCAGTTTCCAAGCTTTCCTAAAAGATTTAGAGGGAGTTTTTGGGGGGTTTGTTTTGTTTTGTTTTGTTTCTGAGCTTAATGCTTACAGTTTATCAGGACACATGATGGTGGGATGGTCTGAAAAAAATCTCCAGAATTGGTGATACTATGTAACATGACCTTTTTTCCACTACAATCATGTGCAAATTTCCCATGAAAACTTCTTACTTCCCAAAGTATTAGTTCATTAAAACCAGAGGGAGGGGTCAATTTCTAACAGGTCTCTCACTGTGAAGCAATTATGGGGGGCATCACCAAAAAAAAGTTGAGGAGCCATAGCAACATCCAGCTCTAACATTCTCTAAACAAAAACATTTGTTTTATGATTGAAAATTACTTTTCATTTTTAAGTTCAAGACCATTTAGGCTTAAAAGGACTTTCAATGTTATAAATTTGCCCTGGGAACAAAATATCTAATTTTATCCGTTACAAAATTTTGGGACTAGGGTATAGGGAAAGGGACATAGAATCAGGATGAGAATCAAATTATTCCTCTGTGAAAGCATTACATATTTTTACTCTTTATCCCATTTTGGAACAGAATTAACTGCAGTTTACAAATCCTCATAGAAAAAAACTATTTCCTGTCTAGATCCAATTTCCATCTATATGAGGTATTTTAAGGACTGCAGATAGCATGTGCTATGTATGCTTAGTTTCTGTATTTATGTCATCCACTGCTGGTATGTTCCAGCCTAAATAATCTGCAAACACACTTCCATCTCATTGCATTCAAATACTCACACATCTTCCACTTTTCAAAGCTGAATCCAGGCTTGCTTGTGATGATGGTGGAATTCACTCAGGAGTGGATGTGCTTTCAGATGAAAGACACAAACCAGATGAGCTGGAAAGTGTACGTGACCTCTAAGCCAACAAAAACACTTTTGCAGGTGAAGGCACTTCTGCAAATCAGAGCGAATTCATATGACAATGGCGTAGAAGCACAGTGCTGGTCATGAAACACATATCACACATGTGCTGAGTTATAAAACCCCAGAGAATCTGCTCTTAGTGCATGGAACATCACATGAAGTCTGATAACAATAGCCATGTCAAATGAGCAGGAGTCACATCTGGAATTCACCTGCTAATTCATCCAAGAAGAATTCATAAATGTGAGAGAAAGAGACAATCTTAGTGGCAAAGTAAATCTGTATCAATTCTCTGGATCTTGCCAACACTTGGATGAAGAAATGAAAAAGCCTGCAAAGAAAAGGAACAACATTTATGCAAAGGTGTCACTATATGCTGGGGCAAAGGACCCAGAGGCAGGACTGCTGGGTTCAATGCTCAGCCCATCTTCAGCATTTTGTCTCCAGATCCAACAGAAAATAAGAGAAGCAGCTAGGTGCATGTGGTCTGGGGCTTTCATTCATACGAAACTTTGCAGGCTATTTTTCTTTCAAAGGCACAAGAGGAAGATCATGTGCACTCTTCTCTTAGTCAAATAGTGAGTTCAGCTAGGAGAAATCAGCAGTCCTGGAGTCTGGCTTGTCCATCTTCTGAGCCTCCTTCACATCCCCAGCTGGGGAATCTCTTATATGCCCATAAGGGAAGCAGTCCTGTGGCATGAAGTTCAACCTTCAGGGAAAATTTACTTTCTCACTGAGTTTGGGAGACCTCAAGAAATATCTTTATAGTGGACTCAAAAATAATATCCTGTGGTGAGAATGTCCCAGGTGACAAAGGAAAGAAGGCATGAGTGATCAGACTGCATGGAAAGTGCACAAGAAACAGAGAGGAGCGGAGCAGGGCCCCAGAAATCAAGCACCAAATAATGCCAGTGTACATCCTTACTCAGAGGCCTCAGACTACCACAAGCAAGTTTTCCAGCTTGCTCATTCACACAAGAGCAGTGGCTAAGTGTTCAGTGTTTCCTGTTGATAATTTTTCTGCCTCATCTGTCGGCACGGAGCTAGGACCATTCCCTGCTGTCACGAAAGCCTTTTTCAATAGGCACTGTCCCCCCTGGGCTGCCAGCTGAGGCTGCTCCCTGGAGAGCTACACCCCTCTCAAAGTCTATTAAAGCTCAATTACCCAGGGCTGACTGGCCTCGTTGTCTAGCAAAGGGAGGTAGGATGTTCCTCCCAGGGTCGGGGCTGCTTTACTATGGCTTGGCCAGCGCACATCTATGTATCAGTTTAATAAGATCAAATCAAGTACAAGAGCTGAGGGGAGGAAGGCAGTAAGAGAAAAAGCTGTAAGAAGGCAGCTCAGAAAGCCACTAGTGCCTGCCTAGGCAAGACTGGCTGGCCCAGTGATGACAGAGGGCATGTCATTGCTGATTTACACAGCAAGCACAATGGAGCCATCTTGATTCATGTCAGCAGCGACCTCCTGGCCTCACAGACCCTGTCCACCAGCATCTTCCCATGCCAGCCCAACACAGCATCTGATCCACTGGTGCTTTCCCAGGGACCAAACCCACTTTTTCCTACATGTTCCACCTCCATTCTGCTGCCACACTGTTCCCCAGGAGGTTTTGCATCTTCAGCAGTCAAGTCATGGCCTTCCCCACAAGCTGGCAAAAAGCTGTCATCAACGCCAACACAGAAGTTTCTATCAACGATAAATAGCTTCCCTCCCACCTACACCCTCCCCCTTTGGATGTGTCTTCTGGGGTCTGAGTCCATAGACAGAATTATACAAATAGATCAGTCATACAGATAGCAGTCGTGTTTCATTTGTTACTCAGAGTCCTTATGGACAAAGAAAATAAGAGAAGCTGAAAAAACGCAAACCCATTTATTTTGTTCCTCATCCCTTAAGGGCCTATACTTTCCAAAGATGCTTCATTGGCAAAAAAGGTGGGGGCGAGGGAAAGGAGGATACGCTGTTACACTGTAGGTCTAACTTTGGTTTAGTTTGTCTCCCTCACAGACCATAGGACTCTGAATGTCACAGAGAGAACAAGTGGTAAAAGTCTCAGGTGCTCTGGAAAGCAACCTTTATCCTCATCACACAGGCAAGAAAACTGAGGCAGGAGAGAAGCCTGGCAGTCATTTACAAAGCCTCTCAGAGATGTGCTTGAGAAGTGGAGACAGATAAAGCAGGGTCCCCTAAGCACTAGGCTGCCTGTCTTCCTTGGTACACTGTGACACATGCCACCAACTAAGGAACAAGGGAACAAAAGAGAGAAAACTATTCAAGTACAAACCATTCATAAGCATCACAGACATTCAGTCCAGAAGGACCTGCACGTTATCCCATCTCTAAACTGCAAATTACCACTCACCTCTTAGACAAACTTAAAACCTCTGGTAGAAGGCACATACCAAGTACACTGAATCACAGGAGAAGAGTAGGCTCTGCTAAAGCCTCCCCTATTCTCTGTTTCTGGTAGAAGGCAGGATCTGGGAGAATGCATTCCAGAGCTTCTCCTGAAAATTAATTTCTGGTGCTGAGCAGGGAGAGCACGATATAGCAGCGCAGGGAAACACAGATGGTCCAGCCTACAGGTGCATGGCAGAGCAGAGCTGGTGCATCCAGGAGACAAGAGCTCTCTTGGGTTGGCAGAGTTGAGCTGCCAAGAAAATGCCTGAACCCTAGAGTTTCTTCTCTTGCCTTGAATTAACAGAGTATACCATGCAGCATGGAGCAATGTCAGGACCCGGCCAGTTTCATAGGACAGGAGGGAAGCATGTCCCCTGCTGCCAGCTGTGCCAAGCCTCCAGCTGTCTGCCTCTTGTCAGAACTCCAGAACATCCTTTCTCTTCAGCAGACCTTACTCACTGGGGCTCTCCAAAAGTCCCATTTTCTGAACAAGAGCAGGGAGGCCATCAAATGTGTCACTTCAGAGGAGAGATATGGAAAGATGAGAGATGTGAGTGGGCATTTGATCTGGCAAAGAAAGTATGAGCTGGCTGAGTGTCATTGTCCATGGATGGAGTGGAAGGGTTTGGAGAATCAACATATATTCCTATGCAGTCTGGGCACCAGGGATCTATCAAATAGGCACTGGGATTGTGCCTCCAGGATACAATTTCCAGGAGGGCCCAGTGCATATCCAGTTCCTTTCAAGGTAGCATCTTGAGGAGGCTGTGGCTTCACGATCAGATCCAAGGAGAAAAATCAAATTGCTGTGCTCCCTGTCATGTCCAGAGATGCTGGCAATTTTCATTCCTTGGCAGCACTGCCCCACTGGGCACTGCAACACCCCGGCTCCCAGGCACATATTGTACCCATAACCCTGATATCCAAGTGAGACTGTTGTCACAGTCCCTTTAGACCTGGGAGAAAACCTTGATCCTTGCTGCAGATGCCCACTTTCCTAGTTTTGTTCTGGGTTTTTTGGTACTTGCTGCTTCTCTTCAAACTTCAGCATCTGGAGTTACAACATTTTAGGAGATGTGAATTTGGAGAGGAAGCTGCAAGAAGGCAGAGGTTTAGCTGTCCTTTTGTGGAAGGAAACCCAACAGACTCAGCAACCTCAAAAGGCAATAAAAATAAAAAGAACATTACATCAAAGTCAATGTGGTTTTGTTATTTAATTTACTGGTTTCGGCACTAGACGTGCTGAACAAAACCTTCTACCAAAATATCAACCCAAACCTACCACCTGCATAAAGAGCATGAAAGGTCCCATGTGTGCAGAGACCAGGGACAGTGGAAACACCTTGTCCTCTTCCTAATCTCCCCAGCAAGCCCAAAGCCCAAGTTCAGGCTCAGGCACTTTGGCTAAGAGAAATTGTTAGCAAGCTGGTGATTCAGAGAGAGATAAAATTTCATTTAAGGGTTTTGGCTTTGTGCCGTCCATGTTTTAAAACCTTCAGAGTCTCAGAGGTGAAGATGTTCTTGCTGGAAAAAGAGGATAGTGCCAAAGAGGAACAGGTCAAGCCTGCTGCACACTGATGAGGGAGACCTTCAAAGAGGCAGCACAGACCAACAAAGTTGCTCAGCTTTATCAGCCCCATACTTGGCATACTGAAACCCCACTGAAGATTGCCATGACTTGCAGTGGACTTGAGCAGTGGCTGGGAAACTCCAGCAGCACACCAGTGCAAGCACCCTCTGCCCCACAGTGTAAGAGTCAGGGAAAGGCAGGTGAAGTGAGGCAAGGTGGCTTAGGCTGCCCAGCAAGCTGGTGGAAAAGGAGAACTGAATATTCCCTCTTGTGCTGCCCAAGCCCATTCCTCCAGCTGCCTCCCACTGAGGAAGCAGGATCTGATGCTACAAAGCACTTTATCCCTGGCACTGGCATCTGACGCAGCCAAGATGGGCATCAAATTTATATTCAACTAAAACCATGGCACAGTGTGCTGCCCATGAAGCCCTGTGTGCCGTGCTTCCAGAGCCTTAAGGCACCGCTCTTTCCAAGAGTACTGAGAAACAATATCCTTCCTACACCCATCCGCAGGCATGTCTCCCTGGAGCTTTACACCCAAAGGACCACAAGCATATGAGGGAGGGATGGGGACACAGAGAAAGGATCTCCCACCAGAAACTGTGGGGAGAATTAAAAAGAAAAAAATATGGGAGAGAGGCAGTGAGCAGAGACAGAGAAAGAAAAAAAGGAAAAAGGAGTGGGAAGGGAGAAAGTGAGAAAAAGAGAGAGAGTGAGAAAAATGACAGGAGCTGAATTTTCGGCGCCCTCACTTTAAATCAAGATAAAAGACTGAAATGGAAAATAACAGTCCAGAGAAACCCCTGGACGGCTTTGGGCGTTAATGGAAACACATGGCTGAAGGCTGTAGTGTTGTCAGCTTCCCCGTGCTCTGACATTCCTTTCTGATAATCCGGCCTGCCATAAAATTAGAATAGCAAATACCTCCTGACAAAGATGCATGTTTCCCTCTATTGTGCCATCATAAAAAAAACTCCGCTGGTGACTCGAGGAGCCGCAAACTTCAATTTAAATTTACAGTGCGGCGGAAGGAAAGTGATATGCACTCAAAAATTTTAATAACCTATTAAGTTACGACTTCAATTTCATTTTATGAATATTTTCCTTGGGGAGCAGTGCTATCACAGAGAAAGATAGAAATTTAAAAAAGATAAATAGTGCCATTAATCTCCAACATTTCTCTTCCATTATCCTTGAAAATTAGGAGTTATTTTTGTTCAGATCTTCATGTAATTAGCTCCCTACACTTGATTCACTAGCCAGAAAATGACCATGTTCAGAAAATTAAAAATTTGTCATTAAGTGGAATTTAACATAATATCATTTATCTTTATCTATTCCCCAGCTGACAGCAGGAGCCTTGGAAGTGATACAGGCTTCTGTGTCAGAGAGTAGAGGCAAGTCCTCGACATGAGAGGGAGAGTGAAGGAGTGTGGGGGGGGAGGCTATAAGGATGTGGGAGGGTGGTGGGAGAGGGGGAGCATACAAGACAAAAAGGAAGCAGGAACTGGAGTCATGGGAAGAGGGGAATCAAAGGAGGAGTGGGGCATGGGAGAAGAGGGAAAATGCAGCAGGCAGAGGACTAGGGCAAACAGCCAGGCAGGGTGAAGGTTGGAGGAAGGAGCAGGAGGGATGAGGAAGAAGAGAGCAGGGACAGCAAACAAGGTAGAGCTATCTGCTGGCCTCAATGGCAGAGCTCAGGAAGTGCCACCATGAAGCCAGTTGAGTGTCACAGCGAAGGCAGAGTTGGTGGCCTGGCAAAATCCTGACCTGGCAGGACCCTGAGTGTGTTTTGCTGGATAAACATCAAGGCACTGGTTCCTGCTGGTGGCTTTCTCTAGTTCTTACCCTGACCAGCTCATCACTCGCCCATGAAACACAGGACAGGATGCAGAAAAAATTGTCACTGAGGCCAGAGGAAGGTTTTTTCTGCCTATTAAAGACCTAAAGCCTATACTGACTACAAGAATCAACAGAATAGTGGCTGTCAGAAGGCCTCTTCAAGTGCTTCAGAGTGATCTACTGAGTACTCTCCACCAAGTCATTATCACCTTCCACAGAAGGCAAACCAAGGCCCAGAATAGTTTTTTGACATGCCCAAGGTGGTGAGACCAGAAGCAGGGCTGGGATCAGACCCCAGCCCAGGCTGGAAGACTCTTTGAGAACCTTCTGCTCCAGCTCTTACTTTGCACTCTCTTCCCTCAGCTAATCCTGCATGCACACCAGAAGCACAACATGACCAGGTCTCCAGCATGGACTGAACTACAAGAAGCCTCTCTAGCCTCTGAATCCCGCTCGTGGATTGAAAATATTACCTTCCTAACCATCTCGTTTAATCTGTCTCTCCTATTCTCAGTGGCAAGACCTGATAAAATATCTCTCTGGAGAAAATGAAAGAGAATAGGTAGAAGGAAGGAGAAGAACATCATAAAGCAAACACTATGGGCAGGAGCTATTTTAAATAACTGGCTAGCTAAAAAAGCCAAGGACATTAGCTACTCAGCAGTTCCATCACAATAGCTTGTGCTATTTTAAGCAAATCTCTTTGCCTCTCTATTCTGGCTTAAAGTTTGGGGATTTTTCCACTGCTCCCAAAGAAGTTTTGGGGAGTTGTGTTTAGCTGAGTTCCCTTGTCCTATATCTTCTTTCTCAAACTTTGTGCATATATTTAATTCTTATTTTGTCTTATAAGTACAATAAAGTGTGTTGGGGAAAAGTCAAAGATTTGCACTTTATTAGAAACAAGCTTAATGATCTTACACTCTGCTAAGTACACTTCTGTGCAAAACATAACAGAATTTTGCACATGTATCTACTAGGCAGTGCATAGAATGTCATAGATCTGCACAAGAGGGCATAAAACAGCAGAGGAATATTCTAGTTTAGACACTTATCACCATGCTCCATGGTTGTGATTTTTTAACGCAACCTAGGGAGTTAGATACAAAAAAATCTCACACAATAGCATTCTCCTCACAGGTTCCTGCAAGCCACAGTTGGCCACATGCAAGCCACAAAGTACTAGCCCACATGCATCAACCTATTCCTTTCTACCTATAGAACAAGAAGATCAGTCAGAGTTATTGCGCTTATCCTGTAGCAGGACATGTGGAGGTGTTGAAAGTACCTTGATGCTACAGCAAACCAAGAGCAGATCCAGGCATAGGACCCAACCATCCTGCCTCATTTCTGCAGGCAGCCACATGCTGCCACCTCTGAAGTTCCCCACCACCAGCTCGGGGATGCAATGCTGCTTTATAGCTCTGGCAGCTTCTGTGTTCTGGTGCACACACAGCTGGAGTACAACAGCAGGGTTGGATAAGCATAGGTTTGCATACTGGTTTTCACTAGGTATTGGATATGGCTCTAAGTTGGATCCTTAGCTCAAGTAAAAGAAAGTAGTACCTACTGTAGCACTACCACAAGGGAATAGGAGTGATGTCTCTACATATCTGCTCTGAGATCCATTTTCTCATCTCAAGTGTACCACGGCCATGTCTCTCCCTGGTCTGAGTGCCAAGTGGAAGTACCCACCACTCATCACAGTGCTACAACACTGCAGAGCAAACTCCCTCCAACCAGTGATCTGAAATGCCAAGAATCACACTTCATCCCTTCAGCAGACCATTTCCAGACAGTTATCTGGGACAGTTGCCGGTCTGGAAGGCCCAACATGGTGACAAGTAAGGTTGGATACAAATTTTCCTTATGGGGTACCTCCCCATGGCAGCACAGATCTGACCCACAGAAACACCCATGAGGTATTTCCCTCTGTCCATGCTGAGACTGGTTTCTGACTGATAGGGAAATCAGGAATGTGATTTCCTCTCACCACCTTGTTTCCTGAATCATTTTGTAGTGGATCCCAGAGCATGTTCTTTCCACCCTGGAAAAAAACCACAAAAAACCCGAAAAAGCACACAGCCTTTTCCTCCCAGCTCTCCTTCCTCCCACCCTCCCATTCAGCCTCATCCTCTCCTATCCCTCCACACATTCTTCCTTGTGTGCTTTCCTGTCATTTTCTGTCTTTGTTCTGTTTATGCCCTCTCTTCACTACTAGAGCTGTTTGATTCATGGTGGTCACAAAAGAGAGGCTAAGACGCCTTCTCTTATCTGCTTATTGTAGGATTTACCAAAGTGCCTTCAATTTTTTACCCTATTACTTGACTCAGTAGTTATCTGTGCTGCTCCCCTTAAAATCAGTTCTGCTCCTCTTCCCCTCCACTATCTTCCTCTATCCACTTCAACCCTTTTTTATACCCTTCCAGGCTAAGCCAGACTGTTCTCTTCCTCTCTCCATACACAGACCCTGGCTCATCCCCTCCTGCTTCTCTCATTCCTTTCTCATGCTTCCCCTTCTCACCAGAGCTTCAGCACTGCAGCCTTAAAGCAGGATAAATGGATATGGATATCGTACAATAAAACCTTCAGAATGGAGAGTTTTGTGCAAGTGAACAGCAGCCAAGCCTGAGAGACTGAAAATTGGATAAAGGGATTAAAACAGTAGCACATTAACAGGAGATTTAGAGTGTAATAAACTCATTTCATAATAATATGTGCGTTGGGGCTGGTAATAAATCATCGCGGGATCCCTGCCTTCCGCAGTGCCGGAACGAGGCAGTGACCCGAAAGCGGGGTAGGATTTCAGCGAGATGTGGATTAATTTCACAGGGTTCTTGGCCAGGAATAGAGCGGCTGTGCCATTCCCGTACAGCTGCTGCTGTTACTGCTGGCTTCCTGCAAAAAAACCACATAAAGCAAACAAATGAAACCAAACAACGGGATCTGCCAACATCGCCTGGTACACATTTGTGGAGGAGGGTGCTCAGGTGGCCTTCACCAGTACAACTCCAGAGGCCAAACATCAGGCCAAACCACTTCTCAAGTAATCTCCTTGGACAATGTCCTGCATCCTTTCCACACAAACCTGTAGGGTGAAGATGATAAAACAGCAACAGGAAAGAAGCCAGCTAGGAAGAAATGTTAGGCTAAGTCACCACCTTAATGATCAAAATAACTTTGCCTAAGGCATTAAACTCAAAAGAATCTAAGAACCACATGCAACAGATACACCAACCTGGTGGATGCAACCTTAGGAGAGGTGTAAGTGGAGAAAGGCTGACACTCAACTCTGCTGCACAAAGTTCATGAAAAGTTACAAAATTGATAAAACCTCAGACCGAGATAGGGAGGAGAGCAGCATGCTGGAAAGTTCCCAGAGAAAGAATACAGATGGATCCAAGCCATAATGCAATTAGGTGAGGCAAGGACCTTGCAGCAAGAGGTAATAAAGGAATAAAGAACAGGAAAATGCAGTACAAGCATCCTGAAATAAAAAACGTAAGTCTTGAGGAGGCCTTGGGGAGATGGGGACAGGTTGATGATATCTTAGGAATGATTGGGGAGCAAAAAGAAAACAACTTTCTGAGAGAGAGGTAGAAGAAGCTCACAAAAATCAAGGCACTGGTGCAGATGACCTGGGAGCTGGGCTCTACTTCTTTGCACTGCAGCCATGGAGCTTGTTTGGACAGTGAGTGCTCAGGGAGATCCTGCTCTGCTTTTCCATAACCAATAGGAATGTGGTCCAGTGTACTTGAGAACAATATGTTGGTTGACATGTTGGTGTTAATATAATTGGACATTAAAACAAGAGTCTGTATTGAATAAAATGTATAATGGGCCAAACTCAATAGAAGTTCTCTAAATATAAGCCAAGACTAATCTGGCATGAAAAAGGGTAAATTTAGGTGAGAGAAATGGAACATTGTGAAAACTAAAGAGGAAGTGAACCACTAGTATTGCAAAATTCAAATCCCAAAAGCAGACTTAAGGGATTGAGATCTGCAGATTCATAGAGGATTCATAGAGATTTATCTTTGCTGGCACCCCTAGGGTTAGCACCACAGGGCTTATTTAGTCAAGGCCAGAGTCATAACTCTGGACTTTTGTGAAAATATTAACCTCTATGCTGTGCTATCCAAATGCAGTGGTAACAGAGAGTCATCACTTCATGAATCAGCCATCTGCCTGCATGAGCAAATGGAGAATGTTCAAACCAGGCAAGACATGTAAGTGTTCCTCGAATAGAAGCTTAAGCCATGCGAGAAGACTGCATCTGAGGAAAAATGCTACATTTATATGCAAGTTTTCTTTACATGTGTATGGTGGCTGCAGACAGTCCACCTACTATGTACAAATCTCTCAAGAAAACCCGTTTTTTCAACAAAGGGAATTCTGCAGAATCATGCAGAAGACACAGCAAATACTTATGATTTTTACAGGACCAAATTGGAAGGTAGACTAAAGTGGCATGTGTGGGTTTTAAAAGTTGTATTTGACATCACACTGAAGGATGGATTAAGAGAAAATGCAAAACCCGGAGAAAGGCAGGACTGCATTAAAGCAGGGAAATAAGACTCAGTAAGACAGAAGGTCTGAGTGTCTTAGATCTGCCAGAGATTCAGTCAGTCAAGGGAGAAAGAATGGCTCCAGCACTGCTTAAAAAGTCATGCCCACAGATTTCCAAGAAGAAAACAGAAGAAGTGGCAAAACATTGAGTCCCAGCAGACTGTTGCCTGAACTCACAAACTTCTTCTGAGTAAAATAAAAAAGAATTCTTACAAAATGTTGCAAGGTTTGGATAAAAGCAAACATTTCATAGTCATTTCAATACAGAGCATCACAGCTAGCTAGTACGAGGACAAAGGCCCAGCTATCACCTCACTCCAAGGGAGTCCACCAACATGATCCATGGATGAGGGTTCTGCACGAGGTAGATAGTCCAACATCTGATGAGGGCAACTACCAGTCACTGGTGCTGACTGGAATAGGTTTAACAGAAGTAATCTGTACCTCCACACTGGCTAAAATATCCACTTGTGATGGAGGACATGTGTGGCCTTGTTCATCCTCTGAAGCACATTGTGCTAAGATTTGACTCTGCCCATGACCCCTGAGTGCCCAGAGCATAGATCTATTAACCACTTTCTCTCTTGCTAGTTTAGAACAGGCAACTTTCATCCTGGAGAAGAGGAGGCTCAGGGGTGACCTTATTGCTGTCTATGACTACCTGAAAGGAGGCTGTAGTCAGGTGGGGGTCGGTCTCTTCTCTCAGGCTCCCGGTGACAGGACGAGAGGACACAGTCTTAGGCTGTGTCAGGGAAAGTTTAGGTTGGATATCAGGAGGAACTTTTTCACAGTGAGAGTGATCTCCCACTGGAATGGGCTTCCCAGGGAGGTGGTGGAGTCACCGTCCCTGGATGTGTTTAAGGATAGGTTAGATGATGAACTTAGTGGTATGGTTTAGATGGTTTAAATGGTTTAGATGGTATAGATGTTAGACTGATGTTGGATAGGTTGTTAACCTAGGTAAAGGTTGGACTTGATGATCTCCATGGTCTTTTCCAACCTTATTAATTCTGTGTGTATTCTGTGTGTAACTTAGCTTCTACTCAGAAGATGTTCGTGATATGGTTGGAGACTTCCCTGTGCTCCCACCAAACATTTTGATGTCAACTAAACTACACTGTATTTCAAGGAAAAGGCTTCACAACAAGTATTTCCGCCAGCCCAACCCTCTGAGTCTCCTGCTTCACACTGTGTCTGGAGGGCTAAGGGGAGCTACATACTGCACATCCCATTTTGTTATGAATTGCTGTTAGCACAGCAGTGAGCTCAGAGGTTCAGCCAACACCTCAGACAGTCTATGGCTCCAAGATCTACAGCTGAGATCTCATGTTATCTTTACTTCTCCCACTATAAGCAGCTCTACTATAAGGCAGGAGTTGACTTCCTACATTTCACCACTAGATGTGACAAACAACAGAACACTACTCAAAATTAAGATGTGCAGCAAGCAAAGGGTTGGAAATTTTTTCCTCAAAAGAATTGATTTAAAAACATATTTTGTAAAAACATATTTCAGACATCACTTCCAGGGTATTTTTGGCTAATAAACACAGGAACAAGTAGATCCGTGTTTTGAAAATGCATTGGTTAAAACAAATTGAGTTTTAGCATGTCTCTTAAGGTAAAAATTAAAAAAAAATGTAAAGAAAAGTCTTAAGAAACTAGAAATTTTATTTTAAATGCATTTTCTTTTTTACAACTACTGGAAAATGTGGTCAAAAACCCCTAGCAGGTCAGACTGGCTGTCAGCCCATGTAGTAACGGGGGAAAAAAGAAAGCAGGAAGGAAAAGTTCACTTTGCTATTTCTTTTCCTCTGGTACTATGGGATGATCCCAGCTCAGTAACACTGCACAGTAGAAAGATGGGAGTCCCAAGACTCCACCCAAGGTGGTCAAACAACACACACAAAACTACCATCACCATCACAGATGATCACTGAGAGGTGAGCTCAGAACACAGACCCTTTCTGACACACCTCAACAACAGTGTGTCCCCTCATGACAACTTCAGCCAGGTGGGAGGGTGTCACACTGGTAAGTGGCAGCAGTACTGCTGCTCATCTAAGCTGGCTTTCACTCATTACCATACTTCCTGCTACACCACTGAAGTGTAAATTCACTCAGTAAATCACACCAACTTCACCATTGCAAGACAGTACTCAAGAAGCACTAATGAAGAGGGAAAATTGGATTTACATCGAAGTCAACCTGAAACTTCATCTGCCAGTCACTGCCAATCAAGGTCTGTAAACTCCAGCCAAATAGATTTCCCTGGTAGCATATTGGCCATGGGAACTTGGGAAGCCAAGATACAGATGTAAATGTACTCAGCACAGGATCTTCCTATTCCCCCACCCCACAAGAACCAACAAGACCAAGTCCTGTGTAATAACTGCTGGTAGACAGTGAATCACAACAGTAAATTACTCTGAATAGCAAACTAGAGAGGCAAGGGGCTGTAAAGTGCCTTGATTTCTCTCCTCCTGGATTCAAGGGAGGTATTTCATCCCACACCCCTATTAGGTGATATTTAAGAATAAAGGGAAAATTCCAGAAACCCTCCAATCACTTTGACAGACCATTTCAGCTGGAAAATACAGGTAGCCCTGAAAAAGCTCTGAAATAGCTCTGAAAATGCTGAAGTTCAGTGTTGTCCAGACATTACTTCCCATCAAAACTCTTTCTTTTGTGCCAAAAAAGACCAACATCAGGAAAAGGATTGAACATGGCTAAAACAAAACGTGTCCTTTTTTGGTTAAATATGAAGGTTTCAGTTGCCCCAAAATGACGTTTTCCTGAGAAAGGAAAAGAATGAGAGAGATAATTCAAAAAGGGCTTTTTTTCCCCATTTAGTGAAAAACATTTAAACAAAAAACAGGAAAAAGCAAAGGGAAACAAAAGGCTTTATTTTTTATATGAAAGATTGTGCCTGTTTCCAACATCCTTCTTCTTTACTATGATGAAAAATTAAATTAAAGCTATCTGATTCATTTCCCCCTGACTAGGGCATGGTTACACTGACCTGCAGCAGTTTTAGGTCTGCCCTGTTGGAAAGAGCCGCCACCTTCCAGGACACACTGCAGGCATATGGCTGGTGATCTAAGGCATGCCATTGATTTTTTTATTTGTCACAAAATATCACAGCAATGCAGTTGCATGATATTGTATTGGCCAGAAATCACCTTCAAGACAGTTTAGTGGTATGACATGGTACATTGTCAACAGTAAATCTGGGCTGGAAGGCAATAATCCGTTCCAATGCTGAAGACATCAGAAACAATTAAATGCCTACTGTTAATCATGCTACCTGGCCTACAGACAAACCACCCTTTTCTGTAACCTTCTATGATTTTATTAGCCCAAGAGGCTCATATTAGGTTGATTTTTTGAAAGGAGACCTGCAAAGACCATGCAGCGTTGACAGAAATGGCATGATTGTACTCAAGCACTGACTCCATTAACAACAGATTGACCCTGGGCAGTTCTAGCGAGTGCTGATCAGGTGAGCCTTAAACTCAAATATTTAATTTTTACAATCATAAAACGTGTCCCATATAGGAAAGACCAGCCACATTTATCAGCATTACCAAGTTCCTGAAGGACAGTTTCTCCATGTTTAAATTCCAACTGGACAGCAGAGGTGTCTTCTTCAATTCCAGAAGTTATTTAATAATTCCTTGGATGTAAATGAATGACAGAAATAAGTTACCTCACTTTAGCAGAATAACTGATGGCACAAATACGAGATCAAGAACAGTGAGGCAGAAATTCTGCAGAAAAAGCTCAAGTTGAACCACAGTCATCAGTTCAAAGTAGTTCTGGGGGAAAATGAAAAAACAACCAAACTCAAAAAAACAAACTCACTCATAGACATCTTAAAGAGTAGCACAAATGATCAGGTATGTTAGACCTCTCTGTGCTGGTAAAGTTTCATCTGCAATATTAAATTTAGGTCTGGACCCCAGATTCAAGAGTGACAGTGGCAAATAAGAGCTCTTTGTGAAGAGAGGTATGACTGGTCCAAGATCTGGAAAGCATAACCTGTAAAGGTAAATAGAACTGGAGGTGTTTAATCTGGAGATGTGAAGGCAAGGAAGGTACTTAGCCCTTCTCCATGCTAACATGGAAAAGAGAACATGTCTTAAACTGCAGCAAGATACAGATCAGGCATGAGGACAAAGCTTCTAATGTTGTGAACTGGTGCTGGAGGCGAGCAAAGTACTGGAACAGATTGCTGTGATATCTCCATCACTGGAAGATTTTTAAGAACAGAAAATCACATAAAAAGTTATAAAATACTCATCTGAGGTAGAATGGGTCTTGCCCTCAGGTAGGGAGATGGATTGGATCATCTCATGATGCTAATTCCAGGCTTAATTTTTCTGGTAATCATATTCAAATTAAAGAAACTAATTCACAGTGAAGCTGATTGATGTATTCAAAGCCATATATTAGACCAGTAGTGAGACAGCTTTAAGACCACCAGCAACTGGTACATGCACATCAGTGACATTTGCTTCAAGACTAGCTCCAAAAAATTTGAGAAGCAAATGGGAGGACAGTAATTTGCTGTGATTTTCCTTCCTCAGTGTCCAAAAATACTTCCAAAATAGCCTAAGTAAAAGGCTGTAATATGTATGTCTATCTTTGCATAAGTAAAAAAGTTTCAATACTAAAGTTGAAATATTTTTTCTTCTTTAAGTTTGGGGGGAAGTTAATGTTAAGCATTAAAATTATCATACTTTTCCTAAAAGAATACAGGCATTTTAAAAATAAGAGAAGTACAATATCTAGATTTGTTCAGAACTTTTTTCCCTGAGAAAATGCAATGAAATGTAAATGTTTTTCAGGTCATTCCATATCTACCTTTTCTTCAGAAAGAAAAACAAATGTTTTAAGCAAATCTCTTTCCTGCTTCGGCATTTCTGAGTCCAGATTTCAGAATCATTCTAAGCACATTGGTGTTGCTGTCTTCTGGAAGGTAGCAGCAAGAATTTGGGTTTCCCCAGATACGTAGAGAAGCGTAGTGTTAATGGTCTTGATGACTTTATGGTCCTGAAGCAGCAACACTGCTAATTTCCAAGAAGTTTGCCTGGTTAGCCCATGGTTTGTCTCTGATGCTGTCTCAGAGCATGTCCCTGTGTTGCCTTCCTGTTACAACACAATTCCTGAACTGCATGTGCAAAACTACATTTTGGGGAAGGGCCTGGACACCTCAGTGCCCTAACATCATGCTGAAGTAATTCCTTATATGACAATAACACCTTTAAATACTGTAATGTGCTTTGTATGCTGCTCAGCAGGTCCCAGCTTGAACTATGTGCTCACTCGCTGACACTCCACTTCCAGAGTCACACAGATATTCAAAAATTACTTCCTTCTCTCATCTGAAACTGCAAAAATCTGCTTCTCCTGATTTCCTAGGGCCAAAATCTTTGCTGGCAGAATTTAGTAGGATCCATTGGTATTCACTGATGCTGCCAGTTGTCCCGCATGTTCCTGTTACATTGACTTATTTTATTTATTGTATGCAGCTGGTACAATATGCTCGAATTTACATGGTTATTTTCCAAGACTGTGCAACCAAGTCAGCAAACTAATTGTTTCTGAGCATGCACAGAGTCCACTAGATTCTTCCATCAAATCACGAGCAAAGTCTATAGGGAGCTGTCAGTGGCATAAAGAGGAATGATGCACACCAAGAGTCATTAAACTGACCTCTTCTTCAAAGGGTGAAATGCACACATATTCATCCAATCACAACCTACATGCTTCCCACAAATGGGACTTATGCAGGTTAAACTGTGCTTCTGTGCTGGACTAATTTTCCCTTCTGGACTGCACTCTCACTTCATGTAGGTTGGTGTCTTCACGTTATCCTCACAAAGCCCTGTTGAGCTGAAATCTCACCCATCAGCCCCCCCAGCTAAAGATCTGGAGCTTTCCATTCATTTACACAAATTCCACATTTCTAATACTGCTTTGTTGCTGTCATCACCAAGTAAGAGTCTGTTCATCATATGGTCTGTCCTGTCCTTCTCTCAAACCAGAAATAAAACAGTTATTCTGGTTTCTCTCAAAGGTCCTGTGCATATAGATCTTGCTATGGAGTAGAGAACACACTTTGTCTGAACTTCATGGCTTTTATCATGTGAATGTTGATCATTTTCAATATGTTTCTGTTGCATTAATGGAAAAATATGGGAGCCCTCCGGTGGTAAAAATAATACCTTTAATTTTCCACAGATGACAACCAGAGTCTGTAACCTAGTAGATAAAGTGTTTACTTCAGCTTTCAAAGGTACAGCTGTGAGTTCAGAACTGTATTTTCAGTACCTTTTCTGTTCAGTTTATTCCATTCATGCTGTTTTAACTTAATTAATACCCATTGGTTTAGCAGTACCATATAATAATAGCAGCAGCTATCATCATCTATAGGTCAAATTCAGACATCCAGTAAGGTGTACAAATTCTATAAGAGGAGAGGCACATGAAAGGATGAAAACTTAAGGTTTGTGTTACAGAATTAAAATCAACCATGGTGGACATGCACTGATTTTCACCAGCAGTCAACTGGAGCTGATTACATTCAGCTGACACAATGAAAGCCTCAGCCTCAAATAAAAATTTTCTTCCTCATAGGAACAGTTTTAAAAGCTATGTATTTCCAACACTGACCTTCTATTGGCTGTGAGGACAGGAATGTAGAGAAACACCTAATTAGATTCACTCAGATCTACTTTTGATGCTACCCTTCTGTCTCTCGCCGTAAGTTTCTACTGTAAAATCACATACTCGTCAAAAAAATAGTATGCTGGAAACGGGGGAAAAATGGAAAAAAGGCCAGTCTTAACAAGTTTTGTCTTACAGCCACCATAGATCACAAGATGTTGTTTACGTGTCTTAGATATTATGTCGTGATCTAGACACACTGTAATACAGCTTAATGTTCTGCCACAATAAAGTGTTTCAAAGCAACCAGATTGTACAGATTCACTCCAAGTTAGTCCTTGTAATTTGGTATTAGACTTTCTTTCTACAACTCTTTAAAGTTGCACTTAAAGCACAAAATAACTAATGTGACAGGGAAAATCAAAGATTATTTTGCTTCTAAATATTACAATAATACAATTAAAGTTTTCCTGAATCATTGGTTTTGGTTAAAAATGTAGGTTTCAGCCAAAACAAAATTTACCTGATGACTGTCACACAGTCAGTGGTAAGAGGCAAAAGAAGGCATCATGTATTAGAGCTACAAAACCAGCAATGGGAATTACTACTTTATTTTCTACATATATGGAACTGTGTGTGAAGCACTCACATATCCATCTCAAAATCCTTTTTCTGGTATTCATAATTGCACCTGTGGGTCACATAGAGACCCATGTGATGCCAACACATGTCATTTCCTCATCTGGGAGACAAACTATCTGTCTTGTCTCATCGCCCAAAATAAAGCAGAGATAGGGATGTTGACAACAGGGAATTCTCCAGAAGTGGCCAATCTACTGTGCAAGAATCTGTAGTAAAGGGTGAAACGGAAGCTCATGGAAATGGCTTGCTAAGGTCATACCACAGTCCCACAGACCTGCAGTGTTGGAGCAAAGCCTTTCTTCCTGGTTGCTCCTTCCTGGGATATACCAGTCCATAACATCATGGACCATAATACATAACACAGCCTATGGTCAGAGGGAATGTACATGCCTCCTCATTTCTGATCACAGGGACCAAGATCTCCGAGCCAGTATCCAGCCTTGCATTGTGTGGTATAAGTTTCTCACCAGTTTCAGTTCCAAATTAGCTATAAGTTATAGTGACAACTACAAGCTACAGCTATAGCTCAGAATTCTTTCAGCACTTTGCCTTTTGCAATGCAAGAAAAGAAAGGGTAGTCTGGGACAAAACCAAGAGTAACAGATGCTCTGGTATATCCTATATGAAAGTCAGATTGGCAAAAATAAGAGGCTCATCTAAAGCACACAAGGGTTAAAGAATTCCTTTACCCAGCATAGAAACTCACAGTTCAGAAAGTGTGCTCTGAGAGATGGACCTGCCTCCTCAGACAAGCAAGGACTTCTCATCAGGAAAGCAGAAGGCAAGATCCACAGTGCAGATCTGAGAGCAGTGGCAGAAAACAGCAGTGGCCCTGTGCGGCAGCTGTTCTTCCTGCTAGTAAATGGGCTCAGCTCACCCTGACTATCTTCAGAGACAGTTGCCTGATGCAAACACCGTAATGTTTTGCATCAAGGTCCTGCTTCTGTACTGTTCACAGTGCTGTAAAAGGAGTTTCCCAGTTTTCTCCCTCCAGTCTTTTCTATCTATGCATTAAGCATGGAAGAAAACAGAATAAAAGATGATGAGAGAATTTTTGGGATGCACACCCCACTTTCTGATTTTTCTTTTACATACTTCCTTTATCAAGGGACACCTTGGGTGGGAAGGTGAGGCTTTCCATGAAAGCCCTATCCAAACTCCATCCACTAGTTGTCTGAGAAAAAAATTGCCTTTCTTAGACTTCAGAGATGCTTTTGAGATGAACAGAAGTCACAGCTACATTATATCTTAGAAGTCTTCATTCTAATTTTATAAGTTGAGAAAAGTTAATTTAACTATCAATAGGGGAACATCTTCTGCTCTCCAAGAGTATAAGATATATAAATATCCTAGAGTTCCTAGCCAGTTTTAAAACCTCATCTCTCATAATCAAGAATTTACCCCAAGAAACAAAGGCAGGTAAAGCAAAGAGGAAATCTGGCCTACACTCTATGTGGATAGTCTTTCTTACGAGGAAGGCTCTCCAAGCCACTTATGAGTTGGAAAGTCATGTCTCAGTTTAACTCCCCATGGAGAGGACATAGATGTGCAGTGGCAGTATCTTCAGTCTTTAACCACATGCAAAAGTTTTCTGAAATAATCTGGGTTTCCCTCTTTCAATCTCACAGCTAGTTTTCCTCAAAACTGGCACTAGTGTTGACCAAATAATAGCAGGATAAAAGGAAAAAGTTGCTGAGGAAGCAATCTGCCAGATCTCCAGTTCACACAAAAAACCCTCTTGTGTTGTCTTCATCTTCTTCAGATCCAGTCCCATGTTTGGAAAGCCATATCTAATGGTTCTGCATTTAAGCTGATCAGATAAATGCTATGTATCCTGCTGCTTAAGGGTAGTCAAGCATAGCATTAACTTCAGTACTTCAGAGTTCTGGGCTGCATCTACCCTGTACCATCGCCTGCACTGGGCAAACACAAAGAGAATGTGTGTCTGGACATGGACAGAGGTTCCTTCTGCCATTGCTTATGGTGCTTGAGAAAGATGTGATCAACTATAGCCACAATGCCGGGCATAAGGAAGGCTTCTTGTGTGCAAAATGAGCTGTCTTCCTATCAGAAGTTCAGACCTCTCAAAATTCTTATTTACTACAATCCAGGCAAAAAAATGTAGAAGGAAGCAAGCATTTCTGAATCACCTCTTGGCGCTGGAAATGGGAAGTGGGTGGAAATGCCTTTCCACCATATTTTTTTTCTGTGACTGTCAGGTCAAAGATACAGTGACTCAAATTGACATGTCCCTGGTTTTTTCATTCTACAACCATGTCTATCACTGGTCTGCTCTATTTTTATTACATCCACACGATGGTCTTTATTCATTTAGAAGAATTCCATGGCAAGCTATGTAGACTGGAGAGTATTTTCCAGTAATTGGAGTAATGTCCAGCTTCCAGTGCTTGTCCCAAACCTCATCTTTAAACCTCATCAGGAATAGCAGAAGACCATCAGAAAGCAGCTGTGTTTCACAAAGACTGTGCTCTATTGTTTCCTAAAGACTTCTAGAAAATGTATTCTTCTGAACCTCCCAAACACACTAGAAGGTTATCATCCATGTTTGTAATGACCCAGTATTCCAGCTAGGGATTTATTTTGTTCTCTCACCTCCCTTTTGGGTTTTTGTTGTGTTTGTTTTGTTTTTTTTTAAAAAACAGCATCACAGCATAGCAGCCACCACTGCTGCAGCAGCTCCGTGCAAGTCACATCAATTCCATTCCCAGGGGTGCAAACCAATTTCTCTTGTTTTTCCGCCCGTCTCTCTGGCTGAACCTCCAGCAGCCTTCAATCCCATTAATCCAAGCACTGCTGGCGATGACGAAGACTGATTTCACCAGCAAACGATCAATTTGTATCTCCCCCCCTTTTTTCTTTTTTCCTTTTTTTTTTTTTTTTGGTGCAATGTACAAAAAATCATGAAAAAGGCGTTAGTGGTGATAGTTCCACAACAGTGAAATAATAGAGTAATAAGGCAATCCACTTTTGACCTTGCAGGACAGCTAATTCATCTACCCATCTATCTTAATTATTCCCTGGGTTACAAAAGAGAAACTGTACAATTCATTCATTCTACAGTGACAATTCCATTTTCCACCCCCAGTAAAGCATCATCCTTTCTCTGCAGTGATCCTGCCATGGACCACATCCTTTCTCAGCCTACTCATACCAGCCCACATGCAAACAGTCATTAAAGGCCTGATACAAACACTGTTGAAGTTGATCAAGTCAGGCCCTTGTTGGCCCCGATGCATTCCAGTCTGTCCTCTTCCACACCTCCCCCTCACTTCTTAAGCAAACCAGGAGTCGACCCCTTCACAACCCATATTAAAAGTAGCAGTGGGAAAGGTAGACAGGTGTGCAGACAGGCTAACTTTGCCATGGAAGACTGATTTTTTTTCAGATCTTCTCTCATGTTAATGGAAAGAAGGTATCTTACAGAAAGGTATTTATTGTCTCAGAAAAGTCTATAAAATCTGTCTACACCGGGTGAGAGCAAGACAGGCTCTCTGAATTTGAAAAGCATATTTTGACAGGGTTACAGAGAAGACACAGGCTAGACAGTGAAGAAGAGTCCAAGAGCATCATCTGATGGCACTGCTCTAGGTTCTGCTTTGTATCATCGACGAATAGTAATTTGGCTTGGAAGCTAATTATTTAGTCTCAAATATCTGAGACTTACATCCATACAACCTGATATTTCTGTTGCTTCATCTCAGTGGTTGAATGTCACAACTGTCCAATTTTAGACATGGCATATAAAAGCAAACTGTTTGCACATGACTCTCTAACCTGTAGGGAGACACTGGTGTGAATAAATGTCTCCTACCACACTCTGAAAGAGCAAAGGTTAATCTTTACCTCCAACAGGCAAAAGAGTCTGCTGGCATTTGCAATGCCAAAATTTGACAACATCCCTTAGAGCCTAATTGTTGCTAGGAACAAAGCTGAGAACAGCTCACAAAAGAAGGTAAGGAAGAAAATGCTTTAAAGGGAGTAGGGTAACTGAAATAAATTCCACTGACTCTTGGTTGTTCCTCCCATGAAAGTTGAAACAAAATCAGCAAAAATCTGCATAAGGGACAGCTGCCTCCAGTCAGGTCTTGTCCTACTGAGAGGAGTCTTGGCTGCTGATACATTTTTAAAGACTTCCACTTTCCTAGCATCCCACTTCTCTGAAGATGTTCTTAACATCATCTTTGAGCTCCACATCTCACTCTGTTCCTCTGCTTAGCATCTCCAGATTCCCGTTGGACTTTTGAACAAGCTGGACTCCTTTCCTCTCCTCACCCTCAACTGTCCCCCTTCCCTCACTTTATTCTCTTGATACTGCTCAAGCCTGGACCTCTGTTTGTCTTTCCAGTACCCAATTCCCCTTAAGTAAAATATATACCCCTCTCTTCCTTAAAGCCGCTAAACGCAGCACTTCCTTTCCTCTGTCAGTAACAGGACATCTTAGATTGATTTAGTTTCCTGCCTGGTTTCCCCACTTCTGTCACATTTGTCTCCAGTCTATGCTGCCTCAGCGTAACAAATCCATTCCCTTTTTCACATTCCCATTCTCTCACCTCCCGAGCTCCTCCACTTGTCCCACATAGTCCATACACAATTTTGATTCACATTAATAAGGCAACTTAAATCTTTCACCAACTTCACTCTGCTGATATATGCTACGCTACCTTATCTCTTTCCCCACTCTTACCTTCATTTTCCCCTTATTATTGTTTTTTATATTTATTGTGGTCCCTGGGACATTATCTTAGCAACCTACTCTGCTTCCTCCTCCTCATAAACCTTTACATGTTTAGACATCCTATTTCTCTGTTTGTCACATCTAATCTGAGATTGTAATCTCTTAAGAGAAGTAAGCACATCTTCTTATGTGGCACTTACACAGTGCCTTGTCAATGTACAGTGCTTTGAATGACTACTGCATTACTAATATGAAAATATCACCTTGGGTTCAGGTATCCCTGAGACATAGACTGCTCCAAGCATCTAACTACATCAAGGTAGTATTAAGATGCTTTCCCCTTTGTTACAGTTTTCCCCTAAGTCTGCCCCAGCAGTTCTTGTCAGGAGCAAGATCCTGGGCTGGAGTGTAAAATGAGACGAAAGACACCGATATCTCAGAGCACAAAACTGTAGCCTAAAGTCAGGCAAGTAGAGGGACGGAAGGAAAACCCACCCCAATAGCAATAAATACCCAGGATGTTTTCAGATCCCTTAGTGCAGAGATGCCTTCTGACATCCTCTGAAAACCCTGAGTCAGTTATAGAAGCCTGGCACAGAAATGTGGGCGGAATCTAGACCAGCTGAGCACAAACCAGGATGCCACTGGTCAGTGAAAATAGTGAAGCAGGAGGCAGAGCCTGGACTAGAGGTGCTGCTCCACTGCCACATGTATGCCCTTGTGCTCCATGCCTCCATGTACATTTCAACAGAACCTGCATAGTATGTCCGGGCTCTTTGGAAACAGCAAGTGAACACAAAGTCTACAGTGAATAACGTTACAGCAGGACAGAGATCGTAAGTGAAAGTACCAGGAGCAGAGCAGGGCAAGCTGATGTACAGGCAGAGCTAACACAGTTTGCTGCAAGCTAGTACACTGGAAACATAAAGCTAACCCAAGTTCTAGCAGAGAAGCTGTACGTTGTCACAGTGGAGAGTGGCGCATAACTGCTTTTACAGTTAAGACATTGACTACCAGCTGAAGAAGATGCATTTCAGTCCTTGACTGACACAGGTAAGGCACTCATAGGTGACCAACAGCTCTCTGTTAGCATGGTTACAGGATGACAAAGGGGTTAAACCATAAGCCCTGGCACAATGTCATTTTTTTTTTCAACAACACAGAATTCATACTGAAGAAGCATCATTCTCTCCTGAAGAATTAACCTTTCTGCACCTCCCACTATGCTGGTATTTGTGGTATGGAAGGTGATTTCCCACCTCAGGCATAGCTACCGATCTCTTTCTTGGCATTGGGTATGGAATAAAGCTAAACAGCTGAATGCTTTGATCTTCTTGATGTCTGGTGCACATACAAAGCTTTTGGAGTCATGTACTTCCTTGTTCCCCTGGAGAGCAAAGTCTCTTGCTCAGCTGAAAATTAACTTCTGGAGTTTGCACTTGCTCACTTCCTTTTAAATGGCCTGCAGAGCAACTCAAAAAGCAAACTACTACATTCACAGGATCCCACGACTGCTCTTTCCCAGGCACTCCTCAAGACAAAAGAAGGGGAGAAAGATGAAGGGAAGATTAAGGAGAGTAGTGGTGCTAGTAAAAGAAGTTTCAGATGAGAGAAAAAAGAAAAGGGAATGAGAAGGAAGTGAAGGAGAGAAAAAGGAATGGAGGGAGAGAGGGAGAAGCAATAATAAGGTCATTTGTTACAGGAGCTACTCCTAGTCTGTGTGTATGTAACACAATTTGAACTAATTGTATTGCCCTCACTTTGGGGACGTTGCTGTCTGTCTCTGAAGCTTTTTCTAATTTCCCCCCTTAATGTACGATTTCAGAATCTTTCATTCTAATGATTTTAATGCAATCAGCAAAACTATGCATGTAATTGTCTTTGGCACGACACTCGCTGGAGTGGCACTCAGGGACAGCTCCCTGAACCCAGGACTCCGACAGGAGAATGCAAAACAGGCCTGTTTTCAATCACCGCAGCAGAAGGCAGCCGGCAACGTCTGCGAAAGGCTGCCGAAAAAAAACATTTGTCGGAAGACAATGACAAAAAAGGGGGTCTCAGCTCGGTGCTATTCAGAGACAATTTGTAAGCACGGCTGTTGAAGTCGATCCAAAGGCTCCGGAACAGCTGGAGCTTTGCAGTGATTGATAAGTGCGCCCAGGAGAACTTCATTTCTGCCTGAATGAAGACAAAAGCCCCGCGATGCTGGGCGGATGGGTAATGTCACTATCATTAAGTAGTGAGAGTGGATATGCCAGACCTTCAGATGGGGACACAGTCAGGGCTATGAGGAGAGGTCAGGGCACCCTCCCTTCTTCCCATCACCGCCAACTCTTTCCCCTCCCTGACTCTCCCCTCCTCTCACACACACTTTGAGGACAAACATCCCCTCTGCTTATTGTAATGCCCATATAATAAAAGTTCCCCCAGCTCATAAGTGCACACCATGGGTCTCTCCCTTTCCTCTTCATAACTGCTGTGCACACCCTCCTTCCAGACCTATTAGGGCTGGTTCAGCCAGGGAGTGCTTCATACCATCCAGATGCACCCTTCCTATGTGCAATGTCACTGTTGCTCACGATCCCCCATTCAGAAGACACAATCCTTGAGAGCCACCTTCAGTACCCATGCTTCAGTGACTCCCATAAAATGCTGCTTTTCTACTTCCTTCCTCCCTGTATTGCTCACCAATACCTTCTGAAACCCAAAGCCTGTATTTCTAAAATCAAGCCCAGTTGAAATTTTTGGGTAACCCTATGAAAACAGTTAGAACATCAGCACAGGAGAAGAAAGCACATGAAATACAAAGCCAATCACAGTGGAATTGAACTGGCATCTATGTGCTTTTCACTGAATCTCAACTGCTTAAGGTCAGTTTGGTTTGGGATGTTTGCTCACAGTTTCTTTTTTCCCTACAGTGTTGCCAGATCTCAGATACAATAGTCAGCATGAAGAGCATTGGAAACAAGGGAGTAGACTAAAATCTCAGCTTTCAATTTGTGCTCTTCTCATGGTAAAGAAAAAGCTAGAAAATACAATCCAAGTTGGTTTGATGTGAGAATCTAAATTAAAGGACCCTTTCATCATCACTTTACCCTTGGTGCCACCCACAACTAGCCAAATTCAAGAGCTGTCTCCTCAGTTTCTACGTATTCAGTAGCCAGGATATTGGACATCTCTGAAACTCTGCAACACAGTCGGGAATCAGCGGTGCACTACAGAAGCCATCAGAAAACAGCCCACAGAAAGGGTGACACCCCTGCAGGAAGGGGAACAAACTGCCCAAAATTTCTGTAAGTCTGGGTCACAAATCCCCAGAGGATTTAACAAACCATCTCAAACACTTGGTCTTTCCATTCCAGATACTGAACTCATCTCTTTTCTCCTGCTGCCAGTGACCTGCCCAGGCAATTACAAAGTCAAGACAAAGACCTCTCCCAAAAACCCCACAGAATTTTTCCTTTAGGAAGAAATATTAGTTTGTCACCTTCTGGGATGGTTTAAGGATGGTGAAGACAAAATAGAACTGGAGGAAAAGGGTCTAGCTGGCTGACAGTCCATCACTATCATACTTCTTGCTGAAATTTTAGGCCACCCCTGTCATACATAATGCACTTAATTTCTGTTCAGATAACACAGCCTAAGAGCACACAGAGCTCCAGTTCTCCCGTGGGAATCCCAGTCCAGAATATTCTCACCCAACCACAGATGTGTGACTAATCATCAAGAGGGACGAACCTGAAGAAAGATGAGAAGCTTCAGTCAGGAGGTCTGGGACTATTTCCAAACTCTGTTGCTGACCTGGACCAAATCATACCCACCTTGTTACATCTTTTTTCCCCCCATTTTTCTGTCCAAGAGCTCTACAGTACAGAATCCCGTCTGCTGTTCTGCTGTACAGCACCTACAGCAACAACATCCCACCCTGAGCTACAACAATAATCTGCCCCAGTAATAACATTTCCCATAACCCCTACCTACTAGTATCCAGCATATTCCTGCTTTGTTGCCACCATGTCAGAAGCCATAAGGCAAAGTCAGTCAGGGAAAGCAGAAATGCCAGCTATCAAATTATCACTTTTCCTCTGCACTGCAGCTCAGATCCATTTGAAACTTTTATGAGCATCACCACCGTCACTCTGTTGATTCCCATATCCTTCACAGATATGCTCTGAGGGAGGGAGCTGAGAGATCTAGTCCTGATATCCCTCTGTGCCTTCTCTAGGTGGTGAAAGAAAAGTCAGCTGACGTTACCCTCAATCTCTCTCCACTTTCCAAACTTCAGGGACCTTTTGCTGAAGCACCACAATTTTATTTATTTTTTTTTTACTGACTTACACTCAGCCAATATCTTCCATTCTCTGCAAGGTGATGAAATAGCACAGGCCAGCAATCAGCAGGAAAGCCAGTTCCCATCAGTCTGCAGAGGAGCACCAGCTCCACTGCCATTTGTACACGTCCTCTGGAATCTCCACATTCAGCACTGTCCTTGCCAAAGCCACCACCAAAATGTACATGTCATTCCCTAATCTCACTGTCCCCAGAGTTGGCAATGGCTGCTTGTTCTGTCTTCCTGCTCAGACAACTAAACAATTATGCAGAGCACTGCAATGCTGGAGAGGTCTTTGGCAGACACTTTGGAGGGCCCCTTGGGGACATCCTTCCTGAGCTGGTATCCTGACTGGCTGCAGCAGAAGAACAGCTCTTGTAGCCTCTCCGGAACAGAGAATTAACAGCGGACCCCTTCTGGAGAGGAAAATAGAGGCACTTAAACAGCTTAGTAGTCCTTGTCAACCAGGAAAGGAACAGAAACCCAAAGACCCAGTGGCTTACAGCTTCTCTCTTCCACTGAGCAATTCTATTTCAGCTTCTATACCTTCACCCTGCAGGTAGCTGTGATGATACAGAACCTACTTCTGCAGGCATAGATCTTTTTTCATAGCCTGCACATGTTACCAATAACATGTCAGAGCAAAGCTTTAGCAGTGACTGGAAGCAAGATACCCAGATTCAGTGAACTAATCTAGATCAGCAGAGACTTTATTCTGACTAAGTAAAGACCTCCCAAACCTCCACTCAAGTTCAGTCAGGCCTAAACCTCCAGAAAAGTGACTTTCCACTGCAGTTATGTTCCCCACAAGATGCTCCATTTGTTACGGCTACCAGGTTCCAGCTTCTAGAAGAAGAAATTTCCCAGGCATCTCACTGCTGTAAGGCTTCCTGTTCCTTATTTTTCCTCACAGAAAAGGATTCATTAAAGTCTCCAAAGATATTATTCCAGTTTCTCAAACCAGTCTGGAATGCTTGTTTAGCCTGATCCTCCCAAGGACTGCCATTCACCTTTCAGATGTCACCTTTAGCATGACTGACAATGCTATCAGGTCCAGTATAAACTTCACATGAAGGTAAAGCAACAGGGAGCATCAAAATCCTTGGATATGGTAATACAGTCCAGTACAAGACTCCAAGGTCCTGGCAGCGCATAGCTTGCATCAAATCCTCTTGAGTATAGGGATCTCGGGCACCCAATACTAGGCATAGGAGCACACCAAGGCATTAAGAGGGACAGTCAAAACATGGTTTTTCATTCTAGTACTGTACAGATACAACCTCTATTCCCACCATGAGAACACATGGCAAAAAAAAGTGGTCCCATGATCTGACACCTCTGGTCTGACCTGGACCCAAATAGCAATCATACCCGATGCTAACAAATTTTCATTCCTTCGTGGTCCTCCCTGCCCTAAGCCATGACAGTAAGGCCAAGCAGGACCCAAAACCTCCTCCACCCTGCCTTTGTCCCCCCCACTCTGATCTGTGAAGTAATAAATAGTGATAAATCTTGACAGAGAGCATCTAAGTGTCTGGCATGCTATGGAGGGTGAGGGCAAGGCAGCTTCTGCTACAGGAGATGATCTCTGGCCTGCCTCCCCTGATGACCCCGGAGAATTCACACCACTCTGCTCCCTCCTCTTGAAAGGTGATAACAAAGGTGTGAGTTTCTAAGCCTGACTGGCTCATGGAGTTAAAACCCAGTGAACCTGACCAGATCAGTGATAAAGCCAGAGCTCTGCTGAATTGGTCATTCTCTTGCTCTCTCCTTCTCTTGCCTGACCCCTCTTTTGCATGGTTCATAGAGTCAGCAAAACTCCCTGACACAGAAACTGGAAGACACTCGATCTGTCGGTAACAATTTCCAGCAGCTCTGACAGGAACAGGCAGAGCACAGGAAGAATGAAAAAAAGGGAAAGGGGGGAAAAAAGAAAATAATTTCTCTTGCCTTGTATTCTCCCTTTTGTTTTTCCTTTGACTTCCTTTCTTTCCAAATGTCTCCTTTCCTTTGTCTGCTGCTGGATAGATGACGACAGTCCAGGGAATGCAGGGGATGCTGCAGGATGCATTCCAAACCAAGCCATGAAACAGACTAACTCATCACAGAAAAGACAGACTGCATACAGAAAGGTAGATGACCATCTCTTACTTTAAAGACCCTACAGCTCTTGCAGCACGCTGGTTCCCTGTCCAGGCCTGGGCAGAGAGGCTTGGAACAGGTAAGGAAGGTCAGTGGAGAAGATGAGACTGGTGATGATTTATATAAATATGCTATGTACATTTTTTACGTCATTGTTGCTGGGGTGGGAAAGATGATTTCACTTTATTCTGCAGAGCAGAGTGTGGCCTTGGACTGTCAAAATATTTTTACCCACTAGTAACACTGTTCCTGAAGGAGACTGAACTCTAAAACCCAGGCAGTTCCTGCCCATCCTTGAGTTCTGATGCCCTTTTCTAAGCAAAAGTTATCCTGACCAAGTGCCTAGAGAGAAGCAAGTACACAGTATGATGCCTGCCTTTTCAGACATCTCAGTCTATGTCCACCATAACCAAATATTAGATCAGTGAGAGTTATAGATAGTGGAATTTATGTTGTGTCTTTACAGTTTCATTTTCCTTTCCTCCTTCTCCCATTAGGGAAATGTTTTTCAGAACAGGTGATCTTTTGAAGGAGGTATGTGAGATGACAGGAAGGAGAAGCCATGGCTCTGATGGGCCAACGGCCAAGAAACATCAGTACCTATTACACAGAACCTAACTTGCACCATGATAGAACCAGACTATCATACTGTCGTGTAACCTGCACCTTCAGGTAACACACACCCTTGGAAGAGTCCATGCTTGAAAATCAGACCTTATGTGAGACAAGTTACCTGTATAGAGGGAGAATGAGAAAGCACTGGAGGAGAAATAAAATGGTTGACAACAGCAAAATCACACAGAACATACTTGATTACTGAAAGTCACAGCAAGTCACATTTTTACACTTAGCCCAGGCACCACATATGTGAGATACCAGCAGGACACAACACAAGGGTGATATCCACCATGAAGCCTTTTCCTTTAAAAGACAAAGCACATCTGGCTCAGAACCTATACAGTATTTCATGGCCTAGATGAGACTGTGGACCACAGATTGATTTATTTTTAACTCCTGACACAGGTGGAAATTTAGAAAAAAAGCTTTATTCCTTCATCTATGATAGAAACATCATCAATGTCTATTTAAAGCAGGAATGGTCTCAGAGTTGAAGAAAAGGATGAAATCTAACTTTGGAAGCAAGCAGTGGTTGTGTTTTCCCTAACAGCAGGAGTTTTACCCCCCCATCAAGCTCTTTTCTACGCCAGGATCAAGATTCCACAGTGCCCAGCCTTGTTCGCTTTGAGTACCATGGCACATTAACCCAATAGGTGAAGTTGCAATTGCTCTTTCTGCCCAGGACAGCTGATCAGAGCTGTGCCAAAGGCAGCTGCCTGTTTTCTTCTCAAGAGATAATCATAGCTGCTAGAAAGCACCATTAGCAGAACTGACACTTTCTGCTAACTCATTCAGCAGCTGCAGGTAGAAGACTGGGAAGGATGAAGCTGCTCCAGCCTTGACTGCAAAGGGCTGGGAGACTTTCTCTCAGCCCTCACTGTTGCCTCCCTTTGCTTTGCCTTGACCTACAACCCACTCTGCTTTCTGTTTCTGCTCCACAAACTGTTTAGCCATCTGTAGTCAGAGATTGAACCCGTCAGCATGAAGGTAAGGGTGACCTTGTGCTTGAGACGCTGCTGCTGCTCTTGGGAAGAGTTCTGGTCTCCTGCAAGCTCCCTCATCATGGGGGAAGCTGCAAAAGCTCCTCAGATTTTCAGTGGTTACCTCTCCTCAGCTACCTCTCCTCTTAGAGAAGCTACCATAACATCTCTGGTGAGCCAGGAGGGCTACAGACTGGCTGAGTGCTCTAGCAACTGCTAGCAGAGGCATCAGCAAAATTTGGGACAGGAGGGATTACAGGTGGATCTTGCACATCACAAGATAGAAACACGTCCTGTTTGCTCGTGTGACTGGGGAATATTCAGAAGTGGAATACACAGATTCAACAGTAAAATAAAAGAAAAAGAAAGGGAGATGCAAATTAAATATCTCATAGGACCAAGCAGGAAGAGATTGTGACAGATCCCTGCTTGAGAAAACCAAAACACCATCCTTGCAAACATGGCAACCATGTCCATTTAGACTGCACAGTCTTCAGAGAAGCTGTTTGCCTCCTAGCATGCTTTTACACATACATCTGGCTATCACCACAGACTACCTGGCCATGAAGAGCAGCAATGAAAACAGAACAGACAAACTCAATTCACAGAACATCCCTCAACCAGAAACATACTCAGTGAGCCACATTTTTTTCTAGTGCATCTGAAAACAAATCCTCTTTAAGCTCAGAACTGGCTCAAATTGCCTAAAATAATACAAAGTGAGTTTCAAGCAGGATAGAGAAAGTGAGGAGGAAAATCAAGCACCCCTGGTACGCTGCAACCTCTTGCAAGTCAGTGGGCTCTTTAAGATTCTATCCACCACAACCACACCAAATTCAGACTTACGCCAGCATGGCAGTTTGAAGTGAAACAGTCAAGTATCTGGACACCAAGGATAAATAAGATTTCTTCTAATCCTGCTTTCACAGCAGGATACTAGAAAATTTAGCTGACCTTTGTTAAATAAGCTCAATGGATCCCCCGAGAGATGGTGAATTACTGTGAGTGAGCAAAGAATGTCTGCCCTGGGCTACAGCCTGCAGAAAGAGGTTTTTCTTGCACAAGAGGCTGAAATTCACCCCCTCCACTGTACAATGTGTTTCTTTTATGCTACGGGGAATAGGTCACTCCAAGCTACTGCAAGGCAAACCAGTTGCACCTCATCTGTAGAACATTTCTCAGCAGCACAGGAAACATTCTGCACCCTGGAGCTTTTGAGCCATGGCATTGAGAACCCTCAGCAAGAAAGCTTAGTTGCCTACAGAACACCTCTTTCTCCAAGATGTCACTGCCATGGCTGCCTGTTTCCCTGCTCACAGGCTTGGCCTCTGGAGTGCCAGCATGTGCACTTGCAGAGGACCTTCAGGGGGATAGTAGAGAACAGGCAGCTTCTTGGAGACAAACCCATCATAGACTTCAATGTTGTAGGATCCCTTTACTTAATCCCTTAATATCCTATGAACCCATGGGCAAAACAAGGACCAAAATAGTACCACAGCCAGAAGCAGCCAGGCTAGATTTCATTGCTACACAGCTCATTTCCTTTGGGAAATTAAAAAAGTTTAAATACCCCTGTCCACCTGTTCCAGCTTGACTAGCTGGAATTTAGACCACCTCATCTGACTGGGTGAGATAGCAGATGAGACAGAGCAAGTTAACATGAGGCTTTTCCATCTGTGTTCTTGCTGAGATAGATTTGATGAAACACAGAGGTCATACCAGGTGTCATATCACAGAGGTGATATCAGCTGTGATATTAACATGCTACAGCAGAAACTGCAAACTATTTCTTTTCCAGGCATAATAAGACAGAGAACAGTATTACAAAACTGTTATCTAAGGTCTTTCACTCAGCATCTAACAAGCTGGATCAACAAACTAATCTGGGCTAAACTCTTTAGAGTGAACTGAGGTAGGACAAGTTCCACCTGGCAAAGGTGTGTCCAGAACTACATTTCTGGGTATCCACAATTTCTGCACATGCAACTACTTTTTCCTTTCACAATCTCGGGTAGTGAGAAGGAGTAGGGATGGGAGAAATGCAATCAGAAACTATTTTTTTTTCCATTTCTCATTCTTTAAGCAACCCCTGGGTACCTGAATACACAAATGCCTGGATTGCATCCTCATGGCAAATTAAAAAGAAAAGTCTGCCTCAGGGTGGCTTGAGCTCTCTTTGTTTTCCTCTCCCTCATCTCCTCCCAGCTTTGACCTCTCTGAAGTTCTCAGCTGAAAGAGATCATGGGTTCTAGGGTCCACAAAAACAGGAACATTTTTATTTTCGTTTTGAAACCTATTTCAGTGACCCTGCTGGGGTAGAGGGTAAGGAAACGGGATCATTCATCGTGGCTGTGAAGTACAATTCCATTTGCCAGGCTCTGAAATGAGAGACTCACTGATGATGAAGTCAAAAAAGGAAAAGGCTCCTCTGTGTCATTTTTCTTCTTTTCCCCATCCCAAGTCTTTCTTTTATTTTCCTTCCTCTCTCCCCAACCCCCACAGTCTCACAGCAGGGTCTCTGGAGATAAAGGGGGAGAGAAGAAGAAAGGTTGGTGTCTCAAGGGAAATCCACACCTCTCAATATTCAAAATACTGAATATGAAATGTCAGAGGAGTTATCAATCTTAGTTTGATGACACGAGGAGCTTCATTTGTTAGTGCAGGATGTGAAAGGGGCCTTTCAGAGCCGTTCACTGACTCTTCAAAACACATTTCACCACTGAAGGTTTGCGAGTGCTTATTCTACGCAGTGTTCAGGTAGGAAAGGGAGCCATCCAATCCTGCCAATCTGTCCTGGGCAGCAAGGGAAGGTGCAGATAAGTAGAAGAATATATAATGGCGGTGTTGTGCAGAGCAGCAGTGCAAGGTGAGGGGCAATTCTTAGCTGGTAGAAAGTCACATATGCTACTTCAGCTGGCCTGTAGTGTATGATGATGCAGCCAAAACACATAAGGAAATTAAGCAAAACCTCTGCTGACATCAATGACTACAGCAGCTGTGAAACCGACTGAACTTAATCCTTTCCCTCAACCTCGGGCTCATCCCTTGTCATCATCAACGTGGCAGTTCTCTTCCTCACCTGCTATGCAATTCTAATCCATGCAGAGAGAAGCCTCAGCGAGAACCAGATAGCGGCCTGAGATAAAACAAATAGCCTCAAATCAACAATAACATACTACACAGCAGTGTGGAGAACTGGGTCCTAGCTGACAGAAGAGCAGAGGAAGACCAGGAATTAGGCTCCAGTGAAATCCGTGGAAAACAATAATGGTACATACTCCAAAACAAGATATGCATATACACACACTGTCACTACTACAAAGTTTCCAAGTGAAATACAGGTCAGCCCTATGACAAGCAAAGACAGGGGGCAGGACTTTCTTCTGGCGAAGAAAGGTAACACTGTTAGGGACTGTGAGCCACGGGTTATATATTCAGGTCTGTGTGGTTCTCTGTCTCCTTGTCAGCCTCACAGTTCAGGAGACTGACCTTCCTAACTATCACCCATTTTCCACATTGTGTAATCCACAGCCTTCAAGTTCACACATTGTCCCTCTTTTGAGCAGCCAGCAGGGGTACGTTTCAGTCTTCCTCTAATTTCTCTCTGACTACTCCCTGACTTTATTCCTAAACATCAGCGGTTGTATTTGGGGCTGAACTAGACAGCATATAACCCAGTTCTCTCCTCACTTGGTATTAAGTTGCAGACAAATCAGATATGTGTAAGTTTCAGGGTCCTACAAGAGATCATGTGTGTTGTTCTCTGACCACCATTTTCAAGCCTTGAGAGTAAAGGTTGGATTCTTAATTGTACATTCTCTACTACTAAAAATGTTCTGCTGCTCAAAGGTTAGTATGAGTAGCACACCCATTCAGGGAATGGGATAGGAAACCTGGGCACCCCACAGTTTTCAGTGTCTACTGTTTAAGAACCAGCTGGTGGAGACAAGTAAAGTTCTATTGATTCCCAGGGAGTTAAACTGATTTAAGCTGTCTAAAGTTTCAGATCCCAAGTTTTATACACGCAAGTTTGAAAATGCTGGACTGCTGCCGTTTCCTGAAGAGATAGCATGTGGAAATGAGGTGCTGTTGTTTATGACAGACCACTGTGCAGAAAAAAATCTCTTGGTCTCAAATATGACCTTTCCATCAGAGGTCACCAAAAAGTCATCAGTGATTTCATCAGTTATCAACCAACTCAATTGCCCTTACGTGCACACACAGCAGTAGCAACGTACAGGTCACACTCATTTCCTTGTGTGAGTCAGTCACTCTGAGCCCAAGGCCATCAGTTAGAAGAAAGAAAGATAGTCTGAGATTCTGAATTAGATTTCTGTTCTTGCCTCAGATCTCATTCTCAGAAATATGCCTACTGAGTGACTGTAGGAATTATACACCCAGTTTTGTGTTACAGGAGGGTGACCTCGGGACAAGAGGCTCCACTGAAATGGCATCTACCAACACCCCAAAACCTCCACTCAGATTGTGGATCTGCTCCAGCATATTTACACCATGGATCTGTATGGCTGCTGTCTGATGTTAGAATGGGAAAGACAATAAAGAGATGAAAGAATAATACAGACATGAGGGTGACTATTTTCCAAAGAGGAAACACTTGCTTTAGCTGTCAATGATTTACAGGGCCATGTTGTTCATTGTTGACATATTTTATTGTCATTATTTATCACACTCACTGCTGGAGCCCTAAGGAGTCTTGCACAGGAACTTGGGGCATGTAGCACAAGGTGATGTACAAATACAGAAAGCTGTCAGGGGGGAAAGGGCACCGGAGTCCTGCCAGCTGCTGCCACTGCAGAAGATACTGCAGATTCACAGCAAGACATAAAAGAGGCAGTAGGGGGAAGATGGCAGGTGTCCAGAGTGCCGGAGTATTTCTCAGCTCAGCACAGAACAAAAAGATTCTCTTCACTCCATCAAGTTTATAGAGTTAAGTTCACAAATGTGAAATGCTTGCATCATTTTTAACACTTTCTTACTGGCCACAAGGCTGTCAAAATGAGAGGAACTGCCTGCGCAGCCAGAATCCTGAACAGGAGATTACCCAATAATAATAAATATTATTATTATTGGTATTATTAACACAGATTTATACAGGCTCTCTCTACCAGTAGAGACACTGTACTTTCCTTGTGAAATAATATTTGCTTTGCTCTTCACAGAAGAATTAGAGGTTTTACAGGCAAAAATACACTGGCAAGTTACTACAAAGTCACTCTTAGTGAAAGCAGAGGTCTGCATCAAATATGTACAATTGCACCTTCTTAGTCTATGATCACTTCTGTAGTGATGTAAATCAGGAGCAATGCTCCAGATACTCCACTAATACATATCAATGCAGTTCACGGATTTCATATAAAACCCACACGCACACAATAGAGGGAGAGAGTGCAACCAAACCCTGTTCGAGATCATCCCATGTCTATATGATGTTATTCATTACAAAGTAGGACCTCAGTGTCTAGGGGCTCCTAGAAAGGCCGAAGTCCCCACTCCACTACATTCTGCATTGATCAGTAATGACATACAGCATCTGCTTCAACAATTTGAAATGAAAGGAGTCTAAAGCCAGGTATATTCTGCATACACTCTCAGATGATGAAAATACTGCCAAGTCTTGCAATAACACAGTTAGGCCATAAAAGTCCATAATTTTTCTTCAAGTCTCAGCTCCCATTCTAGTGAGCTGATAAGATCTGGCAGAGAAAGACTTCTCTTTCACATAAAGAACCCCCAGAACTCAGACCTTCAGGCTGGATTTTCTGCTCATTTCTGATTTCCAATTGCATCTTCAGTGCATGGCTGGATTGGCTTTCAATCCTATTTGCACTAAATCAGTCTAGAAGGAACAAGAAGCCCAAAGAACAAAGCAACAGGAAAGAAAGAACAGTTAACAAAATGCCACTACAAACCTTGTGAGTCAAAACTAACACAAACTTTGAAGACAGAGTTTTCAATGTGCCTGAACTTGAGTCAGAATTACCAACTCGACATGCACATTTATTTTACTTACTTATTATTCAGATCTAAAGAAATCATTTATCTCTGTCAGAAAAAAAGTGAAATACCAACACACACAAGGAAAGAAAATAAACACACCACTGCTCTGAGACAGTGATGTGGGAGCTATGCAAAGCTGGCAGTCACAACCCTCGTGAGAAACAGTGTGGCTCCTCCCTGCTTTGGTGTGTTCTCTGCTGTGTTGTTTTAGTTGAAGGGAGTACCCAAGTCTCCCCAAGAGCAGCTGTTGCTATTACCTATACAGAGTTGCTAACAAAACAAAACAACACAAAAAATATCAACATAGGATAAGAGGCTGTGCTGACCCATCAGACAGCACAGCACCTGCATTCCAGATGGGAGGAAAGCCACAGCTGTTAGCAGATGGCCCAAAGGCCTCTCAGAAGTACAGCATCCTTGCATCCTTCCTGGACCATCCTACAACTCCTAGAGATACTCACAACCCCACAGCACTTCCAAGCTTCAAACATCAAAAGACAAAGTCACAGAATATACCAAGTTGGAAGTGACCCACAAGGATCATCGAGTCCAGCTCCTAGCCCTACACAGAATCATCTCCAAGAGTGCCTGAGAGTATTGTCTAAATGCTTCTTGAACTCTGTCAGGCTTCGTGCTTCGATCACTTCCCTGGGGAGCATATTCCAGTGGTCAACCACTGGGTGAAGAATGTTTTTCTAATATCCAACCCAAACCTCCCCTGACAACTTCAAGCCATTCCTTTAGGTTCTGTCACTTGTCACCACAGAGAAAAGATCAGTGCCTTCCCCTCCTCTTTCCCTCATGAGGAAGCTGTATCTGCATTAAAGTTTCCCCTCTTCTCCTCTCCAGACTGAACAGACCAAATGCTTCAGCTGCTCCTCATACGGCATCCCCTCAAGGCCCTGCATCGTATTCATTGCCTTCCTTTGGATGCTAAGAGCTTAATATCTTTGTTATATTGTGATGCCCAAAACTGCTACAATATTCAAGTTGAGGCCTCCCCAGTACAGAGCAGAGTGGGACAATCATCTCCCTTGACCAGCTGGAGATGCTTTGCCTGATGCCCCTCAGGACGAAGTTGGCCCTCCTGTCTGCCAGGGCACTGCTGACACATATTCAACTTGCCACTGACCAGGACCCACAGGTCCCTTTCCCGGCACTGCTTTACAGCATCTCATTCCCCAGTCTGTATAAACATCTGGGGTTGCTCATCCCAGGTGCAGAATGTCACTTTCCTTTGTTGAACTTCACATGGTTGGTGATTGTCCAGTCCTCTAACTTGTTGAGGTCTCTCTGCAAGGCCTCCCTGACTTTGAGAGAGTCAACAGCTCCTCACACTTTTGTGTTATCTGCAAACTTGCTTAGTATCCCTTCCAGTCCTGTGTCCAAGTCATTTATGAAGATGTTGAAGAGAACAGGACCTAAGATGGAGATTAGAGCCTGATCAGACAGGTCAGCAATCTGATGTCACCCCATTCACTATTACCCTCTGTGACCACATTCACTATTACCCTCCGTGCTTGGCCTGTGAGACAATTGGTCACGCAGCACATCCTGTGCTGGACTTTTGTTCAGAAAGATACAGGGTCAAAAGCTTTACTGAAATCTAAAAAGATGACATCAACTGGCATCCCTTGATCAGCTGGGTGGGTTACCCTGTCATAGAAGGAAATCAGGTTTGATAAGCAGAATTTTCCTGTCATGAAGCTGTGCTGGCTGTGACCAATAACTATGTTGTCTTTCAGGTATTTTTCAATACCTCCCAGAATAATCATCTCCATAACTTTACCAGGTACTGAAGTGAAACTGACAGGCCTGTAGTTTCCAGGGCCTTCCTTCTTGTCATTTTTGAAAATGGGATAATGTTTGCCAGCTTACACTCAGCTGGGACCTCTCCAGACTCCCAAGGCTGCTCAAAAAGCATTGAGAGAGGTTTTGTGATTACATCAGCCAGATCTTTGAGGATTCTGGGATGAATACCATCAGGCCCCACAGATTTGGAGGGATCCAGCTGGAGCGGCAGATCCTGCACAATTTTGAGGTCAGCTGGGAGTTGACCATTCTCACTGTCCTGGTCCTCCATCTCAGGGCACTGAGACCCCCTTGGTCTATCATCCGTGTTGAAGACAGAACAAAAAGAAGTGTTAAGCAGCCCTGCCTTGTCTCTGTCCCTGTTTATGAGGTGGCCATCCTCATCCTTTAGTAGGCCAATGGTATTTCTGCACTGTCTATTGCCAGTAAGATATTTGAAAAAAACTTTTTGTATTGTCACCCACATTTCTGGCCAGCTTCAACTCCACTTGAGCTTTTGATCACACGAAGTTTCTTCCTACAGCGGCAAGTAGCATTTCTGTATTTTTCTCATGCCACTTGACTGTGCTTCCACTAGGCTTCTCTTTTTTGCCTTATTTCCAAGAGAAGATCCCTGCTCAGCCAAGACTGCCCGAACTCCAGCATTCAGGAATTGCCTGATCTTGTGCCCTTAGGAGGTGATATTTAAAATGTCATCAGTACCAATGGACCTCAGCACCTGCAAAAACATTATTCCAGGGAACCTTACTTATTAATTCCCTGAGCAGCCTGATGTCTGCTCTCCTCATGTCCAGAGTTGAGGTTTTGCTAATACTTTTCCTCCTGTCAACAGAGATTTTAAACTCACCCACTTTGTGGTTCCTGTGGCCAAGATGGCTGCAAAACTCCACTTCACTCATGAGATCCACTCTGTTGACAAGCAGTAGATCAAGTAGGGCATTTTTCTGAGTTGGCTCCCTTAGGACCTCTTCCATTAAGTTGTCATCCAAATTTTTCTTGCCTGGCTTGTACCAGCTCTATGATGCTCCCAGTTAATTTCTGGCAAGTTGAAATCTCCTATGAGGACAAGTACAGTTGACTTGGAAGTGTCCCTTAGTTCCTCAAAGCATAGTTCATCAGTGCTGTTACTGGGAGACAGCTTCAGAGCCATGTCCCACAGTGCCTGCATCGGAAGAAGGACTCCCCAGAATCTTTTTGCACTTTTAACACGAAATCACTGACTAGATGGTACAGAAAGAAGTTCTGGAGATTTAGTTCAACTATGCTGTCCAAACCAAGATCATAAAGAGGTGATTGCTCAGGGCTGCTTGTTTGCTGGCTGTTTGTCCAGTCAGTTTCAAAATAGCTCCAAGGATGGAGACTCCATAACCTCTCTGTGAAAACTATTCCAGTGTTTGACATCCCTATAGAAATCGTTGGCACATGACTCACATGTGGAGATATTCAGCTATCTCCTAACTGGATTTGTTCACCATGTGTTAAAGACTAAATAACTCCACTGTCCCCAGTCATTATGTTCTTGGTATTGTAAGAAACCTACTGCAATAGTATTTGGAGCCCAGCTGGAGCTCAGGAGCCCATATGTTACATCTGTCACACCACGAACAGACAAGACACAGAAAGAGTGAAGAAACGGGATACAGAAATGTGGCATGGTTCAGTTTAGCTCCCACAACAGGCAGGACTAAAATCAGAGCCTCTGAATCCTCTATTCACTTCACGGCATCAGAAGAATCATGCTAAAACATCCACAATAAAGCAGCTGTGTTCCAATTCGCCACCAATTTCGGTGACATTTTTCACAGTAAGTACAAGCTGTTACAAGTTTAGCCTTTACCTTTTGCTGTTCATAAATCCAAAAAGGGCTTTCTACAAGACAGATCCTTGTTTGAGTATTCCTTGCATAGGGAACATGCTCAGATCTCTAATGCAACAATTAACCTTCGGAAGAACTTTCATTCCTATATAAAACATCTGAAGTCACTAAAGTTATCTACTCATACTACTGCGGCATGGATTAGCCATGGAAATAGCAAATAGCCACAAAATAGGAATGTTCTGATGGACCAAGAACCATGTGCATCTATAGGACTCTTAGAGGCCATAGGTCTCCTTCTCACTAAAACTGCCAGGTGCAAACACAGACCCCCTGTGCCATGGTCTGTGATCTCATTTGTAGGGCTGTGCAATTTCTCTGTCCAGCACAGGGATACACCTGCTTTGAGAAGCACCACTTTTCCCATTTATTACCTTCTGCCAGCACTTTTCTGGTTAAAGGCAAAGCTGAGGGAAAGTTAAAGAGCAGCAACAGCTGCTCCGGTGTCTTCCCAGATGTTCAGCTATGTTCAGCCAGTTAACGGCTTGAGAAATCATTCATCAGCAAAGGTTTTGCTGCCTTGCAGGCTTATCTTTGAAACAACATGGTACTCACAGAAGAACTCGCTTTTACCCCTGCCACACTTAGCACCTAGAAACTCCTTGTCATTTCTTAATCTACCACGCTCTGTATTCTTTCTTTCGGTTGTAGAAATCATTTGATGCCATAATGGATGTTGGACAGAGGTGTAAAGAAGCACACATTCACTGCCTGGGTGCACTCAAGGGTTGATCTGAATGTGTAATGAATAAAATAGTTACTCCAGTTTTTCTGAGTCCTGTGTTTCAGCATGTCTCCCTGCTAGAATGCTTTCTTCTGCTGATGATCATTCGATTACTGTTATGATTCTCTTATTACAGGCATTGATTGAAGAGGTCAGTAAAAGGAAGATTACAAGGAGTGTTAATGTTGAGATTACGGTATGGATGAGATCAGGGTGGAGCAGAGTGGCTCATGTCTGAAGTTATAGACGGTCAAATTACAAACAGCAAAGGGCAGTTTAAGCAGGCCAGTGTTAGGACCTCTTCACACCAGGTATCAAGGACTTGGAACTGAACCACAATGACAAGAGCTAATTGCCGGCAGGATACAGTCAGGACAAATTACAAGTGTTAACTGCCAATTAAAATGACATAGCCAATATCAGGGCCACTACAAATATCAATTATGGGATTACAGCAAAGGTCTACAAGTACATACGAACAAAGCCACCTGCAGACAGAGAAGAAACTCAGACGAGGAGGTTCCAAAAGTGGGAGAAGACTTTTTTTGCCTTGAGGCAGCTGATAGACCGAGGCTCAATCTCCCTCAGCTGGCACAACTAAGGTTCAGGAAAAAAGGCTGATTTATTCCAGCTGGGGTTTCAGCTGTGAGGCCTTCAGTGATGGAAGGAGTAAGACCTGACTTACCTTCTCCGTTGTATTGTCTCTTGGTTGTAAAAAAACTACTAAGAGGGACAAGAGAAGATGCCTTTATGAAGAGTTCACCGAAAAAAGAGCGCAGAGCTCAGTTCTATCAGCCTGAGGAACCAGCCAGGTGTGAAATTCAGACCTTCTGTACTGCTAGTGTTGGCACCACTGAAACCAGGATCAGAGGTTTTAAGCTCAGCCTTGCTCTTTCCATGCTTAATTACCTGTCCATCCATAAGCACATGTGTAAAAGGGCTCCTTAGACCTCTGCTGAGCACTCCAGCTGTTTCAGAGCAACGGACAGAGCTTTAGGAATAACTTTAGAGATTTTCCCCTCTGCTTGCAGAGCTTTCACACTGCAATTAGGACCTCATCTATCTTCTCAGCTCACATAGACATTCACATTCACTTTTAAGGCATCTAGTCACAGCTATAGCACAATCAGGACAGCAGTACAAAAATGCCTTCTCTCCTTTGCCCTCCAAAGCCATCTAGGTGAGGACTGAGACCTGAGCATAAGGTGGGCAGGCAGAGAAGCCAGCCTGGGCTAGAGGAACACATGTGTAGATTTCCCCTTGTAGCAACCCATCAACAACTAAACGATCCCAGCTTGGAAAAAAATTGCTAAATGCACACAAAGACTGACCTCATCCACCTTTGGGGCAGAACACGTCACTCCAGAATTCTTCACGTATGAAGAAGGCAGTGGTTCTCTGCATGTCAATCCTATAAAGATTGTATTACATAGTCCTGAATATCACAGTGGCTGCCCAGACTTCTTTGGAGCTGTGGGACTCACAATGAACTTAACTGCAACTTCACAGCACACCTGCCTCTGCAGCATAACCAAGATGACAACAAACCCCATCCCAAAAAGCCTGGCTTTCTTATTCATGCACCTGCCCTCACACTGCCCAGCTCCCACGCAACAGTGGAGCACCATTTGCCCACACTGCCAAATGATGTCCCTTTTGCAAGATCCCCTGAATCCTTTGCTGTGCAGAGGCAGCCAGTCAGAACTGCACTGCCTCTTCAGCTCACCTCCATTTGCTGCTGTAAATCCAAAGAGAGATTATCTTACCTGCCACAGTGTTACCTCCTTGACTGCCAGCAATGGCAAAGGGACTGGTGAAAAATGCTGTAAATTAATTAACATCAGACCTCTTGTAGCTGTTTGTTACTGTAAACAAACATTTTAATATGCAGTAATTAATTAAATCTGCCATGCTGTCCCCCTCCTCCCATTGATCTTTCTTCAGCTTTTCTTCTGCTCTGCCTCATCTTTTTCGCTTGGTGAAACAGATCACTTGCAAACAGAGACAAGTCTTTCCCAGTGGTCCAACAGCAGCGACCCAATTCAAAGAGATCACTCTCCTCTTCTTAATCAATGTTGGTTTCTTTTTTGCCCACACATCCGGAGGTTTTTTTCTCCTCCTGTGCACATTCTTTTCTCCCTCTGACACTTTCCTTCCTAGTTATCAAATGCAAATATAAAACTAATTTTTTTAATAAAAATTTAAAAAGCACTTGAACACTTAACCAGTTGTTCCCCAGGCAAAAAAAAAAAAACCAAACCCACACAAAAAATCCACCAAAAACCAACAAACACAAAACAAATTTAAAAAAACCCCAACAAAACATACACACACACAAAAAACCCACAACCAAAAACCACACACTATCAGATGACATATCTTGGCATTATCCACTTCCCTTCATCAGAATCTTCCCAGTTCCCTCCTACCACAGGTCAGCTTTTTTACTTTCTCAACTCTAAACTGATGCCTAAGTTTCCTCTTAACCTGCAGGCAAGCTATACCAGGCACTACTCAGACAAAACACATCTTCCTGCTATGTTTTCCTATTAGCTTCAGCATAGTACCCTATGTTTTACCTTTCTTCCATACATAACCACTAACAGAATCCAACTATAACTCCAAGATTTCTGCAAAGCTGCAGACAGAGCCCCACAGGCACTCCCCCAGACATACTTAGTCACTTTGAACCTGAAAGGTTAGGGTTGGAGTTTAGGTCCAGACTAAGGGAGATGGAGAAAGTGCAGGTTGGCCACTGGAGCAGGCTGAAAACACATGGCAAAAGGAAAGGGGGTACTGCCAGGAGACCTGGGATGGCAGAAATGTTCCTACTGACCAGGCATAAGGTGTGTAGGGGGG
>VXBA01003201.1:99897-125296 GCA_013399895.1 Serilophus lunatus
GGGGGTGGGTGTGTGTGTGTGTGTTTTATCTTCTTTGACTGACCAGGAAAAGGACAGTTTAAAAAAAAGGACCATCATTACAACAAGTAGAAAGTGCAAGCCCAGCATTCCAGTCAGAGCAGGCTGAAAAGCATCAAGGAGCAGGAAGAGTAAGGTTGCTGCGTGACAGAGTATAAATCAAGACACAGAGGTGACTGCAGCAGAGGCAACACTCACTAGAGTGCAATTTCACAATATCTAAACAGGACTGCCATAACAGGGTCCTTCCTGAACAAGACAAGATGTGGAATTAGATTCCAGGAACTTCCAGAGAGCCTAGTCAGGGGCAACATGAGATGGTGCTATCAGCAGGACTGAAGACAAAGCTAAATCTTGCTCTGATATCCTTCCACAAAACAGTTGAATGTGGGTGTTCCTAAAACACAGGTTAAGCAAGGTGTGAAAGGCCAGGCCCCAGATGAAATGAAACTTCCCAGAACAGAAAGAGAGTGGGGAAGTCCTAGATGAGGCTTGTGAGGCAAAATAAGTGCAGGAATAGCTCTCAGGCAGCTTTCCTTGTCCTACACAAGGTGCATCTTCATACCTTACAAAGATCTGGTTTCACTGGCTGTGAAACAATCTGGCTGTCATGAGTCGACATGGGGCTATTGCAGTGGGACATAGAGCCAAGGCACCAACATGGCATGGGGGTCTTGCAGCTATGTCACAGCTATGGCAGGGACATGGAAATGAAATAGATGTGTGATGGAGGGACCTCAAGGACACTCAGACCAGTGCTCTTTCCCACTATCACAGCAAATACCCATTTGAACTATGCCCAGCCTAATCTAGATTCCATTTGGCATGTTCATTTCTTGCTTCCATGAATCAAAAATTATGGTAATATTTAAATGGACAGAGTGCTTAAGTTTGTTGGATGGGAGCATCTCTGTATGTGCATACAGGTGGAGGTAAGCATATGACAGTGAATTTATAGATAGGTATGCTTGTATAATAAATGTTATGGCATTGCATGCTGTTTGTGGAATGACTGCTCTCATAGGTTGTAGCATTTTCACATTCAAGCAACATTTCCAAAGACATTCAACAAAATTTTATTCCCACCAGGAAAAAACTGTTTGTGTGGGTGGAAATAAGCCATCACTATTTGAAGTGGGAGGCAGCTGGAGCAGAAAGGAGTTACAATTCCTCACCAATACAGGCTTATACTGTGGTAGACAGAAGCTGCCCTTCCTGGCAACCAGAACTACCTAAAGAACTGGACCAGAAGCAGGGCTCAGGAAAAGTGAGCTTCTTTCTGCTATCCTGATCATTTGCTGTAATCCTTATTGGGTCTGTTTCACTGCAGGGAGAGAGTTCCCTAACATCTGCAAGGCTACCAGGGTGTGCAAGGCCTAAGGTTGCCCCATCCTTTTCAAACTGTGGGCTTCACCATGAAAGCTGGCTCCAGTGAAGCCAACCACAGTCATGAGTACCCAGCCCCTGTAAGGAGCAGGACCTGCATTTACAGTTTTATTATCCATTTTTCTTTTAATGTCCTGCACACTTGAAAAACCCTGTGTGAGAGTAAGAATGAGAGAGGGAAAAAGAGAGAGAGGGGGAGAGAGCGAGCTCATCATGACCATAAAAGGGACAGATTCTGATTAGCTGAAGTTATAAAAATGATTTATACTTGCAAACATTATTTCTACTTGTATTGTTTGCCTGCAAGCATTAACATCACGTCATGGACACTGTAGCCAGACTCAGTCATCCCTTGAGACAGGACAGATGGCTAACGTCCCCTTCCTATCAAAGAAACCCCTGAATGCAAAATTGGGGTGACCAGAAGAAAGACTTTGCTCTGGCTCTTGGCACTTCTGAGCCTCATGGGAACATTCATCCTCATGCAGCCAAAACAGTCCCAGGCATCAAGAAGAGTGATCCTGATGTCAGCTTCTTCTTCTCTCTGCTTGGCATTTCTCGAGCAGGAGAAGCATGCTGAGTCCTGCCTACATTGTGCACTTTCCCCGCCTCCTGCCAGCCCAGATCTGGGTTTATTTCCTCATCCGTGATTATTGTAAAGAGGAGCAGAATGAAATGCAGATGCAAAACATGCTCGTAAGAATTTCCAGTCTCTCTCTCTCTCCCCCATCTGCCAGAGAATAGATTTTAATCTTTAATCCATGAGCAATCAGCGAACACTAGCGAATTGCAAATTACAGATGTTTTACTGTCTTTGGCATTTTTAGCTTCCTCGCTTCCCCACTGCCACTCAGTGTCTTTCTCACATCCTCCCCTCTTCTGCATTCATCGAATGCCACGCGCCATCACCAAAACCATATGACACTGTCATCATTTGGTAATTAAACCTTTACTCACTTTAAATACGCAAAGCTGGCTGGGGTAAGCAGCACTTAACCCTTTCCTGGCAGGCTTTATGCATATCTGGAGTGAAGAGAAGTGAGGGACGCGGGACAGAACAATAGGTGAGGAGAAGCCTAAAGTTTGAGATCATGTCCAAGTGCTGATGGCTTTGGCTCTAAGAGAGGCAAAAAGAGATGGCAAAGGTCTCTGCTTGCTTCCATTTACCTTGTTATCTGGGCTGTGTGGTGCCATCAACAGAAGAGAGCATAGGTTTCTCTCTGAAACAAACCTCATGGTCTGCTGGAAGACACTAGATTCCTGATAATCTCCAGGAACTGTTCTCCATGACTTTAATCCTGCACCACACTTTCATACTAAGCAGTTACAGGCTCAGGCCTGGACTAGTCCTGGATGCTTCAGGTTATTTATTAGCACAAGCTGTCCCAGTCTGAGGTCCTTGTTTTGATTCTTTACTGCCCAAATGGAGATCTCCAAAGAAAATCAAGTGCAAAGACAATATGCAGATATAGAATAGATATAGAAGCATAGGCAACCACTCAAGAGAGGCAAAAAGCAGGTTTGTAACCACTCTTCCTGGAAATATAATTTGTCTGTGAAGGACAGTGAAGAAATTTTACACTGCCTCAGTTGCAAGCTTATAGAGAAAAGACAAAGTATGGCATGAATGCTTTCAAAAAGAGCTGCTGCAGTGGCCTAGTCTCTCGTCTTAGGGTGGCTTCCAGGAGGGCTCACAGGAGGGTCCAAGGCACAAGAGAGGACTCATCCCTACTAATCTGTGAGCAGTCTGAATTCGCAGTGGAGGTTAAATCAGAATTCATTATCAAAGGAGTCCCAGGTAAATCGGAGCTGGAGAAAGCAAGACATAGCAAGAAGGAGGGAAGGAGGGAGGGAGGAAAATGTAGCTGCAATTATTTTCCCATGGATTGGCAGGGCCTGCTTTCCGTGTAAAAAGACTGCAACATTTGGGGAAACATAAATAACAGTTGACAAGAGACTGCACCGTAGAGACAGGCAGTAATTGTTTCACCTCCCTCTGTGCCCTGTCCACTGTAGGCTCCCAAGGAACTACCTTTGTATCTTAGCTCGAGGCAGCAGCTCAGGGCCCCTCTGGACCACGAACAGCGAGAGCCTTAATCATTTTCTACAAGTTTGTCAATTTAACAAGTGTTTGCCCAAGGGGCATCTGTCTTCCTGCCTTCCTTTATTCCTCTCTCTGCTTGTTTGTTTGTAAGCTGGTGCATTCTGGCTGCTATCACCAGCTTCACGTAAGTCTGGCTCTAAACAGGATATGGCCATCACTGGAAGCAATACGGTTAACCCCAGTTTCAGAGGTTAGTAACTGATACCTTCTCCACATTCTGCCTTCACTTATTTTTTTCCCCCATCTCTCCTTCACATATGCATGAGCCGTGGCAGTCACAGAGAGGAACAGCAATTCTTCCCCCCTGCCTCCCTGCACTGGATGCTGAGTTTACCCCATGACAGCTGGAGTTAAATGCATCAAAAATCTGAGCACTGGCTGTCCTTGAAAAAAGTGTGTTTCAGCAAGTCTCCACAGGGCATAGGGCAGCACTTGGGAGCTCTGGTTTATCAAGGCATTTTGGAATGCCATCCTGCTGCTGGATGTCTCAGCTGAAATCATGGCTGTGTCAGGTGAGGAAGAGGAGGAAGGCAGGAGTGAGACTGACTGCTGAAAGGAAGAAGCTGCACTCCTCTTCCTGTGTCAGGGCCCCAGGCCCTCTCAGAGTGTGACAAGTTGAAACACAGAACTCAGGAATTTCCACAGTACTTTAGACAACTAAAAAACAGATACTGAATCTTCTTTTCTTTCCCTTTTTTCTCTTTGAATGTAGTAATAAGGAAAAAAGTGCCATAAAAAAGTATTACAGTGCCTGATTTTAAATGTATTCTTATGTTTCAGATTTCTCGGGGTAGAGTTACTTTCACAAACACTGTTCCTATTAGCCATAACCCTCAATATCATTATAACATGCCATTAGAACAACTCAGCATTATCTCAAAAAAACTATTTATTCCCTTGCACATTACTCTCAGCTTCTGTTGTCAGAAAACATTGGACTTTGGTGCCTACCATTGCCCAGTCTTGATCTTAACTAACACTCTAGGCTTCACAGCCAAGTCACACATCTCTACAGTAAAACAGAATGAAGAACATGGAAGTCCAGAGGCACCAGATCTCTCCCTTACTTTAAAGACCCAACAGACCCTAGTCAAAAAAAATATGGAGTGTTCAGTCTTTGTATTCTCACCCAAAATCAAGTGATACTACAGGATTACAGTTCTGGCTAAGAGAGAACAGAAGTGACAGCCCCGGTAAGAGCCAAACTTCTCTCTAAGGATGATAATCCTACAAAATACATCAATTTTGGCTCTCTCTACCTAAAACTTCACTTGAATTATAATGGACAGCCCATCCTTGCAGGAAAAAGAAATTTAAGACTCAGCATCTGTGACAGCCCTGTTCAAAGTTGGTTCTAGTCATTTGGATTGAGGTGATTCCCTTGCCTACATTTGGGGCTGAAATCTCACTTTTATTCTAGTTTAGTTGTGGGAATACAAATATTGAAACTTCAATGCCCCATAGTTCTGGGCCCCCTCTCTTCAGAAGAAGGCTGTGTTTGACTAGTAGCATTACAATATTTTTTCAAGAATTACTTTTATGGATTTCATTGTTCTGGTATTTCAGCGCAAAGACATTTTTGGAGATCCCTATACACTATCTTCTGGACAGTTATTGCTGTCTGAAGACAGGGTACAAATACAGAGTAAATTCAGCCAGTATATCCTGCAACACTTAGCTTAGCCACAAATGGGATCCAAACCTCCTGCAAATTCCTATCGGAGATTTGGTTTAAGCTTAAATATTAAATATGTGGCCAAATGACCAAAGTGTTAAAAGAAGTCGTATAAATGGGAACAAGAGGAAACTGCTGGCACTTATGCCCCTGTGAGATGGGACAGGGAAGAAAGAACTAACTGCAAAACACACTTGTGTTTCAGACAGTCTTTTATTATGGACCTGGGTGGAAACAGCTCAAGGAACATGATATTAGTGCAGGCAGGCAGTAGCAACAATCCCTGTAAACCTCCCTGCCACTCACCTGTCAATATTTTTTTTACAGTGGGACTGGCCTTGAGCTTTGTACTTAGGTCAGACTCTCCTTCATTACAAGGGAAGACTTGCCTTGCCCACGATCCATTTGAGAAAGGCAAGCAAAACAATATTCACTTCACCACTTAGATTCACAACAGGCATCTTGCATCTCACATAAACCATATGGGAGGCAAAAAGTCTCAAGTCCAATGGAAAAGTCTTTTAGGATGCTCACTTGGTGCCTTTTCTTGATCTTTGAGGAAATGAAGAAATGCTTCACAAGAGCCAGAAGTACCACAACAGCTACTGTTGCCATTGTCACCTCTGGAAAGGTATCAGGATGAATAACTATGAACCACAGATTCCAGTGTTTCACTTCAGCTGCAAGAAACCTACAGCTGACAGCAGAATTTTTCTCTGTAAGATGCCCAGTGCTCTCTCTATGCTTGGAACTGCATCACAGCCTCTCCAAGACTTGCTGCCCTGAGGCCCTTCACATGCCAGCAGTGGTTTATAATCTCAGTCTCCTCACCACTGGCAGACAAGTAAGAAAAATGGGTACAAAATCCAGGAAATATGGGTCCTTATTAATCACTCTTAGGGCTGACAAGGGGGAAGTGAGTCCTGGACTATATCTGGATATGGGAGAGAGAACTGGAAAAACTACTTCCCAAACAGTAAACAAGGCCCTGGAGCAGAGCCCGAAGTTACTCAGATGCAATCAGAAAAACCACAGTATGTTTACAAGTTCCTTTCATTCTGACATGAAGATGGACAGGACCAAAGCAGACATACCAGGGCATTTTCCACCTGCCACTCTGATCAAGAGAAGTCTCTTCTGCCTTCCCCACCCACTTCTTGGTGACAAACATCTCCCTGGGTCATTTATAATAAAGGTGATGTGTTTAAGAAACGATGAGCAAACCACAATACATGGAACATTTGCAAAGTCCTGTTAAGAGGATAGACTGGCAGAAATGCAGTCACCCTCCACATCAATCTCAACTCCTTCTCCAGTGGTGATAGCCACAGTCTGCTATGTGCCAGAAGAATGTTTTCCTCTGTGGCACTCTTCTCTCCACATTACTGTTTAATATTAGAAACTCCAAGCAGGACAGAACAGGAATGGGATATGCACTTGCTCAGCACTGACCACGGCAGAACTAACAGCAAGATGGAGATCAGTGAGGAGTTTCTAGGAAACAGATTTGATTACCCCATTCAATCCTTTCCATCTCCCTTCTGCAACTTGTCTTACTCACTGACTTGACTCCCTCAAGTCTTCTCCAGACCTTCAGCTCATCTAACCTAGGCATTTCCCAAGGTGCACAGTCAGCCTGTAAGACCAAGAACTGCTCCAGAGAGTAACTTGAATCTTAGGTCAGATCTCAGGTTATGCAACTACATCTGTGTCTCTGGTGATGCTAGAAAGAGCCTCAAATATTCAGCATTCCACATGGAGACCAAACAAGACATTTTGCTGGAGTAGGAGGAAAAATTGCAGTTTTGCAGGCAGAACAAAAGGGAAGAGCAGGTGTGAGTGCTACAGAACATAAAGGGGCTATACTTAGGGGCATAGACGATGATTCAGGAGGAGAGATGAAACCAAAATACCATCACCATCAAACTTCAGAAAGTCAGTAATTGACATACACTAGTCACATTGCTGGGGTTTTATCTGTACTCTCAGCAGTTTTCCCCAAGCCAAACTAGAAAGTGTATGTCACATCCTGTATGATCTTGGGAAGTAAGTGGAATCTTTCAGGTCACTGTGTATCTGTACCCTTCCCTCTAGCATTCTAAAAGATCATGTAGAATAATGCAGCCACCTCTCAACACAACAACCCCCTGTAAAGCAGTATGCATCATGAACTGCAAAGAGAAATGGACATGTCAGGATATAGCATAGACACGCAGTCTAGATGACTGCCAGGGAAACAACTTGGCTAACCTAGCTCCATCAGGAGGAATACCTGCTCAAGGCCAAAAACCCAGCAGGGAGACCACACTGTTGAAGAGAATGGGAGCCCATATCCAGATTATTTCTTATATTCCTTCTGCTAACCTCAGCTGTTCCCCAGTTGTCAGGCTTTGGCCAGGTACTTCCCATCAAAAATATTCTCAGGATCTGCTTTTCGTTTTTCCCAGGCCAAGGTAGTTGAGGTTATATGGGAAGATCCCAGACCAGGCAGTATATTGCTTAAGAGCTTCAGATAGCAGTGGAGTCATTTATCCTGGAGTTCTTGGTTTAANACATTCAAAAGTATGGCCTTCTAGCAAGCAGAGAGGAAGAACTCCTGATCAGAGTATTCTAGGGGAACCAGTACAAGCCACTTCTCTTCTCAGTGCCTTTTTTCATTCTTCTCAACTTCGTCCTCCAACTGCCCCCACCACAATGTTTTTAGACATATGTACTCTGTATTCCTACTTGCACACAGCTGCTGGCTTCGCTTGGGCTACCTGGCCTCACAGTGATAACAACAATAAACTCCATTAGCAGACAGTCTACTGAGGAAGTTGGGAAAGGTCTGGAACACAAATGAACTTCTATCAGTATAGGAAAGAAGAGTGGGAAGTCCAGCAGTACTGTAGCAGTCTTGAGGACAGGGCCTGACTAAACCCTAGTAGGAAAGCAACACCAGATGGGCTTGCACAGACCATCATCACATGGGCTGAAACCTGGTTGATGGCCTGTAAAATGAAGGTAAGGTAACATAATAATGATCAGCAAAAGGAAGGGAATAGCTGAGTTTGGTGTCAGGCCAAATGGGTTTATTAATGGCATATAGCAAAGTATATAAAACACTACAGTGGATGATACCAAATTTTCTTTTCTTCAGAGTTTGTTAGTAGGAAGACAGAGCCAAGTGAAGACTCTCCACTCATTTTATCCGTATGGTCTAATATACATAAGGTCTTCTGGCACAGCTATGGTCACAGCACCCATTATTTGCTGATCAGTTCCCTTGCAAGAATGACATAAACCCTGTCCTGCTCAGCATTCAAAAGGATAAGAGATCAATCTGCCCAGCAAAGCTGGAAGCATGCTTATGTGCTGGGAGTTACCTGAGTGCTTGATGATGAATCACACTATACTTAATCATGGTAAAATCCCAATATGAAAACAGACAAGGCATGAACACCAGCTATACCAAAACAACTGCCCAGGGGTGCTTCCTAATACTTAGGAAATTCATGGTAGCTTCATTCAATTATTTTTGTTGTTATTGTTGTTGGGTTGGGGATGGGTAAGAAGTGGGGGAATGTTTGCTCTTCATGAGTTTGCCCTCAGTATGGAGTTCTGCAGGACAAGGACATCTACAAAAACTGCCTGAAATAGCCAACACTCAAGGCATCCCAAGCTCATTTACCCCCATGCTTTGAATTTCAAGCAGGCCTGGATGAAAATTTCCTGTTTCTTGTTCCTCTGGGAGGATATTTGAACAGTAGGACACCATGCCACTTGCTTCCAGAGAGTGGCTATCAGGCTGGCCAGGATCTGCAAAATCAGCACTTCAACTAGTTTGGCTATAGGTCTGTGATAAACATGCCAGTCACAGAGCAGGTGGAAGGAAAAAAAGGAAGAAGGTGGATTTTCAGCAAGGTAGGTGAGAAAGTCTGATTAGAAAATACAGTGAACTGGTCCATGGGTGCAATATACAAATCCCATGAGCAAAAGAAGGGTTTAGTTCAAGAATGAAGGAAGGAAGAAAGATGCAGCATCTCTATAGGGCACCAGAGACAGAAGAAGATCTCAATAGATGTAACAGAAATGAAGCAAGCATGATCAACTGGCAGGTCACATGGAAGTGCCCCACGAGAGAAGATGAAAGACTTGGAATTATTTAAGTCACTTGAAATTTTCCTGGATAAGACATTTAATCACATACAATGAAAAAAAAGCTTCTGCTGACCACCTGGGGAGGGATAGCCAAAGGACCAACCCATATTCCCTATGCAGGAATGGTTTCCACCAGGACTCAATTAATGAAGCATTCAGCTATCCCAGAGCATTGCCCAGTGGTTAGCAATGCAGCCAAATGAACACAGAGCAATACTGAGGGCTCCTTGCAGGCTCCCAAATCAGTATTGGGAAGTTTGGCTCATCATCAGCCCCTGATGTGAATTCTTTCCTTTGCCCAAGCAGACTGCTGATTAACTAGGAATTAAGCTGGCATGAGACAAGAGCTTGTTGATGTCTCTATAATGCTTCAGCTGATACACAAAAATAACTTTCATGTTGTCTATTCTGCGTCATCTTCTGCAAACATTCTGCCAGACTGTCAGCCAAGGTCCTCCCAATACTGCAGTTTTATGCTGGTACTGATGTGCAGCTTGCTCACTCTCCCTTTCCCACACATACATGTTCAACCACATGCAGGATCATATTCACACCTGCCCTACACTTTCTCACTCATGACTCAGACACGCATGAGTGTGTTCACATTCAAGAATGCCCCAGCTGCCTGCATATGGGCATCCACCAAACAGTCAGGGATATAGGAGTACCCATATTGTGACATACAGACACACACTTTCTCACCTCCTTCTCAGGCACAAATCACATTCATATAAATGTGTGTGTAATACGTTTGAAGATGCCTTCACTTAAAGGGATATACTCCTTCTCCTATACACTCACTACCCATATATTCACGTGCACCAAAGCACAGACACCATATGTAAAGCCAAATTAATGTGCCAAATTAATATGCCAAATTAATACCTACTCACATACAAGACATGCACATAACATGCATCTTTGAACATGCTTGCAAAAGAGCACAAATACACTGCAAATTTACAGAAATACTTTTAAGTCACATTCATGTATACGCGTGCCAAGAAGCCTCACTGAGAAATGATTTAGTGACAATTCTGTAAGAGGAAGAGTTGCTCTTCATTAAAATTCAAGATCTTTTTCTCTTCACAGTTTGTTGTTGTGGTGGAAACATGAAGCAGTTTTAAGCTGCAGATATTTGTTACTATAATGGACATTAAAGATTCCTCACAAACCAGTTTAATTAAGAGAGAAAAAAATGCTGCCCTGTTTCCTGTGCCCAGTGTAAAGTCAGCTCCAATGCCACCACTGGTACATGTACAGCAGCAGTACCAGGTCCCTGGTGAAAGATCAGGAGGCCACAGTGTTAGGAGCTGTGCAGAGTGATCCTGACTTTACAGCCAATATCTGAATTCCCCCATGCCCTGTGCAGCACAGTAGACTATGACAGCAGTAGGCCCTGTTTTGCCTGGTTGAGCAGTGCCTCCTTGCATTCTCCTCTCTTTCCCACTGCACACCTCTGTGCCTCTGGCTTCCTGGCAAACACACAGCTTTCCTCTCTGGACTCACCAGCGGGCACTGAGTTCTCACCAACCTCTGCAGAAAGTGATGGCACAGATCTGTGCAAACACTGAAACAGGCAGCCACACAACTGTGACAATGTGAAGACATAATGGTCTCTGACACACATTTACATTGTCAACATAATCACTGATGTGAATTTGAATTTTCTGCTGCTTGGAAAAATATTCTCCTTTCTCCAAAGGTGCTAGTTCATCACTGATCTTTCCAATGGGAATTTTTCATACTTTTTTGAAAGCAAATTTTCTTCACAAGTCAGTGACCTGCTAGTAATGGAAAAGCTATGTGTATGAACTTACTAGTTTCAAAATTACATCTTTTCTTCTCCTTTCCCTAACTCTGCCCCTAAGAAGTACGAGGCACTATCTAAGTTCAACATTGCTAGCACTTACACAGAAAATCTTTGGCAGATTTCTCTCCAAACCACTTCAGCAGTCATAGGCTAGCTTCAAACTTAGTGTAAGTGTTTTTGGAAGAGAAGCAGTGAGTTTAAGGAAAACAGAAATAATCATGAGGAAAAACTCCATGCTATAATTCAGTTTTTTAAATTAAAAAATTAAAGTTAATTTTTTATCACATGCCAATAGCAAACACTTGAGCGTTACTGTCCCAAGCTAAGAGAACACCAAATTTGAGTCAAGGCATGCAACTTTTTGTACGGGATTTTGGGCATAAGGGCTCATACAAGAGCACACATGGTCATATCAGAAAAGCATCTAGTGATGTGTTCCTGGAGTATTCTCTGGGGTTTAAGGAATAAAAGCTACTGGCACTAAGATATCCTAACATAGATGTCAAGTAGGATAGGAGTGCATAAACAAATGTTTGAAGTCTCTATAAGGAATAGACAGAGATTACAAATGTTTTGACCCTTAAAAGTATCCAAGCTGTAGAGGGAAGGAGAAGAGGAAAGCGACTGATTTACATCTCTCCAGCAGATTTTGCCTGACCTAGAATCTTTCACTGACCCTAGGAAATGGCTTTGAAATATTGATTTCACAAACAACAGAAGTTAAGAAGCACTGATGCCCCTCTGCCACCAACTCAAAAACATTAAACTCTTACCTTGTAAGTATTTATTGAGCTCTAATGGTGAAAAAAGCCTGAGTATAGGCTTTTGGATAACCTTTTGAATTCTCGCCTGCAGCCAGGATACAAACAAAGAATAGGAAGAACCTCAAATCATTCCTTGGTGGAACCTTCAGGCCTCTATTTGCAACATCAGCTCTCAAAAGCAAATGCAAACCTCAACAGGAAGTGCAGAGGACTGCAGCAGCTCTCTGGGGCAATCAGCAGCATCTCTGAGGAAGAATGAGGGCCAGCTGTCCACTCAGGGAGGACAAGCCCAGGGCCAAGGGCAGCCCCAGTGCAGGCACATGGTGGTGTGGCAGGAGTGCACAGTGCCTGAGCACAGCAAGCAGGACCAGGAGCCATCAGCAGGCTCCGTTGATAGACATAGGCAATGCAAGCAATAAGCCAGCTCCAGGCCCCATCCTGGAGGGCCCAGTTGGGAAGCAACAGGAGATTGGGTCAGACAGGGCTGGAGAAAATGTTTAAACACAAGTCCAAAGACCATGCAAAAGTCATGGCTAACAGACATAACTGGAGGCAAACTGTAACATAAGTGTAAGGGGGGCATCCAAGAGACAAGGTACCTGCAATGCAAATCCAAAGTCCATCCAAAGGGTCAGGAAAACTTAATGAAAATTTGCACTCATTGGACCTGTTCACCTAAAAAAAAAAAAAAGCAAGCAGCAATACCAGTGAAGTTTTAATATTTGTTAAAGTAGTATAGTGAAAAATAATTTTAAAAAATTAAGTTGCTTTGTGTACATGTGTTTTAGTTTCAGGTTATTTTTTAACACTAGAACATATGAATTTGTAATTATCCAGCTTTAGACTTCTAAGAGAGAAAAATTATACTCTGAAGTGACTAGAAATCTTATTGTGAGGTTTTAAAGAAGGAAGATATTTTGATTCGTAAAATATGCAAGAGTCTCATTGTCATCCCCCAACATTGTATCAATCATGAATCAGTTACAGTTTGAGCGACAAAACAATTACAGACTTTGCATCCTTCTTACTTTATTGCTGAAGTTTGAGCTAAGCTTTTCCTCACACCTACATTAGGCTAAAGAGAATCTTTTGAAAATACCTCCAAAAAAATAATCACTGGACTCAAGGAGTGAGAACTGAGAGAAATGGCTGGTGTGGTAATCTATGGTAATTGGGACAATATCCCAAAAAGTGTCAGGGCAGCTTCTGGAGGTAGCTAGTAGATAAGATTGAGAGGCAGACTTTGCCTGTGCCCTGCAACGAATAAACAACCCCGCTAATATTTCATTGACCACAAGACTCAGGCTTGAGCCCAAGAAAAATTTCTTAAATGGTAATGACCAAAGGAAATAACAGCCTCCAATCCTCATTCAAAATGCAGTCCCTGGGCTGATGGACACTTAGTTCATTGCTGCTGTGTGATTCCTTTTTCTGCTGGATGCTGATCTTTTGTGCCTGCAAGTCTAATTAATTTGTAAGGGCATCTAGAGGTTGGGGAACTTGTATGTATGTGTGTGGGGGGATGGTGGTTTTCAGCTTTATTTACATCTAAAGGGATTTATTTCATTAAAAGTCCATCTGAGTGCATTTTCTGCACATATACTTCTAGATCCACCTCAGGTCACTCAGCAAAACAGCTAAGACTTGGGCACATCCAGCCCAGCTGAGGTCAACAGAAATCAGAGAGTGAGTCAGGTTCAACTGACTGACACCAGCAGGACTTGCTCTAAAGCTGCTGCTCTGTGGAGCATCTCAATCAACATACAGACAGAATTACAGAAGGGAAATAAGTGCTTAACTTTCCCTTCTTATGGCCAGCCCTGAGCTCACACCAGCAGCACGACTACCTTCCACGCTGTGAGCAGAAAGCAGCACCAAAGGAAGTTGGCAGGGAGGGGGTCAGAGGGATCAAGGCTGGGCAGACCATGGCCCCCATCTCCAATGGAGTCACTAGGGCTGGGCAAACACCACTCCTGGCCCACTTCCAGCTCCGCTAGAGGCACAACCCAGGAGTGCAGCAGAAGAAAGGGGCTGGACACTCCTGAGGCATCACCCCCTCCCCGAAAACGGAAACTGAAATAAAAGGCAGAGGGAGCCTTGTGTGTGTTTTTATTATTATTATTTCTGATTAAAGAGGAATTCATTTCATCTTTGCCTCCTGCCAGGGGCTGAGGTGCCGCCATTGAGGTTAACGGTGCGGAAGAATACAAAAAAATTTCATTGAGGAGGATTATAAAAGTTACTAGCTGGAACATTAACAGAAGAGTAACTTGTAAAAAATGCAATATTACAATATTCACAAGGACGGTAGAGCGTGGTAAAGCTATAAAATTCAACATTAAAATCTTCTACAGCCTAGATAACCTAGTTAACAAACATTGTATTGGAACTACTTTTTTTCCGTGGTGCTGAGGTGCGCGGGGCCGGGGGCGGCGGGGCCGGGGTCGAGCCTGAGCCCCTCCGTGCTGCGGGTCCCTCGGCAAGAGCAGCGCATCTGCGCAGGGGACGGATGAAGGCGTGGAGCCGGCGCGGCTCCAGCCCCTGATTCAGCACTGATGAACTTTTTGTCATTAGCAAAGCGTGGGAAGTGATTTGTCTCATCCAAACCCGCAAACAGGAAGCACCGATTCGTGTCATTTGTCACCAGTACCTAGTGCCCACATAAATAACAGCCAATATCTTTCCCTGCGCCGATAGAATTCTACAAGGCGAAAAGAAAGAACAAAAAAACAACAACAAAACACACACACACAAAAAAACCCCAAAACAAAACAAAAAACACCATCAAACGGAGAGAGGATTAGACATTACTATTACTACTATTATTATTACTATTATTCTGCTCCTAATAGTAATGGCCTCACGCAAAGACATCAATCTCAAAGATAAACCGATGCCACCCTCCCAAAATCGGCAGAGAGCTTTAAGCTTTAAAGTCTCGCTACATCAGGCGAAACTTATATCTCTTGCAAGAAGTAGGCATGGCATTTCCCCTTGTTGTGTGTTATTTTAATGTTGTTTGTCGCCGCATCTTTCTCCCTCCACCCCCTTCCCTCTGCGCCCTCGCTCCCTCTGTTCTGGGGGCTGTGGAGTCGCAGGAAGCAGATAGTGTGAAAGGGCCGGGAGAGAAGGAGAGGGAGCGACAATTGCTCTGAGCGACTGCGGAGCGGAATTCAGTTCCCTGGGGAGTTAGCAGACAGTTTGTGGAGATGTTACTCCAGAGTTTCAGACTATGATAAATATGATAATTTGTATAAAATTTGAATGGGTTCTTGTTTTCAGGGAGAATGCCTCCGATGATGAATGTTCATGATTTTCAGATAGATGGCTGATAAAAAGTGTATTGAATTGTTGAAAGCGATTTTAATTTTAATTCTCTACCTGCAGATGTCTGATAATAATAATGTCTCCTAATAAAATAGGAAGGTGTCAGTTTAAGCAGCAGTATTTCGCTTCACTTCATCCTTCCCATCCCCAGACTGTGGCAACATTAACCTCTTCTTATAAAAAGGCACATAAAATTATTATAATTACAGAGTTATTAATTTTAAAAAGAGGGTTAGCAGGATTTTTTATTATTATTAATAGAGCTCGCACAGTACCCCTGCAAGTAAATCCCCGTGTGAAATGATGGATCCGATTGCTAATTCTATTATTAGATATTGCCTAGGAATTGCCTTTCGGGTTTTTAATTAGAGTAATTGAAACTGGAAGAGGCGGGGCTGATTATTTTTATTTTCCCCCTTTGTTATTATTTAAAAGTCATTGATAATGCTCCCTGCATTCAGATATCGTCTTCAGGAGAAGACTTACAACAAAGCAACAAAGGGAAAACAGACAGATTCGCGGGTCTGGAGGTTGAAACTCCCAAGCCAGCAGTGTGCGTATATTAGGTTAATTGGGTTTTGTTGGTCTGGGGGATCTCTGAGACTATCCCCAACTCAGCTCTTACTGCCTCTGAGCTGGGCTGATAATTAAAAAAAAAAAAACAACAAACAAAACAAAACAAAACAAAAAAAAAAACCACAACAACAACTCTGGTAACATGAAATCAATGACCTGGCAGTTACACTCTAATTAGCGCCTCCTGTGAAGCAGCCCAAAGCCAGCTTAGGAAAACCGCACACAGGCACTGCACGCCAGGGAGCGGAGGCAGGGGCATCCTCGGTGGGCTGCGGCTCCCCACGCCGGGAGCAGCCCGGCTCCAGCCTGAGCCTTCCCAGTGCCTCTCCCACCCCGGCCGCAGCCGCACCTATGGCTCAGCCACTCGCGGCGGGGAGAGGCGCGGGGGGTCTCTTGGCCGCTAAGCGGGGACCGGCCCCGCTCCGCTCCCTGCAGGGCAGCCGCCGAGCAGCCCCCGGCTTCGCTCTCGTTTGCCCGAGCTATTTTTCTCTCGCCCTGAAAAGAGCAGACAATATTGTCCATTCATCAGAAAGGCAGGAATTTGGTGCTTCTGGTTGACTCCGAGACGGGTAATTCACAGAGAAATGAAAGCTGGATAAATGACTCGGTAGTGTGAATTAGTACGGAGGGTGCAAGCCGCCTGGCAGAGAACTGTGATTTTATAAACAACGGCATCAGCTGGCAAAAGGGTAAAGAACTGTGCAGAGCTCACAGCTTTTCTGCAGTATCACGTCGATATTTTATACATGCACAAAAGGGGAGAGAGAGATACATGTGATATATGTTCATAAACGCAGGCAATGCAAGCACACGGGAACATTCCCGTTCTCACACGGGAACATTCCTCTGCACAGGTGCCTCTCTCCACGTACTAAATGCTCCCTAGCTGTCTCCAAAAGAAATTATTATATGCAATAAAATATATATGAATTAAAGTCTCTTCATTTTGATATAAAGATTCGTGTTTATAGTATACATTTTGTACATATTGCCACGTATTCCTCTCCACAGATGAATCTTTTCCGGGTGTATATGCGTAGTTGTGAATATAACATATATACTTATAGTTACACAGGGAATCTGAGAATTGACAATACGTATAGCAATGAGAGAGCTAGATAGATACATGATTGCATAAAGGATCGTGTACAATTACATTAAGTCCCATTAAGAGAGTGAATGTCGGTCTGCACCGTTTCGCACATGAAATTACAATTACAAGTTCCTGACTACAGAGCAGGAGGAAATTGCCAGAAGCTGGGGTGGTCCCGTCCCCCGGCCTGGTGCCTGCGACCTCCTTCCCACCAGCGTGCTGTTGGACTTGAGAAACTGGAGATGGGGAAAGGCATTTATTCAGAGCAATTAGAAAGCAGGTACCGCTTCAAAAAATGGATTTATTAAGGGGAAAAGAAGTCGAAATTATTGTTTAAAAATGCGCATAAACGAGTCTAACAAAGTAGAGAAGCAGAAGCAGCTTGGCGTGTAAGGTATCACACTGGAACTGCTTCCACTTCAGACCTCGGGATTAATCAAAGAAATCGGTGCGGGTGATGAGGAGTTATTCAGCAGCTGAGCTCTGGAAAACTGAATCCCTGCTTTCTTTATACATTTTATTATTCTCAATTGATTTGAAAAATTAGAAGTGTTTAGAAAAAAGAAATACACATTTCTTCTTCCAGCGGGCTGGAAAGCTTTGATTTTATCCCCACCCCCACCCCCACCCCCAAGTCCTTCTCTCTTCTTATCTTTCTTTCTATGTTTTCTTCCTCCCAAGTTTGTGGTGGGGGCCGCAGGGAAGGATGCGTTTGAGAAAGCCAGAAACTCCTTTTTGGAGGGCACTTGTCCCCCATCCCTTATCCTGTTTCCACCGACGATACCCTGGAAGCCAGCAGCCTGGGCGTTTTGCACCCTCCGGCGCCAGGCAAGGAAGAGACAGATCAGGGCTTTTCCTGACAGTTTCCCTTCATTTTGCCTTTAAACCTCCCCCTGGCAGGGCAGGGGAAATGCTTCTTTGACCGCTTAGGAATAGCCGAGGCGGGGGAAGGCGGGTACTCCCCCTTTACGTGGACATTCGTCGATGACAAAACTTTCTTAGGAAACTTGCAGAAGATCTGACTCCTGACAATCGGGGAGAGATGGCAGCTGCCAAAGATGCCCGTGGCCATCAGCTCTCCTTAACTTCCTCCGCTTTCAAAATAGAAAACGTCTCTTTCCAGGCTAGCCATCTCCTCCCTCGAGTATTTTTAAGCCCAAATCTTTAATGCTGTTGAACTAGAATCTCTGTCCCTTGGCCGGCTTGCAAGCAAAGTTGACAAGCTAAGGAGATGATGGGGAGGGAAAGCTACTCACACGAGTGGGACAAGGCAGGAGCGACAGCATCTCTCCGCACCCACTCGCTGGAGAGTCACGACTGGCCCTGTCCGGGCACTCATGGACCGCGCGTGAAATAATCCCCAGAGAGTGATTCCTATTGATCGCCGGGAGAAGAGCAGTGGATTGCATCTCTCCCCTTGCGGTCGGCGATGTATGACGGTAGAGGGGATGGGGGGGGGTGGGGGGGAGAGGAGAAGGAATACTTGAGCCAATTTATCAGTTATTAAAGGACCCTTCCTGGACGTACAGAGCTCAGGGGCATTTCTCATCACAACTCCAAATAGAAAAAGAAGAAAAAAAATGTAGTCAGCTATCTTTAATCATTGACTCGAGGGCACATTTCACATCATCTCTCAAATCTGCATTTTTTATGAAGTGGCCAAAACGTGTGCTGTGTGCCTAATTTTCTCTCCCTTACAGGCGTTAAGAAGAGTAATGAGAAATCGGCTGGAAATTAACTTGCGTCTGCCCCTGCAGCCTTCTCCCCTCATGAGAGACTGGAACTTTTATCCCCCTCGCACACACTTTTATATCAACTGGTTCAGAGCCCGGGGGCTGCCGGGGTGGCGGGGCAAGCAGAGGGAAGGCGGAGGGAGCTGCCCGCAGCAGAGTTAGGAGACAGACCTGCAAAGTTCCCTTTTCTCTACAGCTCTCGGACCATAACAGATATTCTTATCACAAGGACTATAGTTGTGTTCCCGGGAAAAGGTGAAAGGCGCACGAGTTACATCTCCCCTGGCTTTTACTCTTCCAGTCAATATTCCTCTCCCAAACCTACCCCAGGCTCTGAAATACTCTGAAAACTTAGAGCGTTCTAGAGATCCAGGGACCGGCGAGGCAGCGGGTGTAGGAGGATATTTATTTTCTATGTTTTAATATACGGAAATGCATTATCATTGTTGTCATTATTGTTCCTCTTATCATTATTAGTGGAGTATTGGATTTTTCCACCGAGGTTTGGAGTTTTCCACCGATGTGGAGACGGCATGTAAAGACAGGCTATCTGGGAAGGGAGACCCACCCTTTCCTCACTTCTCGCACCTTGAGGTTCATCTTTTGTTGTTTCTTAGCCGTTCCCGAACCCTCGCCCCCGCACCTGGCATGAGCTGCGGAGCTAGGCAACCTCGCCATGCCGCTCCTTTCCCCTTCTCCATCCTGGGCAAATTTGTGGGAAAAGTAGGTCCTTCCCCTCCCTCGACGTGCCGGTGAACTGTTGCTTCCGCTCGCCGGCCGGCCCACACCGGCGCCTGCGAGGCAGCTGGGAGCTTCTTCTGCTGCTACCCCGAGGGACCCTCTGGCTACAGAGGGACGCCAGGACGGGAGGGACGGGAACTGTCTCGTCCCCCCGGTGCGGAGGCGAGAGCCCGTTGCCTGCTGCCAGTCGCCCCGACAGGAGGCGCTTGCTCGAGGGTCGGCTGCTCCGCCTGCTCCAGGGGACCCGCGAAGGAAACTGGAAGTGAACTTAAAAAAAGTGCGATGGAAAAATAATTCTTACAGCTCAAAACAGCGTTAAGATGAGATTTAGGAGCTCCATAAAATGCCAATGGGGAAATCGCCTCGGCGCAACTGTCATAAATGTTTCTGCTTTTCTGTTCTAATTCTCATGTCTATCAACTGTTTGACGGCTCTTAAAAACCTCTTTACTCTTCTTTTGAAGAAAGATTTTCTTTCCCTTTTATTTTCCTTTTATGCTTTCTTTTCCTCTCTTATCTTTCATTTTTCTCTGCCCCCACCAATTCCCTACTTTCTATCCACAAACGATCTACAATCGACTTTTTCATAATTTTGTGTTTTCCTCTTCTCACGTTTTCTATTTTTTTCCCTTAAAATTTTATATCTATTCTGTCTATCCATCCATCCCCTTTTCATCATTAAATTTCTTCCTCTCTATTAAGTCCTTTTTCTCTAATTTTAGTAAAAATAAATGTCTGGTTCTCTGTCTATCCATTCATCTTCATTTCCATCTTCTCACTTAATTCTATCCTTCTTTAATGTTCGCCTTCTTTTTCACAATGGCACAGGGTGTGCTCTGCATCTTCAGCCTCCCATAGTTTTTACTTGATCTTCCATTTTTCTTTCCTTTTCTTCAGTTCAAGTATTGGCGAGTGAGAGTGCCCTGCCTGCGCGTCCCCCTCCCTCATTCCCACTCTATTCCAAGCAGTGAATCCCCGTATCTCCTCGGCCCCTACCGGCCCAGGCTGTCCTTAAGCACAGGACATCTGCAGGCCCCCGTGCTGCCGAAACCCTTTTCTTGATCTAGAAACTTTTGTTGAACTACGTGGAGAAGGAAGAAGCGATAACACCGATGTGTCCCCAAACCCCAGGAGAGCATTCCTGATAGCCCACCCGCCCGGGCGCTCCCTGCCCCGCTCCGGGGGAGCAGTAGCCCGAACCACGGGAAACTTGGTCTGGTTTTGCCAGCCGCCGCCTCCCGCCAGGACGACCAGCCAGAGGGGTGGAAACATTTTGAGAAGCACTCTTGAATCTCAGCGTCGCCACAGGACAGCGAGGGGTTAACACCTCCCGGCTGCGCCGAGGCTGGGGCAGAAGCCCCCTATCCGGGGCGAGGCCGAAGCCCCGTGCCCTGCACCGCCGATCTGCACTGCCCCCTCTGGCGGGACGCGGGGCCCGGCCGCCCCGCCGGGAACGGGGCCGGGGCCGCCCCGCTATCAGGGCGCCAGGGACCCTGGGCTAGCGGGGGTGCGCGCCCCTCCAGACTTCCTCCCCGCTCCCGATGCAGGAACTCCTGCCGTCATCTTGGCCGGGGACCCGGCTCCCCGCAGCCGGCCGGGCTTGGTGTCCCGGGGAGGTACCGGGACGCCCGCCCATCCCGCTCCTCCCTGCGCCACGCTCCTGCCGGCAACTTCAGGCCGAAGCCGTAGCACCTGCCTGAGCTTCCTCTACTCCCTCCCACCCGCCCTCAAGCAAGCATCCAGATATCCCGCTGGAGAGACCCGAAGGCAGCGGGAGCCCCTGTGGATGAGTTCCACGGGCGGTCGAGCGAGTCCCATCCCACAGCAACCCTAATCCACTGCCTGCCTGCCACTCATCCCACCCATTCCACACTTTTCGCAAACTCTTTCCCACTCGGTTGCTCTGACACCAGGCCAGCCCTGGGAAAGGCAGCTTCTCCCTGTGCCAGCAGCATCCCTTCAAATTCTGTAGCTCGAAGTGTTCCTGCTCATCCCACAGCCTCTAAGGACAGTCCCGAAGGAGGGGGGAGGCCCACTCCTTGCTCTGCTCCTCTCGCTTCTTTGTGTGTCCTCTCCAGTTCCACCATGACAGCCAAAAGGCACCAGGTGGCCAACCCCACACTAAGGCAACAGTGCGGAGCAGAGCGGCAGCGACACGAACATCCCGCATCTCTGAAGTCAACCCGAAACTCTCGGTAAAGGGCCGTCTCTGCCCGAGTTCGGCTGCCGGTCGCCCGGGCCGCAAGGAGCAGCCTCCGAGCGCCTCGGCCTCTGGTCAGGGTCCAGCCTCGCCCCTGCCCTTGCATCTGCCTCACCGGTGCCTCGGCAGATCCCCTCTTTAATATCCTCTCCACCCTTCAAAGCACACTCTGCCTCAGAGAAAGGGACAGGAGACGTCTGACAAAGGGAAAGGCACACAGTTCCTTACGATGCCCTCAAGACAAACAGACAATCACTATGCTTTTCCCTTCGCCACTGGAAAGCGCCCCTGCTCCCCGTGCGCCTGCCCTATTACCTGTTGCAACCACTTTCTGTCTCGCTGTATGGGGAAAGAGCCTGCCTGCCTCGTTTCTGCACACCATAGCCCCATCAGAAGTTCATTCTTTAAAACACTCCGTCTTTTTTTTTTCTTTTTCACTCTTTTTTTTTTTTTTTCCCGAAAAGGCGCAGGCAGCCGGAGCCCGCAATATAGGAACTGGGAGATTTTCCTGAGTGCTACGAGCAGCCACGGCCGGGGCGAAGCGGTGGTCGGTGCTGACTGGGAGCAAGGACAGCCACGTTCCCCCTGCCTCCGCATTTCCCTGGGAACTTTCTATTCCGGAGTTAACTATTAACTGCAGGAAAGCAGGCAATTTTCTTCGGAATGCGAACTATTTCCTTTATCCAGCAGATAGATGTTTGAGGTGATTGATTAATATGGAAATTAATATTAAAATATGGGTCGTAGGCAGGAACACTTCCCCCGTAGTCACAATCGCACAGCTACTGCCGCACGGAGGAACAGGCGCCCAGGACAAGCAACACTAAACTGCTGCCAAGGGTTTTCCTGGTCCGCCAAGAAATTATTTAATTGTGAAATACATGTATACATAGTTATAATAGCTCGCATTAATACATTCTGAAAGTGCTGAGCTAAAGAGCACATCAGGGGAGCACAGCACCAATCAAGCGGGGGGGCTCCCCCGCAGAAGGAGAAAGTGTTGGGATAATGCTCGGTGCTCCTCTCGGGAGCAAAGGTGGGGGCGGGGGGCCCACATGCCGGCAGGATCAGTGCGTAAAGAGCAGAGATTCACGTATATAAAGATGGTGTAGGGCCAAACGTACGCTGTAACCATTTCTAGGGCACCATTTGCTGCAAAGGGAAAAACAAAAAATAACAGGGAAGTCTCCAGTTCTAGACTCGAGTTAGATAATACTTTAGCACAGCTTTAAGGTAGGAAGAGACGTGTGTCCATAAGTGTACTATTAATCGTTCGCTCCTTTTATCTGCAGTAGCACCTGCGCTCCTTGGTTAAGAGTCGCAGTCTGACGCCAAAGGGAACTGTTACACCCCAGGAAGACGAGAACAGCCCCGTTCCCGTTTATCCCAGTCCACTGTGTGTTGCTCTTCTCCCTCGGCCAGCCCCGTTCTAATTAACCGGCGCCCCTTTTAATTGAGAGGACTCTCTCGGAGGCGACCCCCGCTCTGCCCCACGGCGCGCAGCCGCACGTCGCCCCTGCCTCCCCCCCGGGCAGCCCCGGTCCGGTCGCCCAGCCCGCCCCGCGCCCCCGGGCCGCTCGCCAGGCCGCCCCCTCGCCCGCAGGGGTGACTGGCATGGGCACCTGCTCCTCCCGCCCCGCTCGTCTCAGCCTCCTGGCAGTATTTTTCATCCTTCGTCCCCCACATCCCTCGTCTCTGCCGATTCACACACCCCCTTTTTTCCAGTAAGTGGGGGATTTTCCAACCTCCTTTACTTCTTTTCCCTCTTTGCCGGGTTTGGCCCTCTCCCCTTTTCCCCTTTCCCTTCCGTTTCCCTGCCCCTCNGTGTATGAAGTTCTAACTGGTTTGTGTCAGGCAGCTCTCTCTAAGCAGTCTGGCGTGACGGATTAAACATCAACTAGTTAAATAAAAATTAATATCAACTGCCTCCTAACTTCTAATGTCATGTTGTTTATAACTAATGAACTGATTAGGGGATAAACACATCAGGAAGACATTTCTGCTTCCCTGCTCTTTCGAGAGAGATTTGCAGAATTCAAAGTAAATCTCTCAGGGTCCCTCGTGGGTTTTTCCCACACCAGTCTGGGGAGGGAGGACAGGGATTCCGTGGGGTTTGTTGGGGTTAGGTCGGAGGAATTTGGTGCTTATGTGAGGGTTAGCTGGACTTATTTAAACATCTCACCGAGGAAGCACGTTTCAGCGCGGCAGGAGCGGGCGGCTGCGAGCAGGGCTCGGGCTGCAGGGAGGTGAGAAACCGCTCCAGACGGATCCGGCAGCAGCTGCAGACCGGGCTGTAGACGGCGTCTGAGGCAAATACTCGTTGCTGCAATTATTGACTTTTGGTGCCCCAATCTAATATTTAAAATGAAACTTTTTTTTCCTTGCTTGAAGAGACAATCGATGATTTTTAAGTGATATGAAGGAAAGCATTCCCTCCGCCTTCCTTATTTTTGCCGTTCTCCACTTATCTGGGGCATGCTTTTCTCCAGCCCGTGTTGTTAACGTTTTCCTAAACACTTTAGAAAAAGAAACATATGCACACACATATCCCCCAACAGCCTCATCTTGGAGAGGTCCCAAGCTTTTAAATACTGTTTGCCCAGCACCGTCGGCTCTGACAAGACAATAATAACAGGGGAAGCCTTTTAAAACCAATTTAGCAAATGCAGAAATGTAATTTTAATGAAGAATCGATAGCAGAATGGTTCATTTTTCCTGGAACTCCTTGTTGGAGCTGAGAGAGACTTTCAATCAATGGGGAGATGGAAGGGAGGGGTAGAAAAAGAGAAAGAAAAATATTCGTTCAGTGATGTCTTTAGCACTGGGAATTTGTCTTCTTTTCTTTGGAGCTTTGTTTTATTTATTATTTATTTATTTTCAGTCGTGAAGCCAGTACCAAAACGCGGCCGTAGGAGCAAGGAAGAAGAGGAGTGGACAGATAAATTGAGGGACGGATGGATGGGCAGATAGATAATCTCAGAAGTAAAAAGCTAGGTGCTCACAGAGGTAGACTTCCTAGGATTGTCTTCCGTCGCCTCCAAAGTAAATGGCAGAATCCCCGTCCCCCGCTACCCCACCTGGAGTCTGTCTGCCCGCGCCCCTGAGCTGACCGCTGCCAGCTCCCGGGTGGGCTGCGCCACCGTCCAGACCAAGTCCCCCCGCCCCGTCCCCGACGCGCTTTCCCCTCAGCCTGAGCCCACCGCCTCCCTTTTCAACTTGAAGGAAGTTCCTCCTCTGTCCCACGTCCCCCTCTCCCTTGCCAGCCTCTCTCCAAGCACATTTTTATGGTAATAAGACAACAAATTAATCTGCTGTTGCAACAAGACTTCCCTACAGGTAGCCAGTTTGCAGAAGGGGGGCAATTGGAAGCAGATTCAAAGTCCAGGCGTTGGCCCCCTCCCACAGGATCCCCGCAAGTCTCCCCCAGCCCCTTTCCTCCCTGGCTGCACAGCCCTGCTAGACTGGAGCAGGTGAGTCCCTCTCCACTTTTATAAGCAGCAGCGCTGCATTTGCTTTGATTGTTATTTATTTTCCCCTCCTTTTAGCTTGTCCCGGCTCACTAGAGCGGCGTTTCTTTCTCTGTGGCTGGCTATTTTTTTTTCGTGGTGGTGGTGCTCTGGTGTGTGTGCGTTGTTATCTAAACCGTTTAGTTTTGGGTGGTTGCGCCTAGATCTCGAAAGTCAGCGGGGGAAAGCAAGACACCCAAGCGGGGAAGAGAGAAGCGGAGAAAAGGCCGCGGCAGATCTACTGGCTTGCAGCCGTCCCGGGGAGACGGGCCATTAGGCAGAGGAGCCATGGCTCAGAGCTCAGGGAGAGCAGGTAAGGCGGGG
>VXBA01003201.1:142370-349139 GCA_013399895.1 Serilophus lunatus
GCCCGAGCGGCCGCGGCCCGACGCCGCGCACCCGCGGGCCGAAGCCGAGGCGGGGCATGGGGCAGGGGTCCGCGGGCCGCTCCGACGGGCAGCCGGGCACTGGGTGTTCGGGGGCGGCGGGGCGGTTCCAAGCACGGCAGGCCACTGACCGTCCTTTGTGCAGGTACTACGAGACGGGGAGCATCAAACCCGGCGTGATCGGCGGGTCCAAACCCAAAGTGGCCACCCCCAAAGTAGTGGATAAAATCGCCGAGTACAAGAGACAAAACCCGACAATGTTCGCCTGGGAGATCCGGGACAGGCTACTGGCCGAGGGCATCTGCGACAACGACACAGTTCCCAGCGTCTCCTCCATAAACAGGTAAGAGCAAGCCCGCAGCTCGCAGCCCAGTCGCATCTTTATGGCCCCTTAAACCCCCTATCAATAGCGCGGACGGCTTCCTCGTTCAGGGTAGATCCATCCTACTCCAGTTCCTCTCTCGCAGCAGGACCCCCGGGCACGGCCCGTCAGACACCGGCCCCGGTCCAGCGGGCGCTCCTCGGCCCCGCCGCAATCCCCGATCCCCGCTCTGGGCAGTGCGGCCGAAACTTGCTGCCCGCCTCCCCAGCAACCGACCCGGACAGCAGGTGTGCGGATCTGTCCCAGGGCTCGTTGCCGCAGGGCCTCCGCTTGTGCCCGCCGCCTGGCCCGGGGGACGGACGGCCGAGGGCCGGGGCAGCCGGCGCTGCTGCGAGAGCAGCTGAGCTCCCGCCGAGCAGTCCGGCGGTGCCTCAAGGTTTGGGAGCTGTTCGGGCTGGCGGGGAGACAGGCGGTGCAGCCAGGTTTTCCCGTGTCCCTCCCACACTCCTCTCGGGGTGTAGATGGTGTAGATGACCGCCGGCCTTCTCAGGGTATTAGTTCTGGGCCCAAAGGCTGCCGTTACCGGCTGACAAGCCGAGCTGACAGCCACGAGCCGCTGAGCGCGGGAGGGATTCCCCTGCACCCACTCCGCCGGTTCACACCCCCATCGCTAGACCCAGGGAACAGCTAAACTTGTCGGGCGGTCCTATCCCCGGCTGGGGAGCGCGGCTCCCCGCCGTCCCTACGGCCCCGTCTCGGTCTGGTCCCTTCCCTGCCCAAGAGGCTGGGCAGCAAGAGGATCCATTCCGCACTAGCGAACGATTTCCTCTCCCATGTCCAGCCCTGGCTAATAGGGTGCGAATTTTGTTGGTAGAGGAACTCAGACTTGGTCTCAAGTTTGAGGTGACAAAAATAACTATATGACAGGGAAAAAACCAGGATCGATACAGGAAAAAAGGGACGGTCATAGATGTCATCGAGTACTAACACATGTCAAAGCGCTCAGACGTACCTGAACTCCCAAACAGAACATATAGCAGATCTTTACACTTTGGCAAAACAAAACGCTCTTGTGCACATAGCAAAAGTAATTACTCTGTTTTAGTGTAATATATGTATAGATACCCTGGCTATGCCCAGAGAAATAGAAGAAAAGTAACCCCTAGAAACAGAGTAACACAGGGATATTTGTAAAGGGTACATACATAGGCACGGAATACTGACAGAGTAAAAATACAGGAAATTTTGGATGCAATCCCACAGGTATAGCTCTTCCCACTCAAATAAACATATATAGGCTATATGTAAATATGCATGCAGATTTTTGTAGTGTCTACATAGATATAAATGAACAAGTCAGTATATTGGCACTTTTAATATATAACAAATTTAGCCAGATTTTTTTTTATGTATTTATAGCAAGGAAAGAAAAAATAAATAGCAAGGAAAACACAGCAGTATTTTTTGTTTTGCATTTTTCATGGCAGATTTATCAAAATATGTCTAATAACTCAGACTGTGTATTTCTAAATCTGGCATCCTATATAAATGGGGTTTAATATTTTGCAAATGATATGGAATTATCCCAAATCATCTAGAAAACAGCAGGTAGAATTAGCTAGTGGAATGTACCTTGGCTAAAAAAGATTCCCTCAGACACACTGTCTCTGTAATATACTGCTAGGCTACCCTAGGAAATTATCCCTGTGTGTGCCATCTGTATTAAAATGGTTATTAAGTTATGAACAGGGTAACATAATACTGATCGGCTAATTATACACCCTCCTAAAAAACCTCCAGGTCTCTGTTACTCTCTCAGTCAGGTATTGAAATAATAACAGTTTGACATTCAGACACCTTACAAAGGCAGCTGCAGAAGGACAGCCAGCTATCCCTGTAAGGAATTGAGCTGGTGGTATGGAAGTACTGAGGAACGGCTGTAGGCTTTTTGAAGGAATAGGATGTATGGACCCAACACTCCTGTACAACTATCTCAAGGGATGTCAGCATCCAAAAGTCTCTGAAGTTTCAGCCTTATGTTTGTTAGACCCAGTGCCTCGTATCTGGGTCGTCATCCCAGGTAGAAGGCTGAGCAGCAGATTTTGGTTCCACCTTTGTGACTAGTTCATGGCAGGGCTCTAGGAGTTCTGTACCTCAGTTCCCCACCCTGGAAATGAAAACTGTTCTTTCTCAGAAGGAGGTGGAAACAGATGTCATTTAGATTGCACTTATAAAATATTTCGAGGACAAGTGTTTTGTAGCTGCTAAGTATTATTATACTAAAGAGGGTCGCCACTGTGATGACACTTGATTGTGTAGTCTGCCAGGCTCAAGAGCATTTTGATTTCATAGGATTTAGTCTTATCCCATTCCTTTTGAAAATTCAGACCCAACTTCCCACTGTTCACCTTTGTACGAGGCTCTTGAAAACTCACATCTGTGAGGAAGTATGTCCTTCATATCACAGGTCATAAATAGTCTATCCTAGACAAGAACAGGACAGCGATCTGGGAAAAAATTGCAATGGAATAGGAAACATCAAGTATATAAGGGTCTGATCCTAGTGTTGTGGAGAGTAGTGTGAACTTCATCCCGTCAGTGACTTTTGTGACTGCATCTCACAGAATTCACAAACACAAAGAAGAGACGAAGTTCACAATTTAAATATATTTTTTTTCTCTCTCCCACTGTAAAAATACATATACAGGATTTGGTCAGTTCTTTGTAACAGCAACATCCTTTACCTGCAGTACAATCACAAACTGGAGTTAATCTAACAGTCTCTGAGCAGCTTCAGAGAGATGACAAATCTAAACATCAGCCTTCAATAAGTATCTGTCTCCTTACTACTTCAAAATGTGGAGTTTTCAAAGCAAATTTTGTTGGCCCCGTGTCCAGAACTGTTAGAGCTATATCCGTGAGAGTTTTAACATCTTAAAACAATGAGCAAGGCATTTACAGAAACAGAAGTTACCTATGTGCCTAGATAGACTGTGAATACTGTGCTTCAAAATGGACATGTCCTTGTGCGTAGGAAAAAAAAAAATTTGGTTATTATAAGATTTTCCAAAAATGTATTAATTACATTTTATTTTCTTTCTGAGAATTAGTCTATCATTAGGAAAGGCTTTCATGGGAGAGACTACAAAGCAACTCAGTTTCAATTCCGCTTTTGAAGTCTCCTTGAAATATTTTTAAAATATATTTTTCTTTATTTTTTTCTTTTGGCAATGCATTCTGTTTGCCTACATTGCATTGATTTGTCACTATTGCACTGAAAACACCAGGACACATTTGACAACGTATTTCATTACTGAGACTTATCAGAAACTTGTTCATACCAAACACATGCAGATAAAGGGTGCTCTAGTGAAAAACATGATNGAGCGAGCCCTGGGGAGGCGAAGAGACTGCATCAGCCCCAGCTCCAGGCGGCCTGGAGCCTCGCGGAGCCGCGCCATGCAGTGCCCGAGCGGCCGCGGCCCGACGCCGCGCACCCGCGGGCCGAAGCCGAGGCGGGGCATGNCTGTTTGCCTACATTGCATTGATTTGTCACTATTGCACTGAAAACACCAGGACACATTTGACAACGTATTTCATTACTGAGACTTATCAGAAACTTGTTCATACCAAACTCATGCAGATAAAGGGTGCTCTAGTGAAAAACATGATTTAAGTATCCTGTCAAGATTCAGGAAAAAATAATAAAGTATTTCTATGCAGTGACTTTCTTTTTATTATGGCAAAAATATCTAGAGAGCAAACTAGTTAATAAGCAAAGCGCACCAGAAAGGACGGGATCAAGATAGAGCAGGTAGTCTGCACCAAGAGCTTTCCTGTTCCCACTTCATACATTAGGTATTACACAGTATAAACCTATTATGTATGCATATACGTACACATATATATGCATAAACATGTATAAATGTAAACATGCACACATATTAACAGTGCATGTAATTGAGAAGCAGGCAAATGACAGAAGATCTTAGCTCTTTGGTAAGCAATCAATGATTACTTTAAATCACTTGAGCAGCATGGTTCTTCAGCACTCTTGCCAGCCCAAACTTTTCCACTTGTGATATGACTAAAACCCGAAGTTATCTTTGGTTACTTCAGGTTAGACTATTTCAACTGAATTTAGGCACTGCTGTAAGCCTTGCAGCAGTCTCCCAGGAAGAAACTTGGAAGAAGATGTTAGTGAGAATTTTTCTTTTGTTTAGCAGTACATAATTCACCTAAGAGCATGGGTTTCATGAGATAATAATCACCCCAAAAAAATCTTTTGAATTAGACAGTGTACTTCAATAGGAATAGGACAGAGCACATCACAGATGTGTTCACAGTTATGCAGCAAGTGATGAAATGGACATCATAATTTAAGCACTACTTCCTGCTTCTTTTAAATTAATGAATTCTCCTGGATTAATGAATGAGGTCCAGAAAGGCAAAGCAAAACAGCTCTTCCTCAGTTTGTCACTCTGTCCCAGCTCATCTGTGGCTGGGTTCAGTATTAGAGACTTCCAGTTAGTGTTTACTCGAGAAATGCCAAAGCTAAAGCATTGCAGAGCTCAGTCAGCCTTTTGGATACACTTTGGACCTCGAGTTCCTGGGAGTAGCCCTAACTAATGCCCCATGGCAGAGAACAGAATTTAGTGGATATATCATCTCAGTCAAACTGTTAGAGGTTTTTTCAATCTCCTCTTAGGTATTGGGTATTCATTAATTTCTAGTGTTAAGCACTTGGTTTAGGAAAATGTTTCCATTTTCAGGATATAGCAATTGGCTAATGATGCCTAGTTAAAGTCTCCAATAATGATGTGCTTTTAAAAATACATATTGAAAGACACATACATTGACTTGGGTTATAAAGACCAATGAAATACACTTGTACATTGAAATATTATTGAACATGTGGCCCATTTCAGTGGCTGTGGGCAGGGCTGTAGCTTAGAGCAAAGAATGGCATATTTGGAGATCAGTTTCTCTTACCAGTTCTGCCATTAATTTTGTGATTGATCTTGGGCAGGTCACATAGGTTTCTTGTGAGGCTGCTTTGCCATCTGTAAAATGAAAATAACAGCTTTTAGCTACCCCTGTAAAACTCAGTGTGATCTTTCACTAAAAATGTCCATTGAGTTAAATACATAACAAAAAAAAGTTCAAAACTGGAGCTAGGTTGTTTTACATCAGCTGAGGCTTTAGCTCATGCAAAGGAGATAGAATTGAACAGAATTGCAATTGAGGCAAGTGCAATGTCTCAAGGCAAACAATCAAATCTGGCAAAAGGCAGGTGCATTGGGGGAGGAACTGTGTTGTAAGCAGAAGAAATACGTGTTATGCAAAATGGAGCTTTCTGAGTCCCTGTCACTAGCCACACACTTGAGAATTTCCCCAAAGAACATCCTGGCCAAAGTCACTGGCGAATCTCTTCCTGTTTTTCCCACCAACCAAACAAATCTGGGATTCTTGGAGGACAGGTCTAGGATGAAGCTGGAAGAGTACAGAGTATCTCTAATGGCAGCTTGTTCATAGCGACCAACAGTGGTGAAAACTGCATTGCTCACAGTGAACACAGGGTGAATTGCATAGTTTAAATCCACTATCACGTGTGTGCGTCATACAAATCTATCACCACTGCCAGTATTTAGTAGCCACAAGTCAGTTTTCTCAAGATAGACACCAAATATTTGATTCCTCATGTAGTCTGGATTTGCCTCTGTCTGACGTGTTGGTACAAAGCAGAAGAGAAGAAAACTTGTCCAACAGTACTCAACAGAGATTACCAGGTCTCATAACCTGGCACCTCCTAGTGTGCACAGAAGAAATTCAGGGTCCTAGCAGGAATCCTCTCTCTTAGTGGATGCTGACAGGTCTAAGGTTCCCACATAGTTTCCTGCATGAGGGCATGCTCTCAAGGTAGAAGACTTCCACTGCCAGTTGCTGTCAGCTGAGCAGAGAACACAATTGGGTCACACAGGCTTCATTACAGGGAATATACTCCTTTAAATTCAGCCTCTTTTCCATCAGACACAAACCTAGTATTATCTTCATTTTATCATTGCAAATAAAGGACAGGCTCATAAAGCAGAGGTTACAGACAATGTTACTGCAGCTGAAAGAGTAAATGAATGCTCACAGCATTTCTCTTTGTCTTATTCATCATATCTGGCCACAGGAAGGTTGTATACAGGGGGAACTACAATAAGCTAGCTGCATCTTTTCTAATTTTCATATTGCAGAGATATTAGCTCAATAGAGGCAGTCAGCAAGTAAAATTGGTTGTGCCTGGTAAGTTTTGAGCTCCCTGTTCTGTGAACCTCGAAGGTCAGAACCGCATCGGTCCCTTTATCACCTAAAAATCCCAGCCCTTCCTTTTTTATAGATATACAGAAAGCTTGATTTTTGCTGGAAGTTAAATATTTTCAAGCTTTTGCAGCTAGTGAATGATTGCTGCATTCTACCATAGAGGTAGCCGTATTTTTGTGCTGGGTGAGTGAGTCTTATGGAACTAAATCTCATTTACCAGAATCACTATTATGTGAAAAAAACTCATTTGACTTTGGGAGAAAAGAGGAGAAAATATGAGTGGCTTGGCCAAGAAATGACAAAGTGGTGAGAACAATATAGTGATCTGAAGGGCACAGTCCTTCCAACAGGAAAGGAATAATTCACATTTAAACAAAACAGTATAGCCAGAAATGAAGAGAGGGAAATAAGAAAGGAAACATTTAAATGGTAGCAGAAGGTATTCCCTGATAGGGAGGTCCGTTAAAATGTGAAACTGTATCCCATAGGAATTCCTGACTTGTTGGAATATATACAATTAGGTGGCATTAATAATGTGCAAATATACAAAAAGAAATAATCTTGTGTTGGCTAAAGACATAGATAATGGTCTAACAGGCCAGCTGGACTTTTTATGATATGATGACATGATGCATACAAAACAAAGTCGTGTTTTCAGATGTATACCAAATAACCAAAAAAACCCCTACCTCTAATCCTAAAGCCATTCAAACAAAAGGTTTTCATATTACTTGAATATATGACTTCAAAACAGTTGAACAAGGCTGAGCTTCGCTTAGATTTCATCGTCTTTAATTAAGACCTGTTGAACTTCAAATGGAGTTTAGATTCACTACTTAAAACCAGCACAATATTTAGAGACACGCTTTCGAGGTAAGTCCCTATAAATAGAAAGGTAGAGACTTCTAAAAGCATTTGTCTTTGGTCCAACATCCACGCAGCTAGCTGGGGCTTTAGGAAATCCCATCAGTGTGTAGATAGCTCTAATGATGATTATTACTCATGAAAGCATCAGAAAGGTTTGAGTTTTTCTCCTAAATGATTTTTTTAACTGAGACTGACAGGAATGAGGATTTTCCCACTGTAATCCAAATTAATCTATATAACCCTATATATGTATAGCATATTTACCAATCCCAACTGTTCAAAAATGCTAAGGCATACCCTAACCTATTACATGAGCACTTGTAATACCATGTGGGTTTGTTTTTACTTGTTTTCTCTTTTCTACTCTAAATTTTGAAAGGGATTTGGATATCAGATTCCCATTAAACAACTTTAAAAACACTTTAACAATGCAGTCCTTTGAGTCTTCAGAGAGCTGACAGGCCTCTTTTCAAGCCCCTACAAGCTCTGGAAACATACTTTATTAAATGAGAACTGAAATTCTCATGCTACCACTTGACTAGAGGAGATGGAAACCCCTCAAAAAACCCCGTTAGGTTTGTGATGAAACACTAGACAGTATGATATTCAGCACTAGCCTCCAATTTTCTCTATAGTGCCTGTATCTGAGGGCTGATTTCATAGAACTTATATAGCTATCTACCCAGCTGAAAATCACAAATCTAATCACTTGGTTTCAAAACTCCTCAGAGTGTACTTACAAATATTCATTTCCAATCAATTTGCACCTGCTAATATTTCTCAACGCTCACATGCCATGACACAGTTAGAAGCAATGCCAGTGCTTAGCATTTCTACTGCAATAGCATAAAGAGGCTCTGTGCATATATCACAACCCATTGTCCAAAACAGGAACAGCGTAAATAGGAATTTATTTTGAAAGGCTCTTTTAGAAAATCAGTACATACATGTCTCTCTTTTCACTATCCCCATAGCTTCTGCCAGGCTTATAATTCAGATAGCCCTCGAGGTTTCAGGGGTCCTGAAACAAACATCTTTGTCTGTCATAGGAGATGAGATATTTGGGAAGGACTCACTCATCAAGTCCAAGTCTAAGTAAAAGGCAGAGCAAAACTGGAGAGCCTGTTTCTTTGGGCTCATATCTGACAAGACGGAGACTGAACACTAGCTAGGCTGCAACAGCCTCCCCCCTCTTCCATGATAAGTAGCCATATAAATAAATAAATAAATGGCATCCTAACTGCACTGAGAACTCAATAAAACAATCACATCAAATATGAGGAGGTATAAATCTCATGTCTGCACAGGTAACCCACTCAATTGCTTTTATTATGGCTCTGCCTGACTCCATTTATTACCATCCGTGGCCTGGGTGAAGGATGTTTGCATGGAGGGTGGTCTCCTGGTGAAATCCTATCCCTGGAGCAGTGACAATCAGCCCATACAGAGGTGGATTTTGGTGGGGAGACCGAAGGCAGATCCATCTGTCTGTATGAAAACCAATCAATATCCCTGTAACTAGACCCCTTGTCACTGGGAAATGGACAACACTGTAGTTCAATCCTGGAGTCACAGCAGAGGAATAGCTGTGGTTGGGGTGTGAAGAATGACAGGATGTATGCATGAACTGTTTGAGATGTATGGAGAGAACACATCTGTCTATATAGATTCTGAGGGGGGATGATGGTGTAGGACTGTAGAGGGCACATTAATACATAGGCAAATTTGAAAGGTTGATGTGTCTAGAGGTGGGCATGGGGATGGATAAAATAGAACTATACTGCATTGTTTTCTATAGGGCATTTATATGGCGACTGTGAGTGCAATGCAGATAGGTATCTTGGGGGAAATGCGCCTGTTGGCTGGATACTACGTATGAATATATCAGTATATGGTAGAGAACATGTATCTCTGAGCAGACACATAGATGGTGACACAAAATGCTGGTAGGCAAAAGGAAGCATAGGCGTGAGTTTGATGTGGTCAAGGAAGGATATTCCTTTGTCCTTTGTCCGGCTCAGGATTTATGTGTGTACTAGTTTTGACAGAGAGAAGGAAGAGTGATATGCCAAAAGCCTGAGCTAACTGGCTGTGAGTACACAGATACACCTCCCAGAAAATGCTATGCACAAAATGCTTACCCAAACCTTACTGTTAATTCAGGAAGGGAGATTCTTGTGGCTTGTCTCTATGTGAAAAACAGAAATGGGACATTTCTTGCTTCTGTCATCTACTAGCTCTGCAGTTCCTGTATAATTTCTAAAACCTGTATGGTGTATTGTTCCCCAGGCTTCTAGCAACTCCCTCAACACATGCACACATGCATATGCACCGTCTGCCTCTAATAATTATTCTCTCATGAGGACCAATTTAGTTTTTATTTGTTCAGCTCCATTTTGAACAGGTCCTCCTCCTTCCATGGTAAGAACCCTTCCCTCTCTGAAGGGTCCAAGGCATAAGGGTTAAATATCCATCTCTGGTTGGGAGGAAAATTACATCAAGAAGCGTGATCAGCTTTACTCAAAATGCCCATCATTCTATTTCAGTTGAGAAGGATGGTGTCCATGCTTTGCAAGGCAGACTGATGTCTGTTAATTTGTAAAAGGAAAAGCAGAGACTGTAACCAGACGATAGGCACAAAAGAAACCCTCACAACACCCTGTGAAGTGCAGGATGTCCTGCACCACACCTCTAGTTTCAGGGGAGTTTGCATGGTTCTAGCAAGAATAACAGTATCATTTCATTGGTCAGGAAGGATTAATATTCCACTCCTTTGATTCCCAGAACTAGTTCTCATTTGTTTCAAGCTGGGCCAAAATATGATGACAACCTCATTACTCCACTGCTTACTTTCAAGCTCTCACTTTAAAATTGCACCAGAGTCTTTGGGCACTAACATTTGGGTTCTTCTTAAAGGGATTATTGCCTTTCAATTTACTCACGTTTCTCTAAAAACTCTTTTAAGAACAAATTTTGGTCATCAGCCTCTAAAAAGACAGAGCACAGCGCAATGTATCTATGCAATAGTGCCTGCTGTTAATATTTACCTAAATTTAGGCCACTTCTTGGTTTTTTAAGTGTAGACTTTTGAGCTTGAAAAACTAAGCATTTATACATAGATTACATATAAACATAAAATCAATATGGAAGGGAGGAGATGTAGAGGACAAAAGGAAGGAATAATTTTTCTGAAGAAAAGGACATTATGTTGGCACACTGAGTGCACAGGGAAAGTATATTTCTGGGATGTGCTATGTACAAATAGTCCAAGGCTGTGCAAGCAGGGGCAGATTGGAAAATGTGCAATGTCACAGATTCCCATTCCCTATGGAACAAATAGCAAATTTAGAGTTTAAAAGAGACAATATTTATAGTACTGACTCTGGCAGAGAGAGCCACAACATGAAGCTTCCAGAATAGGTAGAGAGGACAGCTGGGTAGAGTTGGGGGAGGAAAGGGCAAGAGATAAGGATGGAGGGAAAGGCTAAGGCAGCTTTGACGTGGAGACTGTCAAAATCAGACCTGCTGTGGTTTTACAGAAGGCAGTTTTGGCCAGTGTGCCAAACAAGATGCAGAGTCATTCAATATTGACATCAAACTCCCTTAAAAGGCTTTAACAGTTCCCAGATACATGTGTGCCTAAGTCTGGGATCTGTGCATATGAAGGCAGCCAGGATGGGGACAGAGTAAGTGTGCCTAGCTGTGTGCAGATTCTTGTGAGGTGCACAAGCTGGAGAGCGAGGAGGAACTGCATGGATGACTTTGTATGCTCGCACATGAGAAAGCATGTGTAATTTCGTAAAAAGATTACTGCCGTGATTCTAAACCCCCTTTGCATTTTACATGAGTTTTTGTGACCTGCAAATATTTAAAGAAAAATACATGCCTATGGGTGACCCTCCTATGGCTCTTGGTGCCCAACAGACAAAACTGGAAGAGCTGATGGCACAGGGAGACATGAAATAGAAAGGAGTGTGGCCCGTTTCACGTGGATGTGTATACGAGGAAATGCCCCTGGCACACTGAAAGGCAGGATAAAGTGGTGCTGGGGAATACAGCCTTTAGAAGTGGGCAAGAGAAGGGTGCCAGCCCTGTAAATGAAACCTTAGTACTGCTTAGAGCACTAACTTTCCAAAATGAAAGCAGCTTCTGCACCATTTGAATGTGCTCCAGGATCATTCTGTGCACAGTGAAGTAATTTGAGCATGGAAACCCGTTCATTTGTGCAGATAAACCGCTGAGTCTCTATTGTTCCACCAGACAATCTTCTCTGTAATGGATATTTGGGCAAGACATGCCCTATACCCCATGACATGTGTACAAGGAGGAGCATGGGCATATCACTAGGGCAACATGTCCAGCTGGGAGTATAGACTTATAGGTAGTAGGTATTACTGGTCTATGTAAGAACTGAGAATAGTCTTATCCATGGAAACAATGTCACAGCTCTGCAATTACATGCAGGGAGTCGTAGTGGTGAACAAAGACACAGCAATGTGCGCCTTGGGAAGCCTGTCTAGTTTTGTGGGACTGTACATGGGATTCTGTGTGACTGCTTCCCAATAGCAAAACAGTCTTATAAATGCACTGATGAACTATGGCTGGAAGCAGATGCATGAGGGAGTCCTGGCAGTGCTCATATCTTTGTCAGCAGTTATTTTAGCCAGACCTAGGGATAAGGTGCTATGGCAGCCCATACCACCAATGTGCTGCGGAAAACACAGCTGGTGAGACGGGCAGTATCAGTAACGCAAACATTGTGCAAGTGTGTGCATGATGAAGTGGCATCTGCTGAGATGTGTGAACACAGAAGAGGTATGGCAGGGCAGATACATAGGGACAAGAAAATGTCATGTACAAATGTGGGTGCAAGTGTCTGTTGCGGGTACCTTGTGCAACTGAGGGAATGAGTGGTGTATGTGGCATCGTATATTTCATAATAACATATTTCACCTGATACATGATGCAAGAAGGGGATACCTGGGGATAACAGTGGCAGAGCAGATTAGACTAAAGGAAGTCTTTCTAATTACAGCTATAGTTCAATGCACTGGACCCTGTCCTATTCTCCCCTTCCCTCCGCTTGCACTCTTCTCCTCATTACCCAGGTTATCTTGTTTGGGTTAAGAGGCCAATTTCAACAGACTATAATTGAAGAGTGAAGAGAATCTGATAAGATAAGGAAGGGACATCATTCCTCAAGGGATCAATAGAGGTTTCATGTTCCTCCTTCCCCTGCTGTGTCCCTAACACACTAACACTCTGTGTCCATGGGCCTGGTTTATTTGCTCTGCTTGTCTGCAAGACCAGGAAGGAAGTGTAGGAGTAGAGAGGGGCTGTAACCCCTCTGTCACACAGCCAGAGCAGGGGAGGGGGTGTAAGGGAGGAACCACGGGGACACCAGAGGCAATACAGTCTCCTCTGGGAGTTGTGAGGAGGCAGAGAGGTGACAAGCCTAATGCCCTTCTGATTCTGGCAGGGGCACAGGCTCACAGGGGAGATGTTCACCTTTGGCCTTTTATCTCGGCATTGTGCTCTGCAAGGAAAGTATTTGATAATAAATTGATATCTTTTCTAGATTTAGATTTGCTTTCCCTAGCATCCATGTGCAGACAAGAGCAAGCTTTTTATAAGCGCTCACAGGAAGACCTCTTGGGGTTCCTCAAGATGAGAGAGAGGTATAATTCCACCTTCAACAAGGACGGCTGGTAGCTGCTCCTGACTAGGTTTACATTAGGATCTGAAGTTCAGGCTTGACAGACCTAGTATCTTACAAATTGTTCTTAGTAGTTTTTTGGACCAAACCAGTATGAGAGCATCACCTTAAGAAATATGGAGCTGTCTCAGCAGTGAATACATTTCCCCTTATGGAAGGGCTGCCAGGGCTCCCACACTGCAGAGGCAGAGTTTGGTCTGCTCCTGGCTCATGTTCCTTGGCAGGAAGATGTGTATCTTGCAGCAGCAATGTGAGATCCATAGGAATGCATGCCCATGTGAGATCCGTATGAATGTGCAGGCAGCTGGGGCACTGTAAAGAAGTCCCTCCAGGAAGCCCAGCCTCTCACATCAGGCAGCTGGTGTAGGAATGCTCAGGCACCGGGAGATGAGCTGAGAGGTCAGTGCAATACAAAATCCAATGCAGATCCCATACAACAGGGCTGGGCAAGTTGCTGAAGAGACTGAGATTCAGAGGGGTCTGGAGCTGAGATATCTTCTTCTAGCTGATTTCTCTTTTATTTTTAACACCCAGAGAAACAGACGCTGAGAGCAAGTCAGTCATGCAGTGAGCATGTGGCAGAGTTGGGAATACAACCCAGATCCCCTGACTCCCAACCTCAGGCTTTAACCACTAGACCATGCTTCCCTCTAAGCCACCTTGAACTTTCCTCAGTGAGGATGGGGGCTACTAAGCCTCTGTGGGCTGCAGTTTACCAAGCTGTCAGGAGTGTGCTCACTGGACCGCCTCACCAGAGACAGCCTTCCTCACGCATGCTAAAAAAGTTGAAAAGAAATTCATTTCATGGCCGGTGGTTGCTTAAAAAAGGCGATTCCAGCATATGTATGTGATAAATGTTAACTGTGCATTAATCGCATTAAAGAGGACCCTATAAACTTTTCATTTCTAATTAAATTCTGGCCGGTGATTCTGGCGAAGCCAGCTCACTCCGGGCCTTTGTTTATGTGGAAAATTAAAATGCAAATACAATGGAATTTATTTCCATTACTAGAGTGATATGCTGGGCTCCTCTGTTTAACAGCCTCCAATTATTTTTCAAACAAGTCTCTCTCCCTTTCTCCCTCCCTCTCTCACTCCCTCATTTTTTTCCCTTCTCCCTGTTACCCTGATCTGCTACCCCAGTGTGAGGGGTGGGAGCTGGTAAAGCAGTGGGTGGGCTAAGGATCATGTCGTCTCTTCAAGGTCAAATTCAGGCCAGAATACAGAGGAGGAAATGGGAAAAGTGTGTGAGAGCACATATAAGGGAGTAGGGGAAGTAACAAGGCTTGAGCTAATGTAAGGAGGAGTAAGGAGTTAACTTGTTAGCAACCTCACTAAAAAGTATAAGCTAAACTCACTGGCTTGCTAAATTCCAGCCATATAGATGACCAGACTGAGAAAAGACACGGATCTTTCCCTTGTGGTATATTTTGGTGAGAGGGTACAATTGAGAACTCTCTCTAGAAGTTTTCTGGTTCTTTCACAGCCTTTTTCATAGACTTTGTCTCGATGTGACTGCTGCTGGGCTAAATCTTCGTGGCTGAGGAAGGACAGAACAGGCCCAATGCCAGACACATTGCCTGTACAGAGCAAATAAATCCATGTGGCAATGACACATAATCATCAGCTGAAAAATAACTGAACCCTCTTGTTCATTTCCAAGGGACCAAATGTGGCTGCACTGTCTTAAGGCATTACTGCACAATATCCTTACAAGTCAGAAACCACTGCAAAAACCCAGAGATTCATTGTACGTTTAAAATTTCTTAACACATATATTTACTGCTAAATGCTGCTGACACAGAATCCCATTCTTTCTTACATATATGAGAGACCCAGGTCAATTCAGTCTCAGGAACACTGCCAGTCAGTCACACACAGATCAGAGGCATCTGCTAACTGACATGGATGCCCTTCTATGCATTAATATAGAAAGTCACACAAAAAGACCCCTGCAAAGGCAAGCATACACTTCACTGAAGAGATATGTAATCATTTATATATCCGTTGCAGACTCAGACAAATTTATTTGAAATTGCACGGTATAGTAGTGAATATAATTGTGAAGAATCTTACCCAAAAACATAACTGAAAGGTCTTAGCAAAACCCACGAGTACATTAGAAGGCGCACACACACATAAACATATTCACATAGCCTTAGAAATCTGCTCACACATAGTTATTCACAAGTAAGTGGCCACAGACCTTGAAGCATGCATCTGAGAACCAGCCAGACATGGCACCCAGCGTGTCACACACACGCGAGAGATGTACCTTTGGCATGCCCCACTGGCAGGGAGAGCTTGGGAGCCAAAGGGATATTCTTTTAGTGCATGTGAGCATCTTAAGGAATCACCTAGTGTAAATGATCCTGCCCCAGCTGAGACAGGGAAACAGGAGAAGGACACATTCACTTACAACACTGAAAAGAGGCCATTACCCAGTCAAACAACCCAATCCCTGACATCATTATTCAATACACAGGAGCCCTGAAATGCACACTAACTCAATCACAGAGACACACGATTACAAAATAATACTGATGGAATCAATGAGACAGACATGCGGTCATACAAAGCACACCCACCCTGGTGTTAATACACAATAACAGCCGCCCAACAAGCGAATACAAAACAGCCATTCACAACCGTAGGGCAAAACATGGGGCCACATTCTCAAAGGAGACTTGAAAACTCTAGGAACAAAACCCACCTTGGCCAGAGGGGGCTTAGAGCAAAGCAGGGTATAGGCAAAACGTGGCAGTTGTCAGCCTAGTGAGTAGCAGACAGTGAAAGCCTTGTCAAGCAGCACAGCAAGCACATTCATGTTCCAGTGAGGCTGGTGGTCTCCCAGGGCACTCAGAACCATGTAGGTTTGCACCCACAGCCATTGAAATAGACTGGTCCAGTGAAATGACACCTTTGCTCAATGACCAAAGGCATCACACAACACAAGCAGGGGTGCACGACATTCAAGAGTCACCAAAACACAAATCAGAATAAGAAAGCAAAGCCTACAGAATATCAGAAATAAAACAAATTCATGCCATGGACAGGTACAAACACTGTTCAGCACCCAAAGCCACAAAACCACCCTTCTGCAAAACAGCCCAATCCTCTTACCAAGCAACAACAGCACATAAAAACCTAACACAGCACCAGTGTCTTTCCCTTTAGAGAGGAAAAAAGCCAACTGACACATAGAACTTGCTCTTGACACCACAAATAATCAGCCTTCCTTGCGCCTCAAGACTGTCAGAACACGCTAAACCAAGTGCTTAAGACTTGGCCCAAACAACCAGCTTTTGCAAATCCTGCATAGTCTTCTTGGTAGGGAGATGGGAACTGGACTGTAAGTCCTTTCCCTGGCACAGCAGGCATTAGTTTGTAGCAGGCTGCACGCACAAGAATACGCTTTATTGAAAAGGCCAGCAAGGCTGGGGGAAGACTGCTGTCGGTTGTGTGTGTCTGCGTGCATTGTGTGTACAGGAATTCCCCTTCCTCTACCGAGTGCCGCTGCTTGTAGCCATTAAAAAGCCCAGGTCCTCATGCTGGGTGTTCAGTGAGTATTGATTCAGTCTGCAAGCAATTTTAATATTTCTTCAGGGACTTTCCAGCAACAGCACAAGTCATTAATTCACCCTCCCAAATTGCTTATTCAATAGTAGGAACATGGCTCCTGAATAAAGTCCCAGAATTTATGTGACTCACATGAGTCAGGAGGTCAAACAACTGTTATGGAGCGAAGTTAAAAATCCAAATAAAATATTGACACTTTTTTGGGAGTGAGGGGAGGGGGAAGGGAGAAAGGAAAGAAAAGGTATTTAAAATAGGGTTTTGTTGTAATGCCCCCAGGATAAAGAACGGAAAGAGATTGAAGACAAGCTGGAGTTTGTAAAATCAATGGGATTTATTGCATATCCGCTTGGCATTTAATAACTCCTTCCTTTCCATCTTCCCCTGCTCTATTCCTACATGGGGGACATAAACACTACAAATATCAAGCCCCAAAGTACACAGATGGACACCCCAAACATGAATACACGAAGGCAGGCATGTGCAGGGATGAATGTTACTGTAAGGCAATAGCATAGCATCAGAAGGTTCATTCAGGACTGAGAAACTTGACTGACCTACAGTCATTCACCTGTGGTATTACATATGCCCATATAGTAGCAGGTATTGTGCATCCACGTTTTTGTTTAAAAAAAAAAAAAAAAAAAGGCTAGGAGGGGAAACTGAGGCACAGAGTGAATTAAAAGAGTCTGCTGAGTTACAGAGCCCATAAAATGAGGGTGGATGGATTCAAGACTCGTGATGCCCAGTTAGTGTTTTTGCTGTTGAAGAATGATGCCTTTTACAGGAATGAAAGCACAAACAGTGACCGAGATCAGATCACAAGAAGCCATCCATCTCACAGGAGGGACACAGAAACCACATAAACAAGAAATGTGTCTACAAACACCATGCAAGCCCATCCATATGCAGATAGATGCATACACAGATACAAATACATACATGCTTTTTCTAAGCTCATTGTTATTCAGAAAGCACCACAGCCAGATTACACACAGAAGTAGAAACATACCTGCAGACAGACAGACCTGCAAATGCCTGTGTGTCCAAACACACAAGCACATACACATGCACAGGTACACCACATAGCGTCGTATGGCAGCATACACACACCGAAAATGTCACAGAAACTGATGTGCTTCTACAGGCCTAAATTTTACTCACCGTAGTATCTTCTTAGCTAGCTGCACATAAATGGATGCCCACAGACACACAATGAAGTGCATTCTGCACAAGCATATTAAGATATAGGACTATCTCCTTACTGCATAATACTGTAGGTGCTTCAGTGAAACCTGGTAATTTTCTACCAGTCAAAGATCTGAGACTGCTGTAGCCATCAAACAACATTACCCATTAGCAATAACTCCATAAAAAACAGCACACAAAAACAAAGCCTAAACATCTAATCAAACAGTACTTGATGGCTTGAGACATTTAAGTGGGCTTTCTTTGCTTTTTTTGTTTGCCTGGTTGACTTTTTAGCAAAGACTTACGGCAGCTGCTTTCTCTGAGCTAAGATCTTCTGAGAGGCAATTTTTCAATGGCTTTTTTGCTTTGTGATGAAAATAATGTCTGACAGAATTTCCTCCTTAAGACATCCTCTGACCAAATACACAGAGCGGTTTATAATAAGTAAAGTAGTAAAAGTTTGAAATTTCCATAACGGCGCTTTAAAAACATTAATACTTTTGCATTAAAATATGCTTCTGTCTTATTTCTAAGATTAATTTATTCATGATAGATTTTGCTACTGTCCTTTAAAAATGGCAAGATAGGATGTTTGGGTTACCTCATGCTACCTATCTTCCTTTACCACAATATATTCAAGAAAAAATGTAAGAGTAGCATAATTTTCTAAATACCATCACCTATGTCCCTCTATATTCCTCTGCTTATGAATCCTGATTGTATCTGATCTTTTTCAACTTAAGTTAGATTAAAAAATGAGATACATACTGATTTACAGCTGGTGGCATTCTGATTCATTAGGTGAACAAGTACTTAATTCAGATTAAGGGAAGCATATTTTGAAATAATGACACTGGATAAAATCACTAAAATTCTCTAGAATAGCATGGTTTTCAGAAAGAATGTATCATAATTTGCAATACAATATTCCACTGCAAAAGCCTAACCTGCAGAATTTGAATAATTCAATATTTATAACTGAGATCCTCAGATACTGCGAAACAATTGCTGCATCTCTTCCGTATCAGCTAGTGCAACTAGTGCCTGGCTCAGTGTGTCAAGCGCTGGGCAAATCATTCTTAGAGATTACTAAAGGTCACCAGGAGAAAAGTTGCCTGTACGGGGATGTAGGGATGAGAAAACACTTGTGTGTGTGGGAGGATCATTTAAACTGCTCCTCTTGGGAGGCTGGTTGTCAATTTGGAGTTGTTGAAGGAGTCTCAGCTGAGATGGTTTCATTGACAGGGAATAGGCAACAGGCTTGTTTACACAGGGTCAAACGAGAAAATTAATCTGAATTAACTTTGCAAGTACATTGCTTAAAAGCATTAAAACATTGTTCAGGTGCTCATTCAAAATTTGAGTGTCCTAAATTGAATTTAGTTCACTTCATTTCCAAAGTGAATTAAGCTAAACTAAATTAAAGCTGCCTTAATTCTAAACAAGAGAGTCAGAGGTGTAATGTAGTTCAACCAGACAACTTTAATTTCACACTTTCAGTTAATTCAAATTAGTTATTTTGCACAGCCGTATGTAGAATAACCCTTAGACTGCTAAATCCTATGGACAGAGATGGTATTTATACAGAAGCCAGGAAAAGGGTACCCAGAAGCACTTTACCAGCCATTACAATCATAACAGAAAAGGATAGATATAATAGGCTGGTGAAGGCCCACAGAAACCCACAGCCCTCCAGTTAAGTGGATGGATGACACATAAGTTATTTTCAAATAAAGCAGATCTGCATTCACAAACTTACACAACTATGCAAAATATACACACAGGTATGGGCCTTATAATACAGCAAGGTTCCCCATCAATTACGTATCAGCATTCAGACATATTAGCTATTATGTCATGGATATTATAGCCTTGTTACACATTAGTTCTAGGTGGTTATGACTTATTATTTGTAATAAGTGCATGGTGCTATATAGAAACATCCATATAGCTAGTTGGTGATGGTTACAAGGCACATATCTGAACAGCCTATTTTCCCACTAAACTCTGTTAAAACCTGCAGTGGTTGAACAAATGTTTGTTACTTCTTCACGGGGACTGAATATACAATATATGACCCAAATATATATTCCATAGTTGTAAATGCAGACCTATAGGCAAAGATAAACAAGTATGCCCATTGTGTGGTGAATTAAAACATACTAAGAAACAAATGCCAGTGCATTTGCAAACACAATATGGACACATAAACATAGAGACCATATTCTCTAAAGATTAAACCTGATAGTGACTTATACAAGTCAAGCAGTCTGGTTACAGATTTGTCTTTTCATTATCAAAAAATGGTTTTGTCTTATAAAAATGAAAACTAGACTATCTTCTACAGAGATGGGCACCAACGTGATGCTGGGAGCCTGTGCTGAAGTACTCGCCTGTGCCTAACTTCTCTGTGTGGCACAATAAAGCAAGGAATAAGTAATACCAAAAGCAGCAAGGACTAGAAGAAGAAGGGAAAGATTTAGGTTCTCCATGAATGTGAATTTGAATCAGAACTTTAATAAAATTCTACAGCTACATTTCAGTGTAGTCAGACCCTGCTTTTTCAATAAAATGTAAAAATATTATTCTGGTTTTTATTTTTTAGTATAGTCTCTCATTCACCTGAAAAAAAAGATAATTTTAAAGGGAAGCCCCCCAATATTTCCATTCTGATAAGGCTTACATTCTTCTCAAAATTTTATTTCTTTAAAACCCACAGTAAAAATAATATTAGATATAATTGATACATTTTCAGCACTGTTTTTGTTTTGATTTTCAGCAAAAATCTTCTAATGGTAAGAGGTCCACCATGAAAAATTTCCCCAGTTCTGACCAGCATAAGAGAGGCACACTCAATGACACCCCTGTGAAGGAGATCACTTACTTATCCAACACACACAGGCACGTACTGCAGTGCAGCAGTCTGCAGGATATAGACATAATGCACAGCTAACACACAATGCTGCCAAGCCCAAAAGTTAAAAACTCCTCATTCAATACCCTTCAAAATGAGAAGGCTGTTTTAAAATTCACAAGGCTGTAAAGAAGAATATATTTATATTCCTTTCCTTTGACTCCAGTTCTGGCCCCTTGGGAGGCAGCCAGGTCCCACTTCCACCTGGTCTTTGCAGTCATGAAAGCCAGAAATACCTTGGTATTAAATGAAAGCAGAATTAATTGTTTATCTTCAAGATCTGAGGCTTTCCACAAAATACCAGGTATGGCATAACTTGCAAAGGGGTTGAGAATGTTACCTACATTTATCTGATTCCTCCCAGTTCAAGACTCCCTTTCTAGTACACACATGTCTTCTGTTAATCAAAATGAATGTCCACAAGGAATTCAGCACAGACTCTTGAATTTTAATAACTGGAAATGGGCTCAAAGCAAAGATTTCAATTAAAAGTTCCCATACTCCAGATTAAGATATTTAACCTTGGCAAGCCCATGTGTTTCTGTAGGTCTTCTTAACTCACCTGCTGGCACAGCCGCTGTTCTCACAGCTCCAGCCCGTGCCGTGTGGCAGTCACCAGTGTGCTGGCAGCTCATGGGGCTGTACCCTACGCCAGCTCCATGCTGCTGCAGCAACTCTGCTAGCAGGACCCAAGCTGGCCAATCCGTAGGTAACAGAAGATGCCACTCTCGTTGCATAGAAACTCAGGTTCTAAGAGCTCAAAAATTTCTGGGCCTTTTCATAGCAGCAATGTCTTGCTAGTGTAGTGGACTTAGGCACTGGTAATGCTTTGCTCCTGCTCTCTTCCTGTGGCTCGTTGGCTTCGTAGCTTCTGTTCTTTTCTTGCAGAGATTATGAGTTTATTGAGGGGGAATGGTACGTCTGTGGCTACTGGGATGGATACTTTCATGGATGCTGTGAGTTCAATTATCTGCTCCATGGTTACATAAGATATTGGAATTTGGACTTGATGACCCAGGTGGTTCCTCCCAGGCCTATGTTTCTACATCCAAGACTAGCAGAACTGTTTTTTTCCTTTAAGATTTCCTTAATTCACCTTAAACCCAGGATGTTAAACCACTAGGACCAAGTTCACTTCCGATGCTTTGTTGACTGTATGACATCTTCTAGATGTTTTGGATTTTAATGAATTTCTGGAAGAAAATCTTCCAAATGTGAACTGAGTGCAATAAAAGTAGAAGCACCTGCCTAAGGACATTTCTATGCTGCAGTCACTGCTTGACTGCAGCTCATGTAGATATGTACTTTAGCTAGCTTTAAGCCAGCCAACCCGGGTCCCGATGGCTTTGTAGCCACAGCTTTGCATAGCACAGCAACTATTCAAGTACATCTGCTTCCCAGGTGAGAAAACATTTCTTACAGATTAATGCAGCAATTTATTCTGAGAGGTCAGGCTAGGCAGCCTATGCATGTGGGGCTGACCATTGTCAATGCCATCAGTACCAGGGGCATGAAGTTGTGTGCTACTGCTTAACAGAGTGAAGTGCCAGGCCAAACCCCTGCCTGGCAGATCCCATTCCCAAAACTCAGGCATCTTCACCTTTCTTTCCTTCCACCCCTCCTCCTTATGTCTGGACTTGTACTGTGTAGCACAGCAGAACTGGAATGGGCAGAGATCTGCTAGAAGCTGAACGTTAATGCTCTGCTCAAATTAAATGAAATAAAACCATATGGTGTCATCATGGGTCACTGATTTAAAACAACAAAAAAAAATCCTAGCTTCTCTCTAAGCCCTTTAGATAGTAAAACTGATGCTGTGAATTGTGAATCTTCTTAGAGTGCAGCCAAGAAATGCAGTGAGAGAGAAAAGGGCAGGATTGGGCTTTTTCTTCTGTTTGTAGTGAGCAAGCTGATCTGGAACAAAGTGGCACTTTTTTCCCCATGTCTGCAGGCATGATGTCAGTGTAGCCCCAGTGAAGTTGATGGACCTACACAGAATAACAGCAGATAAGGAGTCAAATCTTCTCTGAGAGGGCTGAGATTGTGTTTTTAAGTATGTAAGGTATTTCCATTTCAACCTCTTATCCATTTGGGAAAGCAGATAATCCCTCTTCATGCACCTTTTAGGACTATCAATCTAATCAATCTAACTAATCTGTCATATTTGTGCTTATATACTAACATAGTACATGATCACCCTTCTTCTCTCTCCTTTTCCAAAAGGTAGGGAGAAGAAAATGCAATTTTCATGATAGGAGAGAGTTTGAATGTGTGAATATTGCTTGTGGCCCCTGAATATGGCAGGGTTTGAAGGCATTCTGCTATCTTGGCAAGGAGCGCAAGAGCCTCAGGCCAGCTAGTGAGGAAGCTGATTCTGCTGCTCCTGCCAATGTCAGCTGTTGTTCTGAGGGTTTTAAGTGCTGCAGTAGATTTTGAGAGCAGTAGAAGCTACTGCCCCACTCCCCTCTACTTCCTAGTAGAAATTGTGTTGAGGCTTTTGGGGGGCAACTGCAGCTCTGATCTTCCCAACTACATCAGCTGCTGCAAATTCAAATACGACCACCAAAGCCTGTATAGCTGAAATACAATTCTCGTTGCTTTTGCCTATTTCCCTTCTCTTCACATACAGCCTCTGTCAGCAGGGTACATGTCACTTCTGCTTCAAGCAGGAGAACGAAGCCAATATTGTGCTACAGCTCGCTGAAGCACTTACTTGGCCCGTTATTAGAGAGTCTGAGCCCTTCACTCCTCCTTCCAGCTGTCCTCACTGTGCCCCAGGTGGCACGGCAATGCTCCTATCTTCACACTTCAGGCAGGAAACAGAGCACAGAGAGAAATGCCATTTGTCCAAACTCTTGATGAGAGAGGTCCATGACAGAGCAAGGAACTGAAGCCCTTCCCTAAGTCGGATTAGGCTCTGTAAGACTTTCTATTTCCCTTCCTTCACCCCCAAATCCCTTGGCTGTTTTTCCTCACCGTGTTACAAAGCTTGCTTTTCTTTGAACTTTGTGCAAACAAGACTTCCCCCCTCCCCGGCCATTTTTTTTTTTTTACTCAGCTGTGGATTCAGCTGTGTTTCAACCTATGCACAGAAACATAAGACTGTCTCCTATTTGAAACGAAGCCACATTCAGAGCTCTTCATGCCTGCGCAGCACCAATCTGCAGGTGAGACATTGTTGGCTCCATGGGGGCTGTCACCGAGGACCCCAAAGCTGCCTCTTCTTATGCCAACGTCACTGGGGTGGTCACAAGCCCTTTTGTAGGAAGCAATCTGATATAGAGAAGGCATCACTGTCTTAACTCAGCCCTGCACCGTGTCCCCCGCAGGCTGCCTTGTCTGTACCGCCGGCACAGCCCGTGGCTCAGCAGTACAACCCTGCACTAATTAAGCAGTGCAGCACAGCAGGGTGTGTGTGCCTTGGCCATCACAGCCTCCCCTGGACACACTGCAGAGAAAAGACTGAAGCTTCACAATGTTAGCCTTCCAAGAACCACTTTAATTGCCCAGTAATGCACACCCTGGGGTCTTGTAATGTGCTGCTAATATGGAGCATTTAAAATATGAGCACTCCAAAACAATTACAAGGAGTTTGGTGCTCTGCTGAGTGTATCCTTCCCCTATGAAAAATAATCCACAACAAAGGAATACAATCAAAGTGAGATACCAGTGCTTTTTGAAATCTGCCAGGGCCTTGTTGAGGCAGCAGGACACATCACTCTTTCCTTTAGTGCAACTTCACTCTGCTCTCCCAGGATTAAAATAATTGCTAGACTGGGACTCCAGATGATTCAGACCCACCTTACCTCACTCTCATCAGCCCTAGTAAGATTTTACTCTGCCTGCCACAATAAGAGAGGAGAAAACACAAAATATGTTAGGCTATAAGAGAGTTTGAATAGAAATATCAGAGAAATGAGGAAAATTTACTGTGATCTGTCATTCTTTTAGCAAATAATTTCTGGACAGGTGTAGAAGAGATTTTTTTTTTACTTGTTTATTTATAAGGAGTGAAAGTTCTGCTTCTAAGAAAGGACTCTGGCTCAGCTAATTTTAACTACTGATATTTTTTTCTACATTCTTGATTAGAGCTTGTTAAAATTGTCATGTTAGGAGAGAAGATCTTTGTCTGTATTCAGAACCAGAAAAAGCAATTGCATTAAAACTGACAAAAAGAATGAAAGACAAAGCAGACATTGGAACATCATGATCTAATGCTGAACGTTTAAGGAAGTAAAAGGCATTTGGAAACAGGTAGTTGGTTTCAGCTGGTGCTGTATGCAGTATTAATTCTAGAAAGAGTTAGTACAAGCCGACTATGGTAACTCACGAATTCCAGGAAGGGATGTATAATTCACAGTATGATACTATGTACTGTAATGACATTCTATGCCATTACTTAAGATAATATTGCATATTAAATTCAGATCGTGAAATGAAGTTCAGTTGCTTTACTGCAATCAAAGACCTATAAACGTCCTGTTGCTGAAACTTCAGAAGGTTATGTATTAAATCTGTTTATATTATCCAAAACTCAAAGTAGACAACTTGTGCAAAAACCTCCCACAGGAAAAATGAAAAATGGGAATTTACAGTAAGTACCAGCTTATGTTCCTAATTAAATACAAATGCTGTTATTGGAGTAACTGACTGTGATGACATTAGAGCAAGGATGAATTTAGTCCAAAGTGACAATTTCTCTTGGAGAAAAGAAAGACATTTGAAAATATTGGCATTTCTATTAAGAAATCAGCACTGCTAACTGGTGTGCCAGGACTTATGTCCTTTCTGCTTTTGGAAAGGGCCAAGGAAGTGATCTGCAAAAATACTTGTCTTTCTCCAATGTCTAAAGGCAAGAACAAGCCACCAAAGACAACAAGATGTGACTCAGGTTTTGTGACCTCTTATACAGCAGTAATCCAGAAATCCTAGATTTGAGGCAGCAGAACTGGCTTAGTGTGTATTTCAGCCTCTGTTAAGGGTGAGAAGCTTCCAGCAATCACAAAGTTTAAAGACAGCATTATTATGCTGTATTTGTTGCTACAGGACCAGGTCAGCTCTGTTCATCTTTCATCTGCTGTTTCATTAGGTGGTCTTGTGTAGAACAGACTCACTCAAAGCCTCTTAAAGCAGCAGCACTGATGCCTTGCTATCCTGCTCTTTGTCACTGTCCCTAAGCAAATCGACCCAGGGAGATGCATTGCTGCATTCTGTACTGAGTGTTAGATCCTGAAATTTCTCCTCTTTCCTTGCAACACTAAAATTCAATCACGACTTTAGGGCAAGGGAACACTGCTGGGAAGAGCCTCTTCATGACATGCCTCTTCTTTTAGCCATAGAATACACCTTCTACCTGAGACTTCACTGTGCATTTGATGCCAAGAATTATTTGAACCAAGCACAACAAGAACTGCTCTCCTCTGCTCACCGTTTCTGGGCACTTTCTTTTGACATAACACCAGTTTCATTCTTAGGAAGGGAACATTTTGAACAGAACTTTTCACCTCTGGGTCACCAGCTGAAATCTGGCCCTGGTTGCTAGTGACCCAAAATAATTATCATCTGACAGCTACTTGGTGAAATGAACTGGTGAGTCTCATTCCAGTTCCTAACGGACACTTCTCAGTAAACATAGTCACAACTGGCACTAACTGGCGTTCTTAGCTCACAAACTGAATGGGGAAGGAAACTGAACTTTCCTCTTCATCCCCTGCCTGGCTTTTTAGAGTATTATGGACAGGCATTTTATACCTGCAGCATTTCACAGGTTATTTTTACTCTAAATTGCTTTTTGAAACTTTGTAATTTTCATGCAGCATGATTCAGCATAGCCTGGTCCACCATCTCGGTATAATTAAACTCATCTTATGGTTCCCCTCAGTAGAAGCTGAGCCATCTGATGCCATCTCCCAGTATGAATGGTGATTCTGATGTCATATCTCCATATGAATGGAACCGTCTGATGTCACCTCAGTGCTAACAGGACGTTTTATAATATGTCACCTAAGGCTGCAGGGGAAATCTTCTAATCCATTCACTATGCTACACTACAATAGAACATAACACAGTATAATGCGCAGGTTAACTTAGACACCCTCAGGCAGATTTTGGATAGAAGGATGGATAGATGGATGAATAGATACATTTATACAAAGTATACATACATTATATCACTCTATTGATTTTTAAAAAGTTCCCGGACTGCCTAGCTATAATGAGATTTTTGAACTTTGCGTTGCGATCAATGAGGGGAATATTATTGGCCTGGAGAATTGATATACCCGCTCTCTGTGGCTTGTTCTTCTCCTGGACTGCCCCTGCCCCCAAGGTGTACGATTCCATCAGACACTTAACCTCTTTTACAGTGTCATCAGGCTAAAAGGAATCTAATAGTGACACGGGACTTGTGCTCAGCACTCTGGCACTATTGCTTTCCTGTCACAAATAATTTATAGCTTTCTATTTCCATCCCTTTGCCTGTACCCCATCCCCTTTTTCTGTTTCTCCGGGCTGGGGGAAATCAATAAACTCACACAACCAGAGTGGCACTTCAGGGGATTTTAGGGGGAATGTGAGAGAAGAGGGAAAAAAAAAAAAAAAAAAAAAAAGTTATATTATTTGCCCTAGCACAGACTTTTTAGGTCAGCTCCTCATGTCATACAAATAGCATGACACCAGAATCTGGCCCTGAGGCCTTCAGACACCCTCTGTATAGGTTGCCAGCAGCTATAGATTAGGGCATCTGGTACCACTGATCTATATGGGCTGTGAATCTGGATCTCCATCCCCAGCTAGAAACTTGGCATTCTCTGTCTCTTGCTATGTCCCAGGCAGTTTCTCTGCCATTCCAGCTACTGCTCAGGCTTCATCATGTGTATATAAGAGTTTTCTAACATGCTGAGGTGAGATTTCTCTTTCTTTTCCTAAGAAGCTTTCACTCTCAGGAGTTGTGCTTTTTCAAAATTGCCCTCTCAATGTCTCTGCCTATCTCTATCCATGCCATACCACCCACTAGCCACACATTTGTGCTTTGAAGTTTAGCCAACTTACTCTTTAGAACCAATTTTTAAGGGAAGCCCTCAGGTGGATAGGGAGAATATGCCATTTGCTTTCACTTTCTGGAGAGGTCTTTGGGTAGAAAATATAATATAATGCAGGGCTGAGAATTCCAGAAAATCAGGCTGAAGAACATCTCAGCCTTCACTCTAACTGGAGAGGCTGAAGAGAGGAGAGGCTTATTCTAATCTCAGAAAGGAGTTTGGTCTCCATGGCCTCCACAGGTCATGGTTTATTTGCCAAGTTCCTTGGTGAAATAGTTGCTCCCAACTCACAGATACCCAATATCTCCCAGTAATCAGGGACTTTGCCAGTCAAGTACTAGGTGCTAGTGATTTTCTTTCACCACTGATCTCATTTGGATTTAAACCAGTGACATAGAGGTGAAAGATTTCATGCAACAAGAAAAAGAGCATTGACAATTACCGTCCAGCTTATTTTCATTCTGAATTATATCATGAGCTGTGTCATCTTTTTGAGTTTCCATGCTGTACTCATTCACCATCTAATAAACATCAATTTTTGCCCTGTTTGCTGGAACTTATTTTTCCTGGTGATCTACATCCTATCACCACTTTCTACAGGTGCCTTCTACTCTTACCTTCTCATTTACGAGCAGCAAGGGCTTTGGGCAAGCCTTCCACAAAGGCATTCAGTCATTCAGAAAGGTATTTTTAAGGTAGACAACAAAATCAAGACTATACTATTTGTAAATCCAGCAGTGCCTCCATTAGCTGCAAAGACTGCCTTGTGATTACGCTCACAGGTCAGACCATAAATGATAACACAGCTGTTGACACTGAGGAGATCCTAGCTTGTTCACTGAACACCATCCATAAGCAGTGAACACCCATCTGGGATAAAGATGACAGAGCAGAACTAGGATAGTTCTCTGAGAATTAGACCATTAAAGCAGTAGAATCAGGACCCCGACAAGGCAAATGAAGACACTCTGCTGCACGCAGAGCTCAGATCAAGCATTCAGGTTGTGATAACTGAGGCTGTGGGTATGCAAAGACATAAAAAAGTTGCATTGGTGTCCTGAATGTGTTTTACTCTTTTGCAGGATTATCAGAACCAAAGTTCAGCAACCTTTTCACCCAACACCAGACGGGAGTGGGACAGGTGTGACTGCACCAGGACATACTATTGGTAAGGAGACTGGTATGAGGGGTGGTAACAGGTCAAGTGGAAATGGGGATGAGGCTTAGCTGAGGGAACAAAGTCTGACAAGCAGATGCTAAGCAGAGTAAAAGGGAGGAGGGGGTGGGGGAAAAGAAGCCTGCATAGAAATCAGAGGTTTCTGTTCTTCATTTCCCTTGTTGCACTGCAGAGAAAGGAATCATGAAGAAACTAGATCAGGGTAGGGACTTGGCCAAGTGATTTTGCTTTAACATCCATTTCACATTCATGCTCTCCTTCATCTCCCTATAGAGAAGTACCTACTGCTGTGCTGTCTAAGCACCAGTTATCATCTTTTGTCTTCTTACCCTGACTGTCTTTTCTCCCTCTCCCATTTTTCTTCTTTCCTCTTCCTTTGCTGGAACTGGTCCATTTCTTAGAGCTAGTAACACACAAACACGGGTGAGATATTCCTGCTGCGTCACAACTAAGTTCTTCGTTTTTCTAGCTCTGCAGTCAGGTATCCCATGGGCATATTTCACTGAGAAAGTGCATTTTTTTGCTGGAAGGGATGTTTTGCTGGTTTACTGAGGTGAGCAGAAGATGGAGGCTGTAATAAAATGACCTAATGTCTCCTAGTCTATTTAAAGATATTGTGCTAGATGTGCAATGAGGTACTTTTCAATCTGTGGGCTGTGTGGTGGATATGTCTGCTGTTGCTAGCATAGCTTTATCTAGTGACAAGCCAAAGCAGGAAAAGCATGCAGTACTCTGGGATACTGTGAAATACAATGGCTTATTTGTGGTCTAAGACACTGTCTTAGATTCTGTTGGTTATTGAGAATCCATTGCTACACAAGGATTTACTGGAAAGTGATGGCCTACATGGGACAGAGCTGGTAGATATAATCCTGTACACAAATTTTATTCAGGAGTACAATGGAATTAATGGGCCAATATGGAAGAGCATTTCTGGATGCCCTTTTAATCTGGACTTGCTCACTGGACTGGGAATCACTGATCACAACAGATGGAGTTGGTAGATATTATTCCTTCTTGGAACAATAGTGGAATGTCTAGGGAATGCAATGGCTGAGCTGGGATAGCGATTGTGAGTGCTTCTACCAGAGTCTCTCATTCCTGCAGGATGTACTGGGAAGTGGGGGTCTACACTGGATAGTGTTGACAGGTTCTGCTCCATCCTGAAAGGCTTGTATTAGAGGTATTCGTAGCTTCAGGTCAGTGCTTTATGAGCTGAATGATGAGTAGTGGCCTGTAGGAGAATTGGGATATTTTCTCCAGTACTGGGGGGACATACTGGTACAAAATAGGCACTCCTGCTGGATGCATAGCTCTACTGATTCTACTTTCTAAAAACCTGATCATCATGAAGTGATCATTTCTAATTTGGATAACTTGTCATGTATGATATCTTGGAAATTCACAAGCAATTTTGGACAGTCCCGAGTGGCCAGAGGATTTTCCCTATTGACATTGGTCAGTACAAAAGGAAGTCGCTAGATTTTCTTTAATCTAGGTGGTAGTATGTATCACCAACTCATCAGCTGTTCTACTAGAGAACTGAAGTTATTAGCCCAACACTGAAGTGCTTCTAACCTATGCTAAGAAGGTAATTTTTCAGTGAGTGTTTTGGGCATGTAAAAGGCTAGTCTGCCTAAGACAGAACGTGTACACTCTTGGTAAAAAAAATGCTGAGAGGAAATGATCTGGTAAAATATGGATGGACTATGAAGTCACTAAACAACATGGCCTATGCAGCATTTCACTCCTTGGCACGCAACGTGACATCTGCTGGGATGTAACAACAAGGTTCAGCTTCTTGATGGAATACACTTGCTTGTTACTAATGGTCCTGTACTGGTAGGCTGTGGAGCTACAGTATAGAAACAGGCAAGCAAAGCTGGGATGCAGTAGAGTAAGTATAAGTCCTTCAGTGTAAGGGTCTGGGAGTCCGCTTAGTGCTCAGGCTGTACCACAAGACTGGTGGCATGCATAGCTCTCAGCTGAGGATCCCTGAGTGCTGTGCTACTCTCCTCATGGCCCTTTTTGCCTTTTCCTTTTGTCCAGTGCCCAGTACAGCATCCCCTCCCGTCTCGAGTGCCTCCAATGATCCAGTGGGCTCTTACTCCATTAACGGGATCCTGGGGATTCCTCGGTCGAATGGCGAGAAGAGGAAACGTGATGAAGGTAGGGGGAGGGGAGAAGCTCATCCTCCCTTTTATATTCTTTGTCCCCATGTACAGGCTCCAATTTCAGGCCAAGGTTTGCAGCTGCTCCAGGGGCTAGATCAGTTTTAGCAACAGAGACCAGTTCCCCGCCACTGCCCTGCTGGCTTGGAATGCTCTTCTTCCGAGGCCCTTTCATAACAGGCTGCGTCTCCAGACATCTGCTCAGCAGGCAGAGAGCCGTCTCCATTGCTGGAGCTGATCCCAAGTTCATTCACTGCTGGAAACGGCTGGAACTGAACTCCCCAGGTGCCAGCAGGTGCCCGGACTTTGAACTGTGGGTAAACATGGTTTCCCCGACTCACTTGTTTTCAAACAAAATGCCATCTCGGAGAAGCACCAGCAATGTGGGACTTACCTTTCATTCCCCTTGCAAACAAGTTCCTGGCCTCTGACGTGCCATGAGGTACATTAGCTGGTGATCACAAGGGCCCAGTTTTCAATGGGTAGCATCTACCACAGCAGAGCTATCATGCTTGCAACAGTCTGAAAGCAGAACAGGAGGTCTTCTGAGTACTGTGACCCTAAGGTTGTTTTCTAAGTCTTTTGACAGGCCTCTAAGGAAATAGGATTAAGTTATTTACTTTTGCTTCCCACCTGCTGGGAAGTACTCAGGGCAAAGTGGATCCTGAAATGAATCAAAGCTGGAGCCTCAGGTCTAGATAGACTGAGTCAGGAGAGGTGGGTAAGGTCTTAGTGCTCTTATGGTGGCTTTTAAACTCTTTTCCTTAAATCTTGCTCTTTTAATTTGATTTGTTCTACAATTGAGGGCCAGTAGGTGAACTTTTCTAAGTGTACTGGATGACCAGCTTGTTGAGTTCAGTCCTGACTTCAGTATATTGTGTTGCTTGTTGCATGGAGTGACTTCTTAGCAGTACATGAGAGTTCTCTGTGATATGTGGTGAGGAGAGAAAGCTATCCTGAATGAAATGTAGCATTATGAGGTTTTGCTAGTAATTTTCTCACCATTGGTTCTGGTGAGGTTCACATCTCTAAGTTTTTGATCCAAATAAGCACAATAGTCCAACGAATAAAAAGTAGTCATCATGTCCCCCTTCTCACTAATACAAAGTAAAACTAGAGGCAAGGACCCGATCCAGCTTCTGTTAAAGCAAATGGGAAGAATTTTGCTGATGTCACTAAAAACTGAATTGGGCCCCAGAGGAAGATCCATTTCCCAGCTAGATGGCAGTAGGGCCCAGCTAAGAGAAAAGTGTAGCAATGGAAGGGCTGAGTCAATGCCTCAAAGTCAAAAAATGTCAGGAATAAGAGACTACAAGTATTGCAAACCCCTCCAGTATTTGCCATCATTACATATACATGAAATACAAACACTTCAAATGGAATGAGAAGTTTCTCTAATGGTTGTGCAGATCTTCTGGCAGTTATTTGGGCTTATTTGGGGAATCCCTGTTCTCATACAGTCCAATATGGTGATCACCAGCTCTCAATATGGTGCCTCCATATCTCATTTGAAATTAAGCTGTTCAATCTGACTTTAGCAGCTATTCAGGCTATACCTGGAAAGATCATCCCACTTTAGACACAGCTATGCAGTCTCTTCCACCCTCAGAACATAAGCTTCTTTTTGGAAAATACAATTAGACACAGAATAAAATAAGCAGCCTTTTAAGACTGTGATACTTCACAATAATATATTGACAGTAAGAACTTCTCTCTGTATCTGTCCTTAATTCATCCCAAATTTGATTTAGGCAAGTGACACTCTGTAAGTCCCTGCTGTTGGCCAAGAGCCCATATATCCCACTAGGAATCAAAAAGATACCAGACAACCCTGGAGATACAGTCTGTCTTCAGCTCTCAGAGCTTTAGTGGCAATAACATGATATGGTTACAAGTGCTTTAGAGAACAGTCCCACCATTCCAGATATCAGCTGCAGAGAGATGTTGTGCTCCCGTCCCAGAGAAACCTCGTATGGGACCTCCAGCCAGCTGCTGAACAACCCTAATCAAGAGTTATTTGGGCTCACATTGGCCTTAAGAAATGCTGAAAGACATCATTCCTTTGAAGGGTTGGGTCCTAGGATCAGAAAGCTCCAAGGGCAGGTTTTGCAAAGCAGTACCCTGAACTCATTTCTAGGCAATCTTCTCTGTAGGTCTGAAGATTCTGATTGTTCCTAGTTGAGATGGAGATTAGAAAACATCTGTCAAAAATCCAATGCAAGTATTTCTTCCATACTCTTGCTGGATGCACACATCTCAGTATTTCCCAGAGCTTCCGAACACTGTTTCATTGCAGTTTCTTAACAGCAGGGTTTATTCTCGCATTGAAAAGCCCTTGTGAGCTTTGCACATCCACTTTCCCAGCATTTAGGGAGTGGCTCTTCCCTAAAGGAGGCAGAAGAAGCAGCGCTGCTCTCTCTTTCTTTCTGCTCTGTTGGACCAGCTCTGCTGCAAGGATTCCTCTGTGAGGAATCCAGTTCAACAGACAGGCGGAAGTACCAAGCTGTTCCTGAATCCCCAGTTCTGAAAACCTTCTTAGCAACCTCTGTGATGGCTGAGGGGAACAGGGTGGGAGAAAGACAGAGGAGCCTCTATCTGAGCACACCCCCTCCCCCAGGTCCTCCTTGCTGCAGCTGGTGCCTACATTAGACAGTAGCACAGATGATTAAGAAGAGGAGAGATAATTATGTGTCAAGATGATGTAGCAGAACTCCTGAGCTGGACAGAAGGAACCAGACGGATGCATGAGGTGGGCTCAGAGATGGACGCTGACAGTCAGGTGTGTCCCTCACCGGGAGTTAAAGGGAACAGCGGAAATCCCAGCCTAACAAATGTGCTGGTTGCAGCTGCAAGGGTAGCCTGGAAAACCTATAGCATTGAGAGAGCTAGCAGGGAATTAGCTCTGTGTACTAGTCGCAACAAGGAACCGTCTAGTCACAAGTCTTTCCTCAAAACTCAGTGTGTCTTTCTCAGGTGAATGCCTATGTAGGATGATCAGGATTTGCCGTTAGGACCATGTGTTCCTTTTGTTTCACTTTTTGACCAGTCATTGTAAAACCTCTGACTTCTGTGACAGATTAGACAGAGTTGGTGTCCTACAATGTTTTAAATAATTTAGAAAAAAACATTTACCACCATTTGTGTAGCACAGTGTGTGCCATTTCTTGCTGTCTATGGGCTCCCCCAGCACTTACACTCATCATCTTCCAAAGGTAGAGGTGGCCCTGCAGCATGTAATGACTTCCCCAAGACCACTGAGTGTCTTGCACTATCAAGATGCATCTGAAAACAGGAATTCCTGACTCTTCATGATTCTAGGGTTGTAGTATTCTGTGATAGCAGGCCAACCAAGCTCAGCACGGTCATTGTCAGACTAAGGAGCAGCAATATGAAGTCCAAAAGGATAAAGGGGAAAAATAATATGCAAATACTTCCATTGTTTCCTAACTCCTTGATTTTTAAAAGAATGATAACTGGAGTGACCCAAAAACACTAACAAAAAATTAGTATCACTCATACTGTAGTCTTGAGCACTGTACAAGGGGAAAAAGGGAGAAATGTGGAGAAAAGGGAAAGACAGATAGCTAGCTAGATAGACAGATATAGAGAGAGAGAGACAACATGAAAACAAAATATCAAACTGCTCCCTGCATACCACAGCATCTCCAGCTCCGTGAAACTTGCAGGATTTTTACAATCCCATTCTTACAGACATAGCTCTTAACAGGCCACAGACTTCCTCTCTAAACCCAAATCCTTATTTGGGATTCCTCTTCCAGTGAGATTGGTGCTGTAACATTCTCAGCATTTTTAATCTTGGTCCCTGACAATATCTGTAGTATTTGACAGCATTACTGGCAATAACATCTGCAGTGCTGACAATGGCAGGGATAATATCCCCCAGTATTATTGGCATTAGCAAGGATCATATCTGCAGCCTGTTATTGGTAGGAGCAGATGTAATGTGTCCAGTATTATTAGTATCAGTAGTAATAAAACCCACAGACTTGTTAGCGTAATCAGTGCTAATATCAGCAGCAGATTTGTGGGAGAGGAGGGGACAGAGTGATTGCTACTGTAAATGGCAATAATACTCAGGCTGTTTGAAGTAAAGGAATACCCAGCAGAGATGGGAGAGAAAACTTGAGAAGGCAGAAAGACGTTCCTCCATCCCTTTCTTCACCTGTCATTTTGATGATTAGAGTGATTTACATTGATCCCTAGAGATGCAGAGCTGTGTCAGTGCAGTGGGACAGTAAAGGGTCACCAAAATTTCTGCAGGTCTGAAGGTGTTTTTAAAGAGTGTTAGCTGTATCAGTGCAGGTGGTTCACCATACTCTTCAAAATGGGGTTGAGCTATGCTGAACAGGGTGCTGCCTACTATTAGCAGGAGCATTTGCATTGTTAGTTCTCTAGCTATAGGATAGGCAGCATCATTGCCCTTCTCTTTGGAGCTGTATGCACAATTTTCTGACTGTTATTACCACAAAATACTCTGCTGAGAAGCAGTGGTTCTGTTACAAGTGTTTTTCCCTTCCCTCATTCCAAATGGGAAGACTGATTGCAGAGCAGGGTTTTAACAGTGTCAAGCTTGAGGCTTTTCCTATCTGGCCATTTTCCTATTGGGAAATTACAACTACCTCTTTCAAGTGGAATTTGAGGTAGGGAGATCTGTGACAGTCCCAGTCCTGAAAGATACTCTCCCAGGACACGGACTATCTTGAAGAAGATTTTGAACTCAATTCTTTAAGTGGAAAGTAGCACAGAGAGCAGAGGTGTGTAATGTGTCTGAGTTTTTGAGCAGATACAAAGCAGATGAAAATGCCACTGCAGGTATAATCCCATTTGTGTTGTTCAGAGTGGCAATGATAATATAATTTGGGAGACATGACATTTCAGGTGACTGTGTTATTTTCAGTAGCATCCTTACGTGTTTGCAGGCAGTATGGTTGTGGTTATCCTGTTGTTGTAACTATCACTATAGTTGTGGGTTTGAGACAATAATTACGAGATTACCTGTATCACTGCTTGCTATGCTGCCCCATTACACTCAAGGCCATAACATTTCACAGAGGCAGATGTGAATTGTTTCTTGCGGTATGTTTGCATCGTTGCATGCAGTAAGGTTGTTTCAACACGGTAATTGTTGGTACACTAGTGCAGGTCGTACTGTACTGTCACCGCAATTCATATAGTTGTTACTGCAACTGATGTGATGTGTTGGCTGAAAACAGACTGTCACCTGGCCGTGACAGTAGAGTCAATATAGCTGTGTCACTGCAGTGCCATGTTGAGAATGGTATGTTTTCATGAAGTTTTTCGTATTAGTGTTACACAGCATACTGGGGTTGTTTCAGGACATACAGCATGCTTATGCTGTCATCTGCAGTGTGATGATGCTTTATGAGTTCTGTAGATGTACTAGTGCAGAGAGGTCTAGCCCTTAAGTATCTGTAGGGAAATACATTCATTTTCCTATGCTGCCTGCATAAGTTTGCAAAGAATATGAATGAGTCATTCTACTCCACTGTGTTGTGACCTGACATATGTTTATCTCTGGGTATGTTACATGTATTTCTGTGCTCCCAAAAATATACTCTTGTTGAAGACAACAGGGTGTGCTTGGACCCCTGCAGGTGACACAACAGCACTACTGTCTGTGCTAAGGCTGCACTGTTTCACAGTGTGATTTCTTGCCACCACAGCTGATGTGTTTGTGTTATTCTATATGACTGTTTTATTGCAGGTCAGCAATAGTCTTAATGACACTGGAGACACATGCAGTTACATTGCCTCAGGTGCTAACCCCGTGTTTCAACCACCACACACAGTTGGGGGGTGTGTACCCAGCAGTTTATGGCTGTATAGATGGAATGAGCAGTTTCTGGAGTGTTTCACACTGTCACAGTGTCTTCCTCCTACTTTTCCTGGGACTGTGTTGTTTCATGCAGAATGGCTGAGTTTCCAGTGACTGGCAGCTTGCATCATTGTATCATTGCAAACAAGAGTGGTCACAGGAACGTTCAGGTTCATCGTGTTTATAAACACAATTCTAGGTAACATTCGGTTCCATTCTAAAGGAAAATATAAATCAAAGAGGGAGTTTATTCTTGGTAGACATCCACTTCTCTCTGCTGAGGGTCTTTGGCTGGAAAGACTCCTGGAAGGACATAAGAAAGGCACCTGCTACTCATCCTGCACCTCTCTAAATAAACTGCAGGAGGATGTCAGAAAAGGGAGAGTATGTATGAGGAAAAGAGAGGAGGGGAAACTGAATAAAAGAGAGGACAATGAAAAAGCAGCACAGCACTGTTAGAAATGTGGGCTGCTGCATCATGAATCTGGAGGTCAGTCTGTAAACAAGAGAAAGAAGAAATGTGTGTTTGTGTCTGCACACACCCTGGGAGTTGGGGGAGTATGCTTTGCTCAGGAGGAAGTCAGGTAAGGGAGAGTTAACAGCTTACATCACAGAAAGCAGTTTGGACAGAATGCTCTGCTTCTAAAGCTTATAGTGCTGCTTAGTTTGGCAGGGGTTGGTACTCTCTGAAGACAAGCTGGTCTGGCTTCAGCTGTATTTGTGTGCGTCTCTGCTTGTGTATTTGTGTCTCCAGGAATGCACGCCTGCTTGTTTTTTGTATTTATGTGTTAGGATCACTGGTTTCTACTTACTTGTGCTTATGTACTGGGGTGAGTGGCAGGTTGGACCCGTATTTTTTGTGCATGCCTATGGAGTCCTGGAAAATGTGTATGTTAAGCTGTGTATAACATTGCCTAGTAGGAGAATGCATACTGTAGATCATATGGATGTCTGTGCACATATGGCATAGTATTAGTGCTATGTATTTCTATGAATGCCAGGTATTTGTATTCTCATTTTGAGCATATACGTGAATGTTGTATATTTGTATGTATATTCTGAGTGTATGTGTTGTTGCATACTTGGAGTATCACTGTATCTTTATGGTTGCTGGATATGAATATGTAGCCTGTTAGTGCTGTGCACTTCTGTATATAGTTTGTACAGATGTGTATTTGCATTGAGGTTATATATTTGTGTGTATGTTGCATATATATATCTATATTTGTTGTTCTTGCCTGTATAAAGGCTGTTTATTTATGTAAATAGTTTGTATTTGTTTACATGATTTGATTTTGTATATGTGAATTTAAGGAAATTACTTTAAGTTCCAGCTTTTCATTTAGTTAGTCTATGTATATTTTTGTAAGTTATTTGTTTATTCAGAAATTACATTTAATTGACATGCACATTGACATTAGTACCGCTGTGTGTCCCAGTTTGCATTCTTGTGTCTTCAAATATTATTGGCTTCGTTCTGTCAGTGTTACTTACACATAGAGCTTTTCTTTACATTTATTAGTGTGAGTACTATGAATGTGTGCTTGTCTGACTGTTTATTTATGGGTATTTAGTTTGTGGTTAGATCTTCTCCTTCCACTTTTTGACTCATTCCTGGGAGGGGTTGCTGCAGCTAAGTGTCAGCAGGAGTTAGGCAGCTTCAACTCCTCCCAGAATCTCTGTCTGCACCATGTGTCTACCTGTGCAAAGGCTGCTCCCTAGATTTGCTAGATGCCTGCCTCTCTGGATCTTCTTGTTCACTCTAGATGAGTTGTACGTCAGGAAAGTAACTGTTACATTTTTTAATGGATGTAATGAGTACAGGACTTAGACAGACTATGGTGCCTAGATCCATGAGGATCCCAGGTCAATGCACAGTGGATGACAGAATAAGCTGTAAAAGGAATCAGAAATAGCTGGCAATGTGTAGGCAAATGGTATTTTGGAGGGTTGTTGGTGACTGGCACAGCAGTGAACGAGGGTGGTGCCAGTGATGCCATGACTGAGGGATAGGGATGACACTGTTTTGGGGTCAAGTGGTATGGCAGTGAGACATAAAGGCAATACTTCTATGGAATCAAGGTGACATGGAACTAAGACAAAACGGGGATCAAGGTAACATGTCAATGACCCAGGCTGATCTATTAGACCAGCTGAATCAGCTGAATAAGGCAAGGGAGAACAGGAGGGGCAGTGTAAAGAAGATCAGAGACAAATCAGCAGACCTGTACCATGGCTGCAGGAGCTAGGTCACCAGCAGTGTGGGACACGCAGTGTCTCCACGAGATAAGTTGCATCCTGGTGTGAAGGGCTAGGGCAGTCAGTTAGCAGTGGTTGTTTGCTCACAGTGATGGAGAGCCGGGATAACACAGTGATGACATCAGGTGATGAACATATCCTGTGACGGTAGCCATGGACCATAGGGACTGTGTGGGCAGGGGCATTATTCCCAATTGCTGGAAAAACAAAGAACCTAACGGGCAGTAAAACAAAAACAAAGGAGACTTGGAAGCACCTGACAGCCCTAATTCATCACGGCCCAAGATTTTTTTCCCCCCTCATGTACCCATTATATTTGTTTGTAAAAGTGGAAATCAATTTTGAAGGTAATTTTCTGGAAAGAATGGAAGGGAGGTGGGAGGGCTGGATAAAGCAGAGATGGCAAGAGGAAAAAAAAATTTAGGCCAGGCACAGCCCAGGGGCAGCTCTTGGCAAGGTGAAAGAAAATTGCATATTCAATCTCCATCCATGAATCTCCCTTGCTGCTGCCCGCCTCCTGCTCGAAAACAATGAAGGCTTTCTCCCCTACGCTGCACAACGCCTGAGTATCAGCGCTCACTTTAACTTCAGGGTCATTAATTCACCTGATTATTGCAGGAGAGGAGAGTGTTGCAGAAGCATCCATTCTAAAAAGCCCTCCCTTAGCTCATCCTTTGATTAGTTTGGGGTGGGGGGAGTTGAGATAATGTGTTGTCTTGGACCCAGTTTAAAATGGGAGGGACTGAAGAGGGGGTGGAAGGAGGTAGAGGTAGAAAGGGAAAGATGTGGTCTGGCTTGTTGTAGAAGGGAGGGTTGGAAAGCAGTCATTCTTGCATCCCTCTGCTGTGGTGTTATTGCAAATTAAAAGTAGCATGTTCCACTTCATAGCTATCTTTCAGGGAGGGGAGGGGCAGGGGTATATGTCGACATGGGGATGGGGGGGATCTTATCATTGCTTCCTCAGCAGCCCAGCGTAGTGTCACCCTGTGAGGTGACATTTGAATTTACAATTCCGCAGAGAAAAGCCATTAATTCACAAATTAACATTTCTCCCTCTCTCTCTAGCTCTTTCTCTCTTTCTCTCTCTCTCTCTATCTCACATGGATGTGCAAGCAATTGAAAAGACAAAGGAAATAGCCTTAAGGAAGAGACTTTACTGCTACTCTGTCTGTGCAGAGATTGCTACTACTGCTTCTAGATAGATAAACCAATTACCTGAGCTGTTCTGTTCATGGCAGCCTGCTATTACCTCCTTTTGTAGAGCTGATTCCATTGCTGGATTACACTCTGTGTATCTCATTAATGTAAACCAGCATGATACTGGGCACTGTCTCTGACCCTTCTTCCCATAGTTCGTTGCTTTGCAGTGGAAGAGTGAACTGGGAAAAGACTTGAGCAGAACATACTTCCTAATGCAGGGACCAGGTCACACCGAGAACTTGCTTAGAATACCTGTGCTGAGCTTAGAGGAGATGTAGGCTTCCCTTCTACAGAGAAGATTGCATGACATTAACCCTGATCTCTTCCATGTCTTGGTGAGCACTGAGAGTGCTGTGCAACAGGCCTCTAGTATGGACATCAGATATGGATAGCCCCTTGCAGCTCCATTCTCAGCACTACACAGAGTTTTCAACAGCCATAGAAAACGTGCATGGAAAGCAGATGCAGAGGTGAGAGTATACAAAAGCTACATATATATATAGCTATAGGCACATATAGCTGACTGCACGCAGGAGCTAACTGACTCACGGAGGTACATAACAAAGCCCAGAATAAGAAGCAAGAGTAAGCACTTGAGTTTACAGACTGAGAGAGAGATTTTTCTATAGTGTAGCTCCACTGAAAGCCAGTCAGTGATGCTCATGGAGATCTTCTTGTCAAAGACAAACACTGGACACTGCTTCCACACAGCCCTCAGCCTACTTTTGATACTCTTCTGTTGCTCTTCTGTGCAACAACAGACTTTCTCACATGCTTACTTCTACCTTCATTGCTGCAGTGGATGCTTGGACAGCAAGTTTACAGTATGTACACACACACCCCAGGCACACATCTCTGACACTAGCAGCCTGACCTGTGCAAACTCACACCCCTGCAGACATGGCTTCTCCCTGAGGAGTTTGGTGAGGGTCCTTTCAGCAGCTCCAAGCCCGTCTGCTGGAGGGCCAACTGGCAGTCAGCTTTCTAAGCACCTTCTGGTGCTCTGCAGACAGCCTTGTAGGAACATGCTGGCTACCCCTGCTTTTTAGCCTGGTCAAACAGCTATGGATGTTTGGGGAGAAAATGTCCAAGCAGTGTGTTTTACATAAAGACTTGCACTTACTGATGTGCAAGTCTTCACTCACTAAGCATTCTACCTATACAGAATTGGACAGAAATCTTCACCAACAGGCTTTTCACTCCATAAGGGTCTGGTATGCCACATTCAAGCCATTTTCCTAACTTTCATGAAAGGAATAAGCTTGCAGGAGGCAGTTATCCAGGTAAAAGGAAAATGGATAGGAATAGCTGTTTCTGGAAACCTGGTCTCCACATGCTCAGCGGATGGAGTATGTGCCTTTCTTCAGTACTGCCTTGGCTCCTTAAATCTTCCTAAAACCTTATCCTCTTAACAAGAGCATCTGCCTCTCTGACATTCCCCGTGCCCCACACGGTGCACAGCGCATGGCTGGGGAGCATCATCCCGCAGCTGGCGCTGGAAGACGGATCACGATCAGCGAAGGAATCGGCAGGCAGTGCCAGTAATTCAAACCATCCTGACCGTTCAGTGAACCTGAACCTGCTGACCTTGACAGCACTAGGAAGCAGCGGCCTCAGGAATCCCAACATTTAGAAAGGCGTTGGTGGAGGATGGCTCCTGCTCTTTCCCTTTCTTTCTTTCTTTCTCTTTGTGATCACATCCCAGTAGCCAAGGGGGCTCAACAGTGAATCCCCAGTGCACTAATTAGCTCCTAATTTGGTTATCTCTGCACTCCTAAGTCTACACCAATGTAATGTTAAGCACTACTTGGTGTTCATAGATGTAAATCATTCCTATAGAGGTATGCCTTCTTTTGCTAAAGAAAAACACTAAGCACCTTGTTCTCAGTGAGGGACAGAGAAACCCTCCTCCCAAAATGGGAACTGCTGCTGTTTGGAAGGAAAGCAGGAACTCTTTGCTTCCCTAAGTGATAGTATCAGATCTTTAGCCTTGTTTCACTGGATCCCAGAGGGAAGCAACAAGATCTCACCAAGTGTTTAGCCTGTGAGAATCTTGGCTGGATAGATGAGGGGAAGGGAGGCAACTTGAGAGGAAGGAAAACAGAAAGAAAAATCAGTGTGTTTAATTCTGTCATCAGACCTTGTTTTAAAGAAAAATACAGTTTGTGAAATTTGTAAGACCCTTTCAGGAAGCACTGGATTTCCTCCAGCTATCTCAGTAGCTGCCAAGCAAGACCTGAAAGACACAGCATTTTATGCTGGCCTGCAGAGGCTAGGCTAAGCTCTAAGACCTTGCAAATGGAGGACAACTCTGTAAACAGTAGATGCCCTGAAAAAAGTAGTTGTTGAAACCGATCTGTATCTGTCTATTGACACCCAGCAGACTGTCTTCTGTCTGTCTCCATCCATAATTCTTTGAAGGTGATTTTTCTATGCATCAATAAGATAAAATAAAGGATGATTTGAATAGGTGTCAAACACAATTCATGACCATCTTATGGCCCTTTAAAATGTCAGAGTTTTGTTAGGAGTCCTAAAAATAATGCCTAGATCCAAATTTTCCTTTTGCTTTTCATTCATTCATCTAAGCATCCTACTGCTTACATCCCAACAGGTTCAAGGTGCAAAGTCCTCTACCCACACAGGCCAACAGCTACAGGAAAAAATATAGGAGCGCAGTGACAGAACAGGAACTAGGCGTTTCTATTTGAATGTGCAGCAGGTCAGGATTTCTTTCTCTCATTGGCTCTGCCTTTTTTTGGGAGCTCAGAGGTGTTATTCTGCCTTTAAGCTAGGGGATCTGCAATAGAGCACATTTGTAGACATCTGATTAAACCTTAATGAGGGGGTTATGGTGTATGAAATGTCCATCAAGGCTTGAATGCCTTCTACTCCTCTCTTAGATGCTTTAGAAAAGGCTGTTATAAAGGACAGGTATGCCTCCATGCCTAGTTTCCCAAAGGAACTGCTATTCTTTAGATTTTGCTTTTGGCATCTAGTCTGAGAAGTACGTCTTGAATAGAAAGCCTTTGCAAGAAGATCAGAACTATTCTAGAGTTAGGACAACTTTACTAAATCCCGGGAAATTGAAAACAAGCTAATCTTCAAAGGTAGTTATGGTACTTCTCTGCACAGCCTTCACCTCTTTGTGAAACTGATTGCTGCCCAAGACTGGGCCCTCTCTTGTTTGGGGACTACCTCTTACAATTTGGAACATATCTCCAACACACATTTTATAGAGGTCATATCAGAATAGGTTCCTTCATATACCAATAATTGCCTTTATATGAGCTCATGCAAAAAGATGACAAATTACTCTAGTAATGATTTACAGTTATTATAGGAGAAAGCATTCAAGAAAAAAAAAAGGAGTTTGCATGGTGACAGTTCAAACAGATTGCTGCCTATCACAAGCCTCTAGCTCTTTCATTGCATGGCATTTTGCAATTATCCATCCTGTATCATATATTGTTTATTAACCTTCCCATTCTTAAGATCTCATTTGCTACTGAAATGTGTCTGACTCTCAGGTGGACCATGGCAGATGTTGAACAATACAGAGCATCAACTGTGAAATTTTGCTGTGCCATGTCCAAATGAAACCACAGGAGAATTAAGATATGCTGTGGGTAATCACTCAGGCTGGATTTTGTTCAGGACAGCCAGGTTAATGTCTGCACTCTTGCAAAAAATGCCATGGGAATTTTAATGACTCTGAGTGATTGGAGCCTTTGTTTTATAGCACGTCAAAAATGGCAGTTCTAAAAACACTCTGCTTGAGCACTGGTTTAGTGCTGACTCAGAAGGGCTTCCAATAGCATGATTCACTAGCAGCTGGCTCAGAGGCAGGCACAGATTCCTGACTTGCGAGGTTAAGGTAAAATCGTGTATGAGGGGACAATAAGCTGGAACAAAAAGAAGGAAAAGTCTAGAGCAAGGGAAACAGAAGGAAAGGAGGTATTAGAAGGCATGTTAAATGGGGAACCAAGCCAATGGAACCCAGCAGGCTAAAGAGGAATTCGTATTTTCTAGACTGTGCATTAGACGTGTCCATGGTCTGACCCCAGATCTCCTGAGCGTTAGCACTGTTGTCTTCTCAGGGATTCACAGAAACTGGGAGATGGAGCTGGATGGGAACAGTCCAGCTCTGTGACCCTTTCCTTGTCTCTATCAGTCTGCAGCAGTGATGATTTGCATGTCAGGCAAAGCACTGCTTGAGAGAAAAAAAACACCTCAGAGTGTGGCAGTGTCAGTGCTCGCTGTTGTTCGACAGTGTAAAATTAAATTAATAAAGCCCCCAACACAGGGAAAACATAACAGGAAATTAATGGCCTTTACTGTCGCTCTGATGCAGTCATTTGCAACCCTGCTTTCCGCACCAAAGACTTCATAAATGCAAGCAGTTTCTCTAAACAAGCATAGTTAGGGCTGCATGTGATGTAATTTTTTGTGTTGCTTCTGTCCTTTGGAGCTAACAAAAGCCACCCTTTTTTATGTGTTCATCAAGGGGGATCCTGCCAAGAAGTAGCTCCCCAACACACAAGCTTAGGAAGATGAGAGAAGAGAGCTAAGTCATGCCAATGATGCTAAGTACATCTTCTCTGGCAGAGGGAAAGCACAGCTTCTGGAGCCCTGCTTCCCTGCAGCAGAAGCTCTCCCCTAGGGCATGGCACTAAAGGCAATATTGTGAACACCAAAACAGCATAAATCAGGATAACCCTTCTGATAACTTACAGGATGTGTAAATCAGTATAACCACTGATGCAAGAGATTTACAGATTTACACTCACCAGAGGATCTAGCCCACTCTGTTAGAGTGCTGCTTGCTACTCCACCAACATAAACAAAGCAAGTGTACTGGGTTCTGGAGGCCACTGCATTTCTATCTGCCTAACAGTCAAGTCTAATAGTGCTAGTAAGAGATACTGGACCTAGAATCATTACAATGGTGTTAATTAATTCCCAATGCCTCTCTGAGATAAGAGAATTTTTCTGGATTTGCAACTATCTGACTAGATATGCCCACTCACCTCCACCCTATCCAAAGGTCATGAAGCTGAAGTGACTGCTTGCTCAGAAGCCACAAGCTCTGACTACCTAGCCTAACACACTTCATCTCCACAGCCATATATGCTTTAGTATGTGATACTACATGCTGTAGTATCTGAGGCAACTGCTTGCATCCTAACACCTAGAAAGGCTTTTACTGGCATCTTCAGTAAGGCTGGATGTGCTGATTATTGCTATCCAACACATAACTAAATCTGTACAGACTTAGTTTCCCAGATGCTACTGACCAAATTTGCAGTCATACACTTGGATACTGTAGTAAATACATATGATTTTCATATGCATACATACACTCACTTCCTTAAATGTGCTTTGCATGCTCCCATGATAATCCAAGACAGATCTGAGCACACACTTCATTACACATTTGCACACACAATTCATTATATTTACATTCTCATTGAGCATTGCCATTTTTGCTCATGTAAGCCCTGTATTAAAGCTGCATGGCCCATCCCTGCTCCATCTGAGGTACCCAGTCATACACACCTCCTGTGCTAAAAGCACTGCAGCCCCCAGCTGTCAGGCATGGGCACACAACTCAGTCTTCCTTGGTCAGGCACACTCACTTTCCTTCATGAGCAGTCTTCCTTGCTCATCAGTTCCTCATCTGAGCTATACCCTCGTTTCAAAACATAAATTCCCTTTGTTTCTGAGCTTTTTTGTTCTAAGCCTGGGCATATAAGTAACAAGTACACACAGTCTATGTGTCGCTGACACACTTAAACTACAGAGACATTTGGACCAGCACAGTACCATCAACTAGCATACTGATATTCAGGCTTGTGGATACCCTTGAAGCAAATGGACACAGGAATCTGAACAACTATGGAATTCCTGAAGGCTGATGCACTTCCTTGAGGTGATAATCCTCCGTATTCATCTTCCACCACCCCTTTTTCTGAAGGATACCATACATAATCTGAACTTGTACTGTATCTTCTTTCACCATCACAAGTGTAGATCCCTGATAACATTCCTTCTCTATTCATTACTGAACCTTATCTGCCCGTCATCTCTATTCTGCAATCACTTGTGATCCTTCCCATATGAATTTGGGGTTCATCTTTCTCCACCAGTTCAGTTATCACAATCAAAGCAGTCAAAATCTTTGCAACACTACTACACATTGCTACATGCTGAAACACACAACTGGCTCATCTAGAGTTGACATCTTTTTTCACACTGCCTAAAAGACTGCAAAAATTCTTCTCCAAGGAAATGTAAACTATAATTTACAGCCTTCCTTTTCCAAGCCAAAATATACAGCCTGCCTTTTTCAAACCCTACTGAGTAGGGCAAGAAAGTTACACAGGTGAAAAGATCACAAGATTAGGGCTGTGAGTCCTTGTCCTTGCCCTTACTGCTAGGAGTACAGTATTAGTGTAATAATTATTGAGGATGCAAACAGTGTCTCTAGAAATATTGTGATAGCCAGACTCAATCAGCCTGTGCAGACCAGGGCATTAGTACCAGACACTTCTGACCACGTGAAAATATGTGATCTACTCCTTCAGGACAAGGTCTTTGTCCTTGCTCTCTCCCTTAGCTGGGGGTCAGCTCAGACACAGATGCAGGTGGTTTGCTATTCCCAGCAGGAGCTTGAGACCAAGGTTTGAAGCCCATGTCTGATAAGCCCATGTCTGATAGTACTGGGCTCCTTCCTGGACCCGCACTGAATGCAGCACGCGGGTCTGCACAGGGCTGGCTGCCGTGAATGACAAGCACTGGCTATCGATCGCGTTCTGAACTCGGCCCAGCCGATAGAAGGTAATTAATGACTCCATTTGCCTCAGTACCGAGGAGAACAATTGAGTTTGAAACTGCAACAACTGGCAGCGTGGGGAAAGGCCCCCCGGGACGGCCAGGAAAGCTGCCTGACAGGCCCGGGCTGCACAGGGACACGGGAACACATCAGAGGGGAAAAAAAGAGAAGGGAAATCGGATAAAGGGAAAGAGCAGTCTTAACACAAAAGGGTGACTTGGGAAAGGGCAGCACATGTAGCCACAAGCGCTCAGAGAATGGGAGAGGGCTGCTCTGGGTTAAGTACCCCAGCAGGGATGGCGCAGCCAGGCTATGGGAGAGGACAGGGTTGCCTCGCTGGCTCAGAGGGATGGCATTGCAGCAGCCGGCTCAGCACCGCTGCGTCACACAGATGTGCTTCCCTCGAAGGCCTTGACAATTAGATGGGTTCTGCTGTGTCACCTGGCTGGCAGTTCTCATGCCAGTCACATTTGCTTTTATTATGACTGTGATTTTTATTGGCAGAGTTGTGAGCTGAGATCAGAGTCCTACAAGGCTACAGGCAGCCCATGTCACAAGGATGGTAACAGCCCCTGCCCCAAAAAAGAACAGGCTCTCCATGGTTGTGTGGCAGCTGCACAGCTTCTCATGACCTTCCTACATATTCTGTGCCACTAAGGTCTCCCTCTGTCAGCAATACTTCTGGGTTGAGATGGTCCTGTCCCAGCCTGAGTGTTGACTGTCACTTGTAGGCAGGGAAGTAATTATATTATGCTGCATTCTGCTACTTGTACATGATGGTGCGTTTGTGGCTTCCAGACCTGGGAATATCTCCTTGTTTTGGAATTATTTAATGGGCATATTTGCTGTGTCAGATGCAGTTAAGTTTGTTTCTGTGTCCTCTGGTACAGCATTTCCTTGGTATCTGTCAGGATACTTCTCTGACACCCAGGGAGAATTTCTGTGTCTTGTGTCGAGGGTTTATGCTGAACATTGGCTCTGTGCACTCCTTTGGCAGCCTCTTGAGAGGAAAGAAATTTCCTGTCATATGTGCAAGGCCAGTCCTGATCACACTGACAGCAACTGTGCTCTTTTGTGAGGGACACAGTGGCCAAGACCACGGTTCACCTCTCAAGCTGTTTGTTAAGACCCTTATGATTTAAAAGAGAGGTGTTCCTGTGTCACAGTACCACAGACTTTCCCTTTCCAATAAAAGGGGACTGGAAAAGGTGATGGTTCTTCCTAATGGTACAGCTATCACAGTTACCTGGGTGGCAACATAAGACTCATCCTGCAGCTGAAGCCTTGCTTCATCCCTTCCAATATCTACTTTCTTGGCACATTCCCGTCCCTTAAGCTTTTACTCCTAGTACTGTTCTTCATTAATTGAAGTGACTGCTGCCCACCACAGTGTCATTCCTTATGGGATCTGCTAGTCTTTCCCAACCCACATTTTTGCCCATGAACCCTCACTTGACCAGCACCCCCAGGCCATTGATGGACCGCACCTCTTCTCCGAAGTCCTCTCTGCTCCTTTCTGCCACCTTTCCTAATATCCATGCAGTTGTCAGCTTCCATATTTTGTGTATTACACTATTTGAGGCTTCTCCTGATAGTCCTGCTCACAGAATTGTATGCTTAGAAGAGAATTGCAATTTTGATCTAAAACCAGATATAAGTGTCTGGCCCTTGCCAGTTTCATGGAAAAAATGAAAACACATCCTCTACAGGTTTTGACACCAGAACACAAACATGGGGGATTTACAATTCTTTGGTTTGAAGAAAATAAAATGATCTGTGTCTGTGAATGTCTCATTGTTAGCAACACAAGACATATAAATCTGTCTTTAACATCATCTCTGTGAAATCTTCTCTGCTTCACAAGTAAAATCTATATACACAGTTCATATTATTGCTCTCTGAAGCTTGGGATTCATGTGTCCTACCATTATTAAGTCCAATACTACTGCAAGCTCTTTAGACAAGATCCACCTTGAGGTAGCCTACAGGCCTCTGTCAAAAGTTTCTTTGCTTTTACAGATTTTAAAGCCTAGGTCAGGGCAGAATGCCTCAACCTCCCACTACTGCTGCTGCCCCCCCACAGCAACTTCCACCTAAACTAAAGCATTGCCTTTCTCCTTACAACTTTTACATCCCTCCCTATCCATTTGCTTGCTTTGATCATTCTGATTTCTTATTTAAACCCATTTTCACCCTTCTCCTTCCTTCATCCTTTCATTCCCCACTGAATATATAGATCCTTTCTCATCAGCTGGTCCTGAGTTTCTCAAATACACATACACACTTATGTGCGTGTGTATGTGCACACACACACGCTCTGACATAAATAAATAAATAAATAAATAAATAAATAAATAAATAAATAGAAAGGTCAGTGAGCAGAGCAGCAATAACCCCTAAAACAGTACTATCAGAGGGACATGATTGATCAATTGAATTCCATAGCGGCTCAAAAATGTGGGATTAAGTAGTGTATTATACGCACAATGAGTTGAGGCATGATGTTCATTTCAAGTTCATTTCGCCAGCCCTCTGCCACCAGATCAGGCAATCAATAGGGGCAGCAGATATCATATATCACCTCTCTCCGTGCTAGGCAGAGAGCACCATAATCTCTCGCAAATTTAGAGTGACAGATTTGTCAAGATCTGAAGGGCCCCTGAATAAATGAAGGAAAAGAGACTCTTACAGCGACTTGGGAAAGCTGTGATTTCAGCTTCTTCACACAAAGGCATGGCCTGTGCACACACGGGAGACACATGTGCACAGAGTTCTGAAGACAGACAGGAATTGCAGATACATATACATGTACATGTATATGTGTGCACTAATCTGTGTAACCACCCAGGGCAACTCACTAAGGGTAAATCTGGTTTAATGACAATCAACAGAAGTTTTACTGTACACCTGTCCACTCACACCAAACACCAAGCAAAGCGTAGGGCTGCCACCCTTGAAAACCAAATACAGCCTAAACCAGCCACTACAGACAAATGACTGGTCAGGCACATACAGTGATGTAGAATCTAAAGAATACCAGAATAATTATCTACTGCAAAAGCTCCACGTGCATTAGCATCATGGTGTGCACAGGCATGCACACTGACTGACACATGTGGAAAAATTCTCAAAGGCAAACAGCTTCACAGGCTACAGACAGACTGAATTCAAGAACCTGAGAATTTTCCCTTGTGCAAATAAGCCTCTGGAGAGGAGAAAATGCCAAGGATCAGTGCCAGTAAACAGCCCTGCTCTTGCTTGGGGTAGAAAAGAAAAAGCGAAGGTGCTGCTCGAGGCAAGGCTGCTGGCAGGGACAAATCAATATGTAATATTTTCTATGGTCTTGCGAGTGGTACTGTACTACGCTACTGTATATAATGTACTATTGATTATATCATATCGTATAATCACCTATAAACGGATATATCTCATAGCCAGAAGGCAGCAGACTTAGTCATAACTCTGGGGCACCAGCCGGGCATTAACTGTGCCAGGAAAACACCCATGTTGGCACCACCCATTAACTAAGAGAGGAAGCAGCAGAATGGCATTTTTCTGGATGTTCACAGCGCAGTGAATGCCACTCCAGGCTCCTGGCAGCATCATGTGTCCATGAGTACCTCATGATTACATGGAGGAGGGAACAGGTCTATACAGAACCCTTGACCAATTTGTTGATAGACAGCAAGTTTCTGAGATTCACAGACTGCAGGCCACCAAGAAAGGCTCAAGTGTGAGAAGTAATAGTAAAAAAAAGCAGAAAAATAATTGCAGCACAAGAGGGACAACCCAATCTCAGATTAGTCAAGGCAATAAGACAGTCAGACCTGTGTCTGATGAAGCACAGTAGCTAGCGATTCAGTATGGAGGGTATGCAGATATATCAGCATAGCCGAGGCAGGGAGTTATAACCAGGCTCACCAAAGTTAGGCTGAGATGTGACCGCAGAAAGATGCTCACACAGTTGGAGAAGATTATAATGAGCAGACTTGCCTCAGATGAGATGAGGGATTATGACAGAGGAAGATTCACTTCATCTGGGACAGGAGGTTATAACAGACAGACTCACCTTGGATGTGACAGATGCTAATAGCAGGAGACTCACTCAAGATAAAAAGGGGTTATAACTGAGATAAATGCACATCATATGAGTTGGGGGATAACAGGGAAAAAACCCCTAACAAAACCAGGTAGGCGACCAGATGGTTTATCACAGGAAAATAGGCACTTTGGAATGGGCAGGGCGAGGACTCGCCTCAGCAGGGATGAGTAGGCTGTAAGAGATGTGGGGTGGGACAACAGAAGTAGAGACACCCTGGAATATGGCAGCAAGTACTGCAGTGAGAATGGACTGTGTCAGAGGGCTGTTGTAGGGACAGAGATACAGTATGGGAAAGCTTCTACCAAAACGTTTATTTTCCTAGTAAGAACAAAGGAATACCAGGAAGGCTGATTCCCACTGAGTAGGATTAGGTTTTGTAATACAATAATTCATTTTGGATAAGAAGAGGGACTGATGAAGATTCATCTTATTTTGGAGGGAGTTTTATAGCAGAGATACGGGTTAAGATAAATCATGAGCTACATGCAAGCAAATGGGACAGAAACCAACGTATGTTAGATGGGACAGTTGCCTCACAGGGAGATATTTGTCTCTGGTGAAATGTGGAGCTAGAAACAGAATTGTTCCTGTTATCTGAGGTTGATGAAATCTGGGGTATCTTCTAGGGTATGATATGAGAAGGAAATTACAACATTGATAACTGCTTGTGGCATTGGAGAGCTACAACAGAGACTGACTTCCTCCAAGCTGTAAGAGAGCCCTTTTTCCATTTCATGTTCCCTCAGTACTCTCCAGTACAGTCCATCCTCAGCACTCTGGTTTCTCTGTGAACTACCTCTCTAGTAGCCTTCTAGCGATGCTAATTGCTGTGCTTTGCTCCCATTTTATGCTCAGCAATGGAGATTTGGCAATTTTTAACACTGAAAATCAGTGGAACCGAAACTCATTTCTGAGCCAAGCACCATTCTCCACAGCCTCACTCATCCTGGGCAGGATAATCCCACAGAGCCCATAGGAGCAGCCTGGCCACTACAGCAGAGAGGAGGGGGCTCCCTTGGGTCCCTGCAGCCTCCCCTTCCCTCAGAGGTGGCACACCTACCTGGGTGGAGGCAGAGGGCCTCACTCTTTCACACTCTGTCCTTGTCCTGCATCCCTTGCCAATCCAAAACAGGGCGGCGCTAACTCCCTGTTTTCTCTGTCTGTGCCCTGCAGATGTATCCGAGGGCTCAGTTCCCAATGGAGATTCCCAGAGCAGCGTGGACAGTTTGCGGAAGCACCTTCGTGGCGACACTTTCACCCAGCAGCAGCTGGAAGCTTTAGATCGAGTTTTTGAGCGTCCTTCTTATCCTGACGTCTTTCAAACATCAGAGCACATCAAATCTGAGCAGGTGAGGGCCTAGCCTGGTAATGGAAACCCACAGGCACTGACAGGATGATGGCAGGGAGGTTCCTTCACCAAAATCCCTCTCCCATTTTCCACCCCATGTTCTGACACTGACTTAAAATTGCACATACACCACCTCTACATTCTACAGCACTTTCTAGTCGTAACTGTATCACTGTGCTGATGCTCGTGTATACACAAACTCCACCTCCTCTCGTGAACTTGCCATATACATGCACACTGTGCTCTCCCCAAATCCCCATGTCCGCTTTTCCCTCTGCACACACACCTGAAGTTATGCATGCACGTTCTTACTATGAACATGCCTACAACACCATGAATGTTGAGTGGCACACAGCATTGCACAGAAACCCTTGCATTCTTGGATCACAGCAGTGGCCAGCAAGCCACAGGGTTAGAAAATGGATCATTTTCCTTCATGGCCCAAAGCTGAGACCTGACTCTCATCTCCAGCCTAGTTTTCCACACTTCGCAGCTCTGCCCACCTTTTCTTTACTCCCCCACTCTCCTGGCCTTTTATCCCAAAAGCTGTTTGTCTTAATAAAATGAAAATCAAAAGTCTTTTTAAACCGCCCCAAGCCATAAACCAACAAAGGAAGAGAAGGAGAGGCTGGCTGTGGACTCCCTTCATCCCAGAGTCCCTGGGTTTATTACAATGAATAACCTTTATTTACTTTCATTAGACTATTAAGCACCAGCACAGTCATTTTTCCCCCTGAAACTCTGAGCAGGGCCCATAAAGCAAATCCGAAGCCTAATTGAGTTCATTTTAATTTCTCTCCGATCACAGCGAATTACTCTGGTGATAAATCAGGGGGCAGGCTCACCCCCAGTAGAAGGCCTAATTTGCAGCTAATTACAAAACTGATTTCTACAGGAAGATCAATACAAGAAGGAATTGGAAATGACTAGGCAGTCCTAGCCAAGCAGGGACAGGGGCGGGGAGGGGGCAGTGTGCAGGGAGCCCACTGGAGGAGGGGGAGATGTGAGGAGGGGGTTGGGAAAGTGCATGGAAAAAAACCGGAGGAGAAAGAGCAGAAAATCAGTTTTAATTTAACGTAATATTAATCAGAGCAACTTTTCCTGCTGTTTTGTAGCCTTCCCGGTTTCTCCAGCTCCCGCGTCTGGTCTGGAGGCTGACACAATAAAAAGGCAATTACCAGAGCCTTTCGGACAGGACACCCTTTCAGATTCAATGGCTCTCCCCCTCCCACCCTTCTGTTAGCCATGTGGCTCCCCCCTCCCCAATTTCATACCCCAGTGCACAGAGTGACAGAGGCAGGGGATGAGGCTTCTTTGTTTTTAAAAAGCTAGGACAGAGGTAACACTGGAGGGGAGGCAGACGACTCAAGCAGAGACCCTGGCGACAGTGGGCCAACACTGGCTGCTTCCTACAGCCCGGCTGTCCTAGTCATGTCATTGCAGTCCTATGCCCCAGCTGTCCTTGTCACCAGGGCAAACACCTCCCACCTCCACTCAGCCAAGAGGAGGAGATGTGCATTTCCCCTTTCTTTTTCCCTGGTGTGGCACAGACAGCCATGCCTATCCCTCACAGAACTGAACGAAGGCTCAGCATTCACAAATAACAGACCAGATCCCTGATCCCTCTTCCCCTTCACAGCATCACACAGGCGGGTGGGATAGTTCATCCTAGGAACCCCTCCCGCAACCCTCTTGTCACTTTATCTTCTCCGTTTTCTCCTCCTCCTCCTCTTCCATCTGTGCAGAGGTTTGCATCTTTCCTCTTCCTCCCCCCCATCTGTACACCCTTCCCTTTCTCCCATTGCATCAATAGCGAGCTGTCTTTCTCCTCTCTTCCCCAGGGTAATGAGTACTCCCTCCCAGCTCTGACCCCTGGTCTCGATGAAGTCAAATCAAGTCTATCCACCTCTGCTAACCCAGACCTGGGGACAAATGTGTCAGGACCCCAGACGTACCCTGTGGTGACCGGTAAGCTGCCTGACCAAACAGCAGAACCAAGCTTTTTATTTATTTCCCTCATCATCATTAGCTTCTGCTTTTTCTGCTAATGCAAGATATCCCTCTGTGGCAAACATGGAAAGAGACAGAAAGACTGTGGAGAACGTAAGGGCTCGAGAGAACCTTGAAATTCAGAGTATTGGCAATTTTGGGTGCACCTCGAGGTGTCCAGGTGTGACTCAAAGACAGGCAAACCTGGGTGTGAATTGGGAGCTTTGGGGCTTAGAGTTAGATGCTGGTGGAGGACAGATATGTTCAGATATGCACTGTGATGTTTCTCCTGTGTATCTGAGAATAACAGGGTCGTGGCTCACCCATGATCTGCACTTGGTTTTCCTGGGGAGAAATAATAGTTTTATACAGCCTTGGCATTTGCAAAATAAATACTGAGGTCTGCTGAACTGTGACTGCTAAACTTCCTCTTCCTTAAGCCCATGAGTCTCTAATGAAAGTTGGCAAAAGAAATTTGTGTGCAGCCTTCCCTCATGTGTAGGTACATTAAAGTCAGGTGCGTCTGGGAGAGTAGAAATTGCAAGTGCATGACAGCAGAGGAATTAGAATGCACAGAAACAGGTGACAATCTCTGCAGAAGATGCTTCACTGAAAATTCCTCTGCTGGTGGCACATGCCAAACCCGAGCAGCACAGGGTTGTCCTGGGGCTACAAGGCACGTACATGTTGCGTCCATGCTAGTGTCAGAATGCCTGCTCTGTGTGTGTCTAGAGATGTAAGGAGGTCTTGTGGTTCCACAGCCCTTCTTCTCAGGCTTTAGTTGCCAGTGGCCGCTGCTCACACAGCTACTGTAGAGCTTGGGTAGCTAAAGGGGCTGACAAAGCTCAAGTGACTTGCCCCTGTTTGTTATATCCCCCTTTCACTACAACTGCTGTGGCCCCTCTAGAAACCTCACAGCACAAGCGGAGAAATAACTAATGACAAAGAGGTCTGTGTCGTGTTAGCAAGGGAAGAAGCTGTGGTCTCTTGATCGGAAGGTTGTCCTCTCATGGCACAGAATCAAGAGCACTGGGGTTTGTATCTCAACCCTTCTTGCAGAAGCCACAGCTAATAGCCCCTGATGTCAAAACACCTCATGGCTGAGGCAGGCAGTCATTGCTTGTTCAGCAAACACTGAGTAAAGGCACATTTGTTGCATGCAATTTTTGGCTACCAAGAACTTTAGGATCCGGCAGGATTAATAACAGTTATAGAGGATATCCAGTGTGAGGTCTGCAAAACGTCATGGAGAACATGGGGAGATGAACTACATTATTTAGGGAATATCTAGAAAGCCTGACACTCCCAGACTTTTTTTATGGCTTTTACTTCTATCAGGCTTGACTCAGAATCCTTGTAGCCATACAGTTTCTTAGTCAATCAGAAAAAAAAAAAAGGATTAACTGTGGCAAAATTGTTCTTTGTAACTTTCTTTGTATCTGCATATGCAAGGTAAAGCTCATCTGGCGTTCATCTACTGTTTAGCAGATCTGCATCTCTTACAGGAAATATTTTCCTGTCTTCAGGGGGCAAAGCCAGTAAGAGAGCAAGGCAGATCCCCACAGTTGATGTCAAGGTGATGCATCTACAATCAGAGTTAAAGATTCAAAGGGGTGATTAAAATAATTCTATTTATTCTTTCTGCCTAAGTGAAGATGGTGCGTTCCAGCCTGATAATGTGAGAGCAGGCTTCCTGAAGGCTAGGAACACTACACAAGCTTTGGACATTGCTCTCACAAGGGCACAGCAGGAGACAGATTTGGCCTCACAGAAACGACTATAGGCTAAGGCAAAAAATTTTCTTTGTGTCCCCCCCACCCTGTGCCATCCCCACTCTCTTCCCTGCCACACTCCCAGCTCAGTTCAAGAATACCCCCATCTGATCCATCTGGATCCAAGAGTAAGAAAGTTCATTTCCAGACCCAGCTTGACATTCCCAGGTGGCAACTTAGCACTAACATCTCAATCTGTATGAGACATTTCAATCAGTGCAGAGTAACAAAAGCAGAACTATTAGCACTGGGAGATGTTCACTGGTGATAATGATGGAGAAACTCAGAAACCGGAAATGAGAAGGGGAAAAAAGCCCCTCAAATACCTCTAAGGCATTAGGGCCAAAGGGGCAGAGAGTTTTTCCTCTACACTTAGGCCAAGATCCAATGTTTGGATTAATGGTGCCATTACCCAAGAAAGGACTTCAGATAATGCTCATTCTTAAAATGTTTTTGCTGGCAATTAAATGGTTGCAGGCATTGATCTTCATTGATCTGATGTTCTCAATTTGCATAATCTATTAAAGATGAATGATTCATGATATGTTTGCTATGGGGCTGGGCAATGCTTTCAGGAAGAACCAGAGGTGAGGAACTCAGTGCTGCCTCTTAATCTACACCAGCTAGGAAACTAAGGAAGAGGCTGGGAGCATGCAGATTTCTTTGGTATCACCCAGATCCTGCTCCCAAAAAGGGATATTGGAGTAATAGTGAGTACTGAATTGCTGACTGACTGTTTTGCAGCTATGGTGTCATCTTTGCTCTTTCAGGTGATACCTGAAACAAATATGAAACAAATCTACTCATTCAGAGTATATACTTTGTGTACAGTCACTTCACAATGTAAGATTTAGCTTCAGTCTATAAGAAAGTCTCCCCAGCTCAGTATTCCCCAAGAGAAAAAGTATCACTAGGTCTTTCCAAACCAAAGCTGTATGGCACTGGATTCTTGCCCTTCCTGAAGACTTCAGAGAAAGTCCTTCTCTTCTGTGTGGCTCATGACTAGCCTTCCTCAGCAAGCTCTCAGGTCACACCATTCTGAGATTATACCCCTCCAAAAGCCATCAAAAGCTAAACAATATGTAGTCACTCAAATTCTTGAAATGTAGTTAGATAGTGTAAAGAATAGTTTTGCTGAAGTCCCTTTATCAGTCTGCGGGCTTCCTGGAATTGAAATGCTAGGAATGATGCAAAACAGGCAGCCACCAGAAGACCTTCCCCAAAGTCCTGGGCATCTATTCAAAGTCACAGCTTAGCACCACAGTTACATACAGCACAGCCTTGTGTAGTACTGCCAATATCAAACACTTTCAGATAATTATTCTACTAAAACATCTTAGATGGCCCATTTATTACTCACTCTAATACATCTTCTAAAGCAAGTAAATAAAAACATATTTTTACTATGGAGCAGACAGGTCACTCTTATTTCTCCCCATTAAGTATGTGCAAGGAATTTCCATGAATAAGTTGACACTTAGAGACTAGCTGTACACTAGGCTAGGAAACATGCTCCTTTTGTCCTTCATATGGAACAGACAATGCAGAAATTTTTAACTTCCTTGTGAAGATTCAGAGAGAGAAAGCTATTAAGAGCTGCCTGAGTATATCCACTCATCTCTTTTCGGCAAACACAGGCCAGTGAGCCAGCTACATCTTGCCTTGATGTTGCATGGACCTCATAGTTGGATCGGCATAGATCTTTGACAGTTTCTTGGACAGTATCTTTGGACACCAATCAGAATTCCTAGAAGCAAAGTTCCAAGCCTGAACACACCAAAATAAGGCAAGTACATGCAGCTGAACACCATTACAAGAATTCTGTTGTTCAGAGTTGTTCTACTTCAGTTATTTCTATTGAAGACAAACAGTCCAGGCAGATGGGTATAACTCTGTACATGACAAAATAAACACAGAAAACCTCAATAGGTTTCTTTTATTCACTAGTTTCCACAGATCTTTGAGTTTGGAAGGTACTCGGTAGCTCACAGCCAAGAGGTGAGCAGAGAAGCACCTCAAGACTTTGGCACTAGCAACAGGAATTGCACAAGGGTGTTCACAGAAGCTCTGAATCAAGAAGAGAACAATAAGATCCTTCCTTAAGCACCATCAGAAGTCGCATCTTTTGGAATAGTCATGCATGAAAGAAGTGGGGTGTCTTCAAACCAGATTTTGAGTTCTGGGTACTTGGATAATTAGTTTGGGAATAGAGCCCTTTCCAACACAATTATCTAGCCCAGGAGTTACCCAACAGAGAGGCAGCAGTATGGCAAATAAAGCACAATGAACATTTAATGTATGGCTTGAAATGTGCTGATTAACAGACTACTAAAGTGGAGGATTTACCTATTAGATGGATTGTGAAATGACAGCAAAGATGGAGAAAAATATCCCTTATAGTTGAATCCTGGCAGTTTTAACTAAATAGACCTTGTTTGCAAGCACACTACAATCTGTGAGAGCTACAAAGAAAAGGTAAAAGATGCAAAAACAATCACTTCAGCCATTTCTACTGTTGACTGAAATGGAGTACGTGTCCCTCTCCCTTCTTGTGAGGAGGTTTATGAGTGCTACTGTGCTACAGTTAGCACCTATTAACAAGAATAGAGAACTTTTAGTCATCACCGTTCACCAAAGCAGCTACCATGTCCTATATAGAAAATGTTACCTTCTCTATGGTAAATAAATTCTCACAAAAACAATAGCTATCATCCAGGGTGAGAAATCCTGACAAAAACTCACAATGCATCAAACAAAGGCACCTTATCAATTTCACTTTCCTCCAGACCTCCCCTCTCTGGTATGGCTTTAGATTTTTTTTCAGTCTATTTTTTTTAATTCATACATTAATGTATGCAAAAAAAATTTTGAATTACTAACATAAAGGCTACTTGCTATGGCTGGAAGACATAAAAATATAGTACTCAAATAGCATCTGATTTCTACAAAAGTTTTCAAGAAAGCTGTGATGCTAAGCATGGAGAAATCACTGGCTAAACACCTGGATCCAAAATTTTTCTGAAATGATTAGCAATCTTTTGAGAACTTTAGCTTCCTGAAAGGTGAAGATATTATTCCCTTCATTACAGATTAGTGAGTGAACTGAAGAAAATTTTGTTCTGTTCAATAACCTGGTCATTCCAAGCTAAGAAACAAATTAGGATTTGAAAAAGCAGGAACATTTGTTTTCCTAAAATTAAGTGAATTAAGCTTGAGTGAATTAAGGTTGGTGTGAAAGGATAAGATCTATTAGTTTTAAAATAGGGTTCTGAAATTAGTTCAAATTCTGCCTTATGTCTATCCTTTCCTTCATTAAGTAAGTAATTTTTAATGCAAAACCTGCTTAGAAAAGCTTGCTCTTTCTGTTCAAGTATATTTAGAAAGTCAGGGAACTCGTGGTCATTTTATTTAATCAGTATGAATAATTACAAATACTGTTTTTAATTTAATTCTAATTTCCATCCAAATATAACTTGACACAGATCACAAGTAAAAAGCTAATAATCTAATAAAATATTAATATGGACTCATCATTCACTACTTACCCACAAAATAATATGTGAAGACAAATTACATTAAACAACATAATTGCTTAAATAAGCGTGCACATGATGCAGTCCATCTACTTAGTAAAAACTGAAATAACCACGTTTAGTGTAAATTTTGTATTTGTCAAAATATTTGTTACCATCCATAAAATTCAATGAAAATAGCCTCACAGTGGAAATGTAAAACAAGTTGATCCAGCTTGTTGTTTTAAATCATGACTTAAAGTGACTGTTACATTCAGTTGTACTTATGTCGTTATGCTGAGAGGGGGAGCATTTCCTTCTCATTTTCCTTGTTTGTGCTGAGGAAAATTTCTTGTCTTACTTCAGTCTACTTTAGCCTCTGACATCAGTGAGCAATGTCCTTCGTCAGGGCTTGACTGAGGAAAATCTCTCCAGCAAACTGCTAGAGAGCCCAAATTGGCTTTGGTGATGGCAGATCCTACAGATGCAGACCCACGCCCTGTGGCACAGCATCACGGAGCAGCAGTCAAACAGCCTGTTGGGCACACCTCTGGGTGCCCTAATGGCTTGAAAAGAGAATATGACAGTCATTCATGTAGCTGCTACAAGGCTGTTACTATCCTGCCTCACCAAAATGAAGGAGGTGTTTCCTGTGAACAAGCCTCTCATACTTAAGATGAGGAATTGGCAAAAGCAGAAGTCCACAGGATTTCCAAATTTAATCAACTGTTTCCCCTCCTTAAGAAGAGACAATATCTTCTTATCTAATCAAGGAATTTGGAAAGGCAAGAGGTGTTACTTTTCTATCCCAGGACCAAATGGCTGAGAGTGATACACGTTCAGATGAATGATCACTGGAACAGACAGGAATAGCAGGCAGGGAAAGGAATCACATGAACTATTTCCACACATTCAATGGAAGTTTCATTTACAATAACTTTATGATGCTGAAGAAGGAAGCTTGTGGGCTTCAAAGGCTTATTGAACTGAGAAACCCAGAAATTAATGGGCCCAAAAGAAATAATATTTTTGCCTTCCTTAAATCAGCATTTAAGTGAACAACAGAAGTGAATGACAATAATGCCATATAATGACAATAACAGTGAATTGGCATTCCCAGACCAATTTTCTTCAGCAGGAAGACAGCATTGCAGGCTGCCACACTCTATGCTGCTGGACAAAAGGGGACTTTTTTAGAGAAAACGATTATATTGTCTTCCCAATAATTCAGGTTTTGCCTTTTCTTCCTAGGCTAAATGAAGGATCCAATGAGTATGACTTTGATAAAAATTTTTATGATGTAGATATTTGCTCACTAGTGGCAAAGACTATGCTTTATATCTGAGTTAAGCAACATCTGTCAGCAGATGTTAATAACTTTTGATCTCCATCAGCTGTACTGGATTTAATCAGGCCTGCTGCTTGTATGATTGAAATTGCCCACTGCAGTCTTTTAGAGAAATGGAAAGCTTATGGCAATCTTTGGCCCCATTTTTAAGTTTAAGATTGCTGCAGGCTATCCAGGAAGACTTACTCTATCTTATGGTCAGTAAAATACCATTATGATGAAACCTTGGAGTTACCTATAATGAGGACTCTGTGAAAAACTAAACGTGTTCTAATTGCATTTCCCACCATATATTTCAAAAGCATCTTATTTAAGAGGTAATACTCAAGTCCCAGCCCACCAAGGAATAAGAATATGCTACACTTCAAGGTAGGGAAAAATCACCAAATCTGGTGGGCTGGGCCTCAAGAAAGGGGACAACAACTGTTTTCCAAGTGCACAAGTTGCATATCTTTCCCCTTTCTGCTTAAGACTTTAAAGCATAACCTACCTACATCATCAGCTCCATCTGTAAACAAATATACTTACAGCCACACAGAATTACTTCAGTGGAGTTCTCAAGAGGTTAACCAATACTCATCAGTACCCAAGCAGCTACAAAGAGTAAGTCCAGATCACAAGTCTACCTGAAGCTCCATGTTTTATGCTGTATGAAAATGATAAAAATTTCCGCTACAAAATAATGTACAGAGATAGGAGGTCTGTTTACTTGGAGAGCAGCAGTTAATTAGATCAGACACAATTCTATAAAATTCAGTTTTATGAATAAATAGGCCAAATAGATTTCAAACCTTGACATATGATGTGATGTCACAATAATGCTGACTCTCAGGGGAAAGCAATCAAGTTTGTTTCTTTAAACGTGTACTTCAGCAATGTAAGTTGAAGGACTAAGAACATGGATGGATGTGTACAGAAACAGAAAATAAACCTGAACACACAAGTCTCATTCTTCAGTCAACAGGAAGACATGAAACTTACAATGTGAAGCAGATTAGTCTTTGTACACTTTTCAGTTCTTCTAGCAAAGGTCTGCTATGATCAGAGAAGGGAAAAAATATAGAAAGGTCTTTATCTTCCATACATCTTGCATAATGCTTTTGCAACAGAAAACCTAGAAAACCAAGAATAGAAAAAGTGGTTCTCCTGACATGACAGAAAGAAAAACTGAACAATATAATGTGCCAGTCCAGTTTTGTCTTTTGTATCTGGCTTCTGCAATTTGAGGCAAGAGTCTCATGTGGGATAAAGTGAAGCGACTCCGCTGCCTATTGTGTAAACCCATCAGTCCATGAGTTCTGAGGACCCAGTCTCATTCTGTTTGCTACAATACAACTTTTCTAAGTTTCATTATACATTCTAAGGAATTGAGGACACAAATACAGAAAAAGATATTTCAATGGTGTGTACAAGCATAGGATTCAAAACTCCTGAGACAAGACTGAGCTTTGGCACAAGGCTTCTACATGAACTTGGGCACATCTTCTCTGGATTCAGTTGTTCACAAATAAAACAGTGACCCCTAAGCAATGCTGTAAGGATATGTGTTCTAAAGGGTGGAGCACTGGAGTCATGCAAATACTTGATGGAGACCATGAAAAAGATGAAAGAGAGGAAAAATTGTCAAGATGGTGACCAGTGTTAAGTGGGTGTGTACAAGCCATCCCTTACACATGGATGTGCCATCTTGGTATTCTTTGTTTACTGTAAAGAAAAGGAGGAGTTGGTGCAGGTAGCTTATCCTCCAGGAAGCTGGCAATGAAAAACAAGCCATTTATCTAGTCCTGCACCCCCTCCCTGCTGCCCTTCCCTTCAGCAGGAGAGAGCAGGATAAAAGCTGAGATGAGTCTCTATAGGAACTCAAAGCTGTGAATCTTCCTCTCACCCTGTCTGGCCAAAATCCCTTCATTCGCAGGAGGAATTTAGGCCAGAGATCACCAGTTCTTGCTCTCAGCAGAATAACAGAGGAGAGGGTTAGAAAAGAAGAAAAACAGCCATAACTCAGTAAGTACAGTCAAAAAGAGAGGAGCAGGAGATGCACAAAACATGGTTCTCTGTTTCCAGCTATATCCCCATCCTGCTGACTCTTTAAAATTTCCACCACCATGACAGCGGTTTTTTTGGTCACTTATAAACAGGGATATTGTTTGCCTCTTAGAAGAAGAAACTAGACAGGGGCAGGAATAGATTTATGCTGCTTTGGAAATGGGTTGCAAACTCATTCTACCCCTCCATTCGATTTTAGACTTAGGAACAAGACAGATATTTGAGGTTCGCTGATGTAGCCTTACTGACGAACATTCCCAACAAGATACAGACAAGCCAGTATGGCACTGCTCCATAGCTTGCTGGTACTCGTGGGATTGGGATAGGAAGGGGCAAGTTCTCCTTCACAAATACGAAAGAATTAAAAAATGCAGAAAATCAAAAGGGAAAACAAAAAAGGTGCAGCTGAAGTTTGAGGTGGTTAAAATGAAAAATGGAACTGTGCCATTCACAGGTGGATAGATAGATCAATCAATTGATCTCGTCCACACTGACACACTTTGGAGCTATAATTCACTGCTGGGGCAATTATTCCAGCATAGCAGTGGCAGGAGCTATATCAGAGACAGAATTCAGATGCTTTTAGTCAGGGGAGAGTTGGACAACAAAGGAGGAGAAAATGGTAAATACCATCCATCAGTAAAGATACACAGGATGTAAGTTATATCTGTGCAGTTGCAGAGCATAGAAGGAAAGAGATAGATAGATAGATAGACAGACAGACAGACAGATACACAAAAGTCTGAGTTTTGGTTGTGCAATCATTTGCTGTCTGACCTTATTCTTGCCTCCTTTCCCCTTCTCTTAGAGAGGAGAGTGTTTAGCGTTATTGTGTCCAGGTCTTTTTGCCATGTTATTGTTGACTTCATTATCACCCCTGCACTGAGTAAGTGGTGCAGCCTCTGGAAGGTGCGAGGAATTTTTCTTCATAAGCCTTGATGTGTTCAAGAGAGGGCTGGGCTCATCTCCACTGTGAGTCTGACAGGGGTTTTAACAGCCTCACAACACCAGGACAAATAGCTCCTGGTACCTTAACCCTTCTCAGATTTGCAAGGCAAGGCCCAGCACTGTTGTTCCCATTGCGAGGGCTTTACACAGTCTTTCAGGCTGAAATCCTCTCCGTGGTGGCTGGGCAGAGCGGAAATCCAGGGGCTGGATCAGATTGGCCTAATGCTACAACAGCTTAAGCAGTCTGTTTTACCAGAGATTATGGTTTCACTTACACAGAGCGCCTGAAAAATACTGTGGTTTAGGAAGGATTATAGCTGAAAATTCCATGCTTTAAAAGAGAAATAAAGCAGGGGAGGGACTAGGAAACCCAGCGTGCCTGGGGGCTGTGCAAACAGGATTAACCTCTGCCCATAGCACCTCTTGCTTCTGCCCACCCACGCTTCCTGTGTCCACCTTCTTTACTGTCCTTTCCTTCCCAGCAGATCCCTACACCTGCTGTCTCTTGTATAATACAGAGAGTTGAAAAAGGAGTCTGGAAAATGCCCAGGACCAAAGTGCCCCTAGTTTATTTACGTATCACTGTCAAACGGCTTCCTCAAAAAATATCACTTCACTTGCAGTCTCTGAAAGCCAGGGGAACTTTTGGCCCTCTGCCTGCAGATAGATCTATTAATCCAAATTATCCTGTATCAACATTATTTGGATAAAGGCTTCAAACACTCCCAGAATGCTTATGGTGACTCTGCCTGTCTGGCCTGAAGGTAAATCTGTGCACTCCTTGCCATCTGATGACAGGATGCAGAAGAAAAATGGCTTTGGGTGTTTTCCATCTACAGAGACTGGCACTGGCACGTGAAGGCTCACTGGTAGGATTGTAGTACAGTGTACAGTTGTAAAAAGCAGAAGCTGGGCACTGATGTGCTGCCTACTCTGGTGACTTTAATTAACTGTGCAATAAAATACAGATACTCCAGCTTCTGTTTGTCATATCCTCCACAAAAGGTCTTTGCCAAACAGAACTTCCTAGCAAAAAGGGAAAAGAAATTACAATCCTCACATAGCTTACTTTGCATAAGTTAACTAAATGAAGAGGAATTGTACGCCTTTTGACCAGGAGTGATCCTTTCCAATAGATTGAAATGTCTTTGCTGCAAAGGAGTCTTGGTGAACAGAGACCTTCACTGGCTATCCAGGTTAGAAATTCTTGGAGAACACAGATGGCAAACTACCATTTTTGCCAGGTAACAGATCTTTAGGAAACAAGTATCTCAGGATAAACAGCATTCACAGATAGAAACTGCCCAGCCCTTTATTGTCTAAGTGAGCACTACAGCCTCTCAATAAGACGCCTAGAGTTAATTAACCCAGTTCTACATTAATGAAGTCAGATTTATGGCCCAATTATATGTCACATTTGTATTTCTGTGTATAAATCAAAACCACTAGAACTAACTTATTTCATAGGCCATTGGCAACATTTGCCAGCACATTGGAGAGATGGCTTTCACTTATTAGCATTCATTTTTTGACCTGAGAATGGATGGTTTGCTAGATGATTTGGACTGGATCTGATCACATCATCCATGCTTTACTTTCAGGTGTTGAAATACAGGATTCTATTACTGCTGACCCAACAACAGTGGGTATTCTGGAGTACCTATGCTTTAGTTCATAGAGTTCTCCAATTCTCAAACCTCTTACTTGGCAGCCAAGTTAGGAACAATTGCAAAGCTGTATTTATTGTGCTTATGCAAATGCACACATCAGAAACAGAGGTCCAGTGCCAACAACAACGAAAATTAGACCTTTTGTAAGTCCCCCACATTTTCTCTCTGTCTCTCTGTCAAGGTAGCTATCTGGCAAAACTACACTCTGTGAACAATCAGAGTCAGTACTGACTGCTTTTATGGCTAATTCTCCAAAGTATGCCACTGTGAACAAGATCAATCGATTGAGTCATCTGTCTATCTACCTATTAATTGCACAGTCTCGGTTTTTTTTTAACCACCTCAAACTCCAGCTACCCCATTTCTGTCAAAGCCTTTATGAAATTTGGTTCGAGAAGCTTTGGCCATTACACCCAGCAACTTGTTTAATAGATGCTCATAGCAATGCTGCTCTCCTGGGGAAGGTTACCTTGGGTTTGAAGAGACAAATAGTATAATTCCTTGGGCCAAACCATGTAAGTGTAGCATCTTCACGTGCCCTTAGCCAGCAAGAGAAAGGAGCAGGAAGGGGAGCACAAAAGCCTCAGAGCATTTTTCTTCCCAACCCTATGCTTCTTCCTGTCCTCCCTCTCCTGCATGTTCCCCTCCTCACCTCTCCTCTTCCTGCATCCAATTCCTGTCATCTGCCACTGCACACCATTCCCCTCATCTCCTGCTGCCCCTGCAGAGGCACCCCTGCAGTCTGAGCCTAGCCCCCAGGTGCATTTACTGCTGTTGTCTCAGCATTGGCTCCTCTGATCTACTCCTAACCTTTTTATTTTTATTTTTGTTTTAAAATTAATTTCCCTGTAGATTTTAACCACTCCATTTTCATTTACCCATTTTGTTCTTCCTCTCCTCCCTTCCCCACCCTCCTCTTCCTTCCCCTGTTCCCTTTGTCTGTCTGTGTCCATCCCTTACCCTACCACAGAAAACCTCTCCTCTCCCCTCAGTATAAAGCAAGAGCCTCATGGAGCCTCTCTCACCCCTTTCACCCCCACCACGCCGGTCGGCTCTGGGCAGGCTGATCTTCAGCCCTTCCACATGGCCCTTTCAGATGATGCGTCCACGCCCTGCTACAGTGCCTTCCTTCATCATGGTGCCCACTTTGGGCAGTCCAGCAGCCAGCCTCTGATAGCAGGTAACCGGCCTTGGCCACAAACTGAATGGGGATGCTGTAGGCAAGGGGTTCAGTTTCATCTGATGGGGAGGCCAGTAAATGCTGCAAGCTCTTTGAGTGCAAGTGGGAACCAGAGCAACCATGTTCCAGGTCTACATATGCAGCATATGTTCTCAGCTCTGTGAAGAGATACAAAAAGATTTCATGCCTGTCCTTCATTTTTTAGAATAAAATGGGAAAAGGAGCTGTAACTACCTAGAAGTGACTGGGTGTCCCAGTTGGATGGGTCTAGGCCTTACTGTAGATGCTCTTGTGCCTCAATAGCCACAATGTCCTTTAGTACTGTAGGTCTAGAAAAGGTTTTGTGTGCTAGCCTAAGGTAGATGATAGCAGCTTGAAGATCCTAGCCAGCTCTAGGCCTGCCTAGGTTGCTCAGCATTGGTTGTAACTACTAGGTCAGATAAATGCATAGGCAGTTGCTGCCATAGCTATGCTGTGAGCAGTATTTGAGTCACGTTTGGGAGTGTCAGCATGAGCTGGAGCCTTCACACAGCAGATCAAGTAGTTAAGAAACCCAGCATGATGTCTGAATGTCAAGAGAAGGAAGAGTGTGGAGACACTATAATGGTTTACAGACAAAGGAAGAGAGACCTGAGGTAGGCAGCCTTTAAGGAAAGAGCAGAAGTGAAGAAATAGGTTGCAGAAGATGGCAGCACTTATGAGCAGCAGGCAGGAGGGGAGGATGGGGAGAAAGGACAAGTTTCAGGAGGGTACTAAGGGAAACTTCTGAGCTGGGTGACTGAAGCGATATTGCTGTAGAAGCTCAGGAGTAACCTGGATGAAATAATGAGTATCATCTTAGGTGACCACTGACCACTTTTCAAAGGATGTAATCTGGTCTTTTTCAGAACAGACAAGTCTTAGAGCAGACCACAGATCCTAATACTCAAGAAACATATCTTACCTCTGCCTCCTTCACGTTCCAATATTATTTTTCTCTTTAGACCTAACATCATTTATTTGTCTTCTCCTCTGAGATTTCAATTTCTAAAACTCCATGTAGGAAAACAGAAAGTAACAGCAGACAAGACTTGTGTTCATAGCACTGTATTGGTCCAATCCTACTGCAGCCAGTAAAGAGCCCCTGAATTCTGGGCACTTCCTAATCCAAGAAGTCTCCTGACAGACTCTCTCAAACAATACAGATCTCTGCAGAGGCTATAACATATGACCAGCCTCTAGCCTAGAAGGCACTGCGTTTCAGGAGAGGGACCTGCCTTAGAACCTTTATAGAGAATTAGACATAGGACAAAGTGTTCAAAAGCTTAATGTCACAATGATTCAAGTGCTGTTCCTCACTAAGAAGGTTTTCGGAGGAGTGAGAATGGCTGAAGCTGAAAGAATGTTATGAGCTAGCTTTGCCACTGCCCTGGACTACAAGAATTTAATAATCCTACCTATTTGTAATGAGAGGAGGTAATGGAAGGGGTCTGCTTGTATATAGCAGCACTTTAGGACTCTCTGTCTGTCTGTGGGACTCTCAGTGAAGTTGCTGATACAATACTTGTTTGTTATCTTCTTCGTCAAGACTGGGATTTTGACAGATGACCACTTCCCAACAAATTTTCCATGCTCAGTTTTGAACACCAGCCTCTTGTCCTTATGTCTGAATAAAAAACACAGGGGCATATGTGCATACATCAAGTAGCAGAGTGAGTGTATACATGTATATATTCTCACTTGAATGGAAGTGTCAAAATGAATTAAGTTTGCCTGCTGCTACATAACGTTATCTCTAAGTTTTCAGTGATATTGTTTTCTCACTCATCACCTGTTGTTATATCTCAGGCTAGTCAATAAATTAAACTAAAAGAACAAGAATTTTAAACATAAAACTTGCTTGCCTTAAAAGAATGTGAGAAAAAAATAACATGTAGTAGGTGTTACTCATGCAGCTTAACACACAGCTACAAATCACTAAAGGAATGATGGTGATAAAAGAGTAAAAGAGTGTGGAATATAAATCCCTGAGACATTACATGTTTATTTTTATCGATATTAGGGAATGGCTGGAAAAGGGCCCAGCTGTTGTCTGGTAGTTGTATGCCATTACCTAAGAGGAAGTGAGCAAGGAACACCATCCACTGAAAAGGAGCCTCTTCATGGAGAAAGAATGAACTAGCATTTCTCTTTTCTTGAGTAAATTACCTCAATAATCTTTAGTCAAGACATAGATGACACTGGTTTAACCTACCTCTTTTTCCCAGAGAAACTTCCTCCCTTCAGGTTAATGCTCCATGCTTACAAGTTCTTGCTTTGCCTTATAACTGTTATTTACTTCTGATTCCCTGGCCAAGGTTCCTGCTTGTTCTAGGGCCTGCTTTACCAGTTATCATTATGCTGCTAGTACAGCTAAACCAACTCTTCTTCTTTCATCAACGTACACCAGCACAGTTCCAGTGACTCCACTGGTGTCAATGAGCTGTACTTAACTTGTCACTCCTAAAGGCAAAACAGACTCCGGTTCTCCAGTTAGAACATACAGAAGAGACAAAATTTAACAAAGAAACAACAAATGGCACAAACTTCTTGGTGAGCTACAGTTCACCTAGGGAAAATGAAAGGCTTTGGATGTCTGGAACAGGCTGACTTCTCAGAAGGCAGTGTTGGATGTTGAGCTGTAAATCTCTTAGCAGTTGTGGGAAAAGATTACCTTAATTTATTTAGCTTTTTTAATATATTTTGGTTTGGACTTTTTCTTTTGTTTTGTTTTGGCTTGAAACTCACAGCATTTTCTGAGATTATTTTAGTTCATTTAAATGCAATAAGCACTAAAAGCAAATGCCCTTCTGGCTGGCCCATTTTCAGGCTAACCAGTCCAAATGAGGAAATGCCTCTGGCATCAACCAAGAAGCCCCCAGCTGCACTTCCTAAGAGATGAAAAATAAACTACAGTCAAAGACCCAACCCACACCCCTCTCTCCTTCTTCGGTGGTGAAAAGACATTACAACTTTAAGTATTACAAACAAAAACTTTACCTGTGATAAAAATGAAATAAGACTCAAACTAATTTCCCTGACCCTATTATTATATACATATATAGTACACCAGCACCTGGAAGGACTCCATCCCATACTGGTCTCATACTAAGCACTGTGAAAATGTACTAAAAGTGGGCCCTTGCATCAAAGAGTTTGCAGCGTAAAAAGAAGCACAGAGAGGTGAAGTGACTTGCCTAAAACCATCAGCAGGTGAATGGCAAAGGTGGGAAGAGAGACAGGCACAGAAAACCCTTGGATCACTTTCCAGTGCCTTGCACATTGATCATGCCCTAAAGCAACATGACTACAGTTTTGGAACTGCATCCACTTCATACAGACAGGACCTCGGCTACCCTGGCAACACTGCCATCCTCTGTGCAGATCAGGGCCATTTTGATTTAGTTAAAAGAGATGCAAAATCTACAATGAAACAAAACAAATTCTTTAGAGCCTCACAAAGCTAAGTTTTAACATCCATCCTTACAGTGTAAGATCAAAAGTACCACAATCTTCACCCAGAATTTTCAGTGGATGGACAGCACTCATGTAAGAGAAGGCTGCGCAGTAGTTGCCTGTCAAGCTGCTAGTCACGTGACAGTGGGACAGAAGGTGATATCAAATCAATATTAAAAGAGCTTATCCCTATTGATTACCTGTCCTGATTCTTCCCTTTTCCAGGTCGTGATATGGCAAGCACCACCTTGCCTGGATACCCACCCCATGTTCCCCCAACTGGACAAGGCAGCTACCCAACCTCAACTCTTGCAGGAATGGTTCCTGGTAAGTCAGCTGCCAGACCTCAGTAATAGTGCACACATGTTTGAACAGTATACCAGCACTGCAAGAGCTTCCGCAGCTGGCTTGGCTATTGCTTTGCTGAGATGAAGTGTAATTCTTTTCATAAAGAAATCATCAGGTGCCTCTAACCAAAGCCACTAACAACTTTCTGTAACGTATCTCTTTCCCCCTGGTAACTGATTCACTGCTGCTATGGGCAACTAGCTAGCTATAACCTGTGGCAATTAATTGGTAATTAATTAACCTAGTATTCATTAACTAATGTAATTATTTTCCAATGACCCATGCAGATTATTGTGCACTGCTTATGGCTCAGGATATCCACTTAGTGTAGCAACTTACCTTCTATCTAAAGCTATGGCATCAAAATGAAAATTATCAATGGTAATTTAATACCTGCAATTTTTGGAGACCTATTGTCTATAGCATACACTAGCTAAAATTTCAGCAATGATTAACAGTATTTCAGGAGAAACTAGCTATTCACTTTTAACAAACAACTACTTATCTTGCCTCCTGTTTGTAAGACTGTGCCTCCAATCCAAGAAACTATCGACCTAATCCAAAGGCAAAGTGTTTCTCTGCTACCCAATGCCTTTGGAGAAATACCTTATCTCAGCATATGGATTCTCCCACTCTATAGGGAGAAGAGAGAACCATTTACTCCAGGGCAATTAAGAGTTTATTACCTCAGGCTCTATTCCCCATTCCTCTGATGACAGTTGTCCCCAGGAGACAAATGAAGAAACAAGACTTTTTTTTCTCAGACACAGTGTCAGAACTTATCTGCCACTGATTTCTGCTTATGTTACAGCTCAGGGTTGTCAGTCACAGTGGTTAACGAGCAGGTACACAGCCCATTCTGCAGCCTCAGTTTCTGAAGGGATGAGTCCAGAACCGAAGCAGCAGGAAGCTGGGGACAGAAAACTCTTATATTGCTATCATATTATTTTCCAGGGCTTATGAGTGTAAAGCCCAACTTTGTTGGAACAGTTAGCTAAACGAACATAATCTACAGTGAGAACAGTGAAAATATCACTGATAGGAAATGTTTTCAAGTTGAAGTCTTAAGATCTTTAAATGACAAATCATAGAATGGCTTGAGTGAGAAAGGACCTTAAAGATCATCTAGTTCCAACTCCCCTGTCATGAGCAGGGACACCTTTCACTAGACCAGGTTGTACAGAGCCCCATCCAGCTCAGCCTTGAACGCTTCCAGGGATGGGACATCTACAGATACTCTGGGCATCCCGTCCCAATAGCAAATTTTAGGGCATCTCCTTTTACATCCTTCTAGATGGCCTGGCTCCAGAATCAGAGAAGCACTAAGTCAACATAAATCTATTAACACACGACCCCCCTGCCCATATGCACACACAGGTAACAGCAGGTAGACTCAGCCGACAATATTTAAATCAGTAAAAGGTCAAAACTAATATAATGTCATGGCATATAGAAATTATTAAGAATACCAAAATAACTGGCTCTTTGAGATTTCTAAAAAAACCAGGCTCTTCTCAAACTGTTTTCAACTGTTCAATGGCTATGACGTAAATTTAATGTACACATCGAAAGGACAACACTGACTTCTAAATTGGGACAAAAAATTTAAGACCTCTGATCTTAGGGGTCACTTATCCAAGAAAAGGGTATTTCAGCTCCTCAGTGTAGAGGTTCCTTATCTATAAGACAGCAGTGTCCCAAAAAACCCCACCGAAATACTCCTGAAAGGAAATGAAACGGAATTATACAGAGGAGGGGAAAAAAAGTTGTTATACCTCGAAGTAAAAAAATTATTCCAGTCAAATGGATATCTTTGCATTAAATGTGATGTCAACATTCAATCAGAGGAAGTTTTTCCGGTGGCCTACTTGGGCATCCTGCAGTGGTTACTGCATCTTTCAACAGAACATCAAGTTCTAGCTGTTTCAGTCATACCCCACTGGTCAGACCCAGCCAGGAAGCCCTTCTATTCCTGTCTTCTAATGTAACTGAAGCCAACAAGATGGAGATAAAGAGGCTTCCCGGGAAGAAACAGAAGACCTGGCTTTAATGGGTCATACCACAGATCTCTGCAGCCACTACTCTCTGTCAGAGGCCAACAGGGAAAGTCTGATGAAGGGTTAAGAGCAGAGCAAGCATGTACTGGTACTTTCTCAGAAGATCTCCCTGCCTCCAAGTTGCAGCTCAGAGACTTCCAAAGCCAGACCTACTATATTTCTATTTCATATTAAACATCCTCAATAGGTTTTCCCTCCACAAACTTCAACGTCTCCTGAACCAATATAAGCCTTTAGCATTTGTAGCTAAGAAGTTCTGTAGCTTAATTATGCATTTTGTGAAAACTATTTCCCTTATTTGTTCTGAACCTGCCACCTGCTAGGATCACTTCATGCCTCTTCATTCCTGTATTAAAAGACTAAACCAACAAGATTTAAATACAGATGCCAAGAAATACTGTTAGTAAAGATTCCCAGAGCACAGATTGCACAGAATATAGGCCTCATGAGACTGATTCTCTGTGCTTGCTTGCAACCTCTGTTAAGAGTCCAGTTTCAACAGAAAAAACAAATATGATGTTGCCAATGGTTTGATACGTGCCCTCAGACCAAGAAAGACCTGGTGCCAGCGCACTAAATACACCAGAAACAAGAAGCCCGCAAGATGACCAACCGCTCAGGAAGCACCTTTAAGAAACATACTGACATGCAAACAAACCTGTGGTTCAAATGAGTTAATGAGAAAGTCTCTGTCTTCTCTGAACAAATGTACAGAACTAAATACATGACTGTTCATAAAACAGATTTCTAATCCATGTAACATTCTGATTTTTTGATACTTGTTTCCATCTTGCCTTGGTACGAAGAGAGAATTTTGAAACAGTTCAATTTGTGAACATCAGGATGAAACATTTCAATAATGTCAACATGTTCTAGATGTCAAGACATATTAAAATAATAAAACAATTGAAAGGAAATTAAATGAGATGAGAAAGGCAAAATGAAACCGAACAAGAAAGTTGAAACATACTTTGTTTCAATTTGCAGTAATTTCAGAACTTTTCTTTCAAAACTCCATTGAAGCTGACAAGCTCATGCAAAACATTTCCATTTCAATGAGACAGCATTTTCCAGTGGAAAACTGCTTCTGAGAAGATTGCTTGGCCAGTGCTAATTAAAGCTGCTATGTTCTACCCATAGGAACCTTTCGCAAGACTTCTACTTGCAAAGTCTAGAGAAGAGCATGTCTCCTGTAGCTGTACGCCCATGAAACATGGGCATTGCATGCAGATGTCTCTGAGCTTTATGTGGATGACGTGCCAAGTTACATATCCACGCATTTGCCCTTGCCTGTAACTTCAGGTGTCAAGCTCTACACACGGACGAAAGCCAGTAGTCCCAAGCACACACTTGAAAAAGCAGGGGTTAGTCACTCAAAGAAGGATTCAGGTATTGTGCTATACTTAACCTATGCATCTGAGAAAAGTTTCCTGCACAAGTAACAGAACACCTCAGATCCCTGCCTCAATTCTTCCTGTTTCCCAGAAAGGCCATCAAGTTTCTGCCAACAGTTTTAGTGAAGTGAGCATTCGCTGAAGAAACTGCAGTTTACACAGAGCAGTGTGGAGCCTGCAGAGGGCTGGGGATGGCAGCGGCAGGGAGTCGTTAAACAGAATCCAATGTTGATGAGGAAATTACACTTGTTTCATTAGTGATCGGGGAAGGCGATAGCTCAGTTCCTCTTGGTCACAGTTGAGCTCAAAAGCTCATTATCCTGCTGCATGCATGCTTTCACTCCTCGTCAATAAACACTGTTTCCAGTGGCTGCCCTCCCTCCTCCCCAGCGCTCCATAGCTGAGGCTCTTTCTCCTGTACTTAACCCGTGCTTTAGGAACAGCACAGTTTAGGATGCCAACTCAGAAGGAGGTCAGAGAGGTCTAGAAATATCAGAACAACTTCTCTCCATGCAATGAAGTGATATTATATCAAGCACTTCGAAAGCGGAAATTCTCACGTGGATAGTTTTTCTCCTTCTTTGGAAGGCAAACTCATTCCACTGTATTCCACAGATAATTCAGTAGAGATAAAGCTGAACTGTGCATTGCATCTTGGTTACCTTAGCAGGTCTCTCCTCCTTCCCATGTAGTTGCCAGGATTTTCAGTGCAGGTTGTTTCTACCTATGGAATTATGCTGAGTTGTTATTATCATTAAAACAGAATTTAGCACAATCTGTCACACAAAATGGAGATTCATGCTGAAACTAAAAATTACTGTAACTAAAATACCTTTGGATACTTTGCTTATTACCCTGAGTACCTTTAAAAAACCTGGTTGGAAAGATTTTCCTCAAGTTTAAAGCAGTGCAAATCCATTGACTTCAACAGACTCCATGTCCACCATTTGAGAATCTGTGGGTTTGGCTCCAGTGAGGGGAGATTTGAAGAGATTACAATATAATTAATTGACATTCTTTGGCAATTGTATTACAGGCATTCATCCCATATTGCATTGTCTCCTTTTCCTGTTCCACAGAATCTAGCAGGAATGCCAGGTGCTTTTCAAAGACTTCTGCTGTAAAAATTCCATCCCTGCCCTAGGACAGACCTAAAGCTAATAGCCACACTGTTCTTTCACTGTCTTCTAAGTGCATAATGCTTTTCAGAGAGCATTAATCGTCCCTAGTCTATTGGTACTGCATTAAATTGAGGTTATGATCAGATAATGTCATGTTCTTCCTTAACAGCATGACACATGTTTAAATTTGAGGAGATTTCTTTATTTTGAATACAGCACCATACCTCCTCAGCTACCAAATATCCTGCACAGACTTTTTATAAAACAAGGAGACTCAGCTCCTTCTGCACAATAAAACTGAATATAAAAGAAGACTCTACAACATTGAAATCTTGGGTCAGGGTCTTACTAGATCCCAAAGCTGGCAAGTATTTTGGTTTGGGCCTATTTTACTAAATGTGAAAAGAAGAGTTATGGCACAGCTTGTCTTTCAGATTCTACACAGTATCTAAAGCGCAAATTGTTAAAAAATTATTTTCTGAAGCTGGAATGCAGCAAGCTTTCTCTGTAACTAACTAAGTGTAAAGGTGGGGTTAATCATGTATGAATCACTTTTCTGACTAATACCATCATGCAGAGTAAGAAAGAAAGTGAATCATGTGTTTTCCATTTTATTTTATATTTAAGCCCAGCCTATTCAGAACATTTCCAAAAATGAATGATACTCTTCTCCACAAATATGCCATCACCCTCAGTGCCCTATGAACAAAACTTAGCAATACATATTGTCATCAACAGCAGTGCTAGTTCTAATGAGTCTATCGTGAGCTTGTCCCATCAAGCTCCCACGCCTGCTGTCTTGACACCACTGGAGAACCTTAGATTTTATTTATAAGAAAGCTGATAGTTAAGCATAGAAAAAAGCATAAGCAATCCTATTGCAACTTGAGAACTGGAAGTCAAAACGCAATGAAAAAAAAGGAAACAAAAAATAAACCACTTTAATTATTTATTTGTATTATTGATTTTCATTATTTTAAACAAATTCCTTGATTGTGAACAAGTCAATCTCATGATTTTTAATAGTATGGGTAAGCAATTTTGCACTGAACAAGTACTGCAGGGTTCTAAAGGGTAGAGTCCCAGCTGGACAAGGAAGTTATACACAGTAGTTTTCCTGCTGGCATATGGATTCAGCATGAACACTGGCTTGATGGAAGAGCAGACATAAATCTCCATTCCTAACTGTATTTCACACCTTTCTTGGTTTCTTCCAGGGAGCGAGTTCTCAGGGAACCCCTACAGCCACCCTCAGTACACAACTTACAATGAGGCCTGGCGGTTCAGCAACCCTGCATTACTAAGTGAGTACCTCTTTCCCACAGCACACCCCCAGCCTCGCGCTCCTTCTGTTTGTCTCTTCGTTTTCTTTTCTTGTTTTTTGGTTTTGTTTGTTTGTTTGTTTCTGAAGAGGGTTTTCAAGTCTTTGGGCAGGTGAGGGGCCTTTTTCCTCACTCTTCAGCCCAGTGTTGAAATGGGTATATACTTCATGCATGTTTTGTATCAGCTCTGAAGCCACTTCCTCTTTCATGAGACAGTTCAGAATTCCAGTTCAGCTCTGGCTTCTTTATGGACTGCATCCACAATTTACTACAGATTAAATCAGAAATTAAATTCAGGTTCTGCTACTCTCTCAGACTACAATCAGCATCCTTTCAAGGCCTGATTAAAAAACCTCTCCCCAACTAGACCCAGAGTCAATTCTGGGGAATTTGTAAAACCCATAGAAGTTTTTCCTACTGAACTAGTTGGAGCAATGTCCAGTGTAGGAGACAGGCTGCATCACTAGGTGTACAGCAGCCAAGAGAGTTGTCTTGCAGGGATATATATCCATCTCCTGTGACTAACATGTCCAGAAAAAAATCAGGGTTTTTTTCAGAGGAGAGGAAAATTTCTATGAGACTTTACCTTCTCATACAACATTTCTTTGCAAAGGAATAGGAAGAGATTTATTACATGTTAAACAAACCAGTTGAGATTATTACCTACATATTTACTGAGATTTAACAACTCGATAATAGATGCACATTTTATTCCAGTGCTGTTAAACCTCAGTAAATGCAATCTTAATAATCAATCACTATTTAACACACATTCGATAACCATCTAGAGCTTTCATGCCAAATGCGACCCAAATCCCAAGCAGTAAAACACAGTCATTTGGTTTCATTTCTCCTCTCCTGGTTTTAAAAGTGTCATGTTATACTTTGTCAGGTATGCTCAGAACATCTGGCTCTGACACTTTCCTTGTGGCTACAGATCAGGTGTAACATATTTGTGCTGCAGTGTTCTTGTGGTTTAACCTCAGACATTAGCCAAGCCCCACGGAGCCACTCATTCACCACGTCACCAACAGGATCAAGGAGAGAATCGGAAAGATAAAAGCTAGAAAACTTGTGGGTTGAGAGGAAGACAGTGTAATAGGGGAAGCAAAAGCCACACATGCAAGCAAAGCAAAACAAGGAATTTATTCAATGCTTCCCATGGGCAGGTGTATAGCCATCTCCAGAAAAGGAGCCTTGTCACAAGTAATGGTTACTTGGGAAGACAAGGCTGTTGCTCCAAACGTCTCCCCTTGTTCTTTCTTCCCCCCCATTTATACTGAGCATGATGCTATATGGTATGGAATATCCATCCCTTTGGTTAGTTGGGGTCATCTGTTCCAGCTGTGTCTCCTCCCAGTCTCCCATGCACCCTCAGTTCCCCACCAGCATGGCAGTACGAGAAACAAAAAAAGGCCTTGGCTCTGTGTAAGCACTGCTCAACAATAACAAAAACATCTCTATATTATCAACCCTGTATTCAGCACAGATCAAAACACAGCCCCATATCAGCCACTGTGAAGAAAACTAACTCCACCTCAGCCCAAAACAGTACAAAAGCTCATGGGCTGGCTTACTGATGGCCAGAGGCAGCAAAAGGATCTTGTTCCCACAGAGTAGTGTCAGATCCAGAGGCCACAGTAACATCTATCCACTGAAACGCAGCCCTCAGCTGCCTTCCAACGATTGCCTTTCCCTGGTCCCATTAGAAGCTCAGTCCCTAAATTCGTTCTTTTGGTTCCTTTTCTTTTGTTTCTTCCTACCTTTCCTTTTCCTTTCAGTTCTCCTATATCTTTTCTTAGTTTGATTGTTTGTGTTTTTTGGTTTGGTTTTTTTTTTTTGTTTACTGTTTGTCCTTTCAACCAGTCCATTCTTCTCCTGTGTTAACTTTCAGGTTCCCCTTATTATTATAGTGCCACATCCCGGGGCTCCGCACCTCCCACTGCTGCCGCTGCCTATGACCGCCACTAGTTACCATGGAAACCACATGAAACTGCAGGGCGACAGCTTAGGCCTCCACATTGTACCTGTCTGATCACCTCCCTCATCCCTGGGAAGGGTGAAGAGACCTTCTCCGTTCCTCCCCACAGTCCAGTTCCTTCCTCTTCGCCACGAAGGCGCCGGACCAAGCGCTCACCATATGAGACTGAGACCCCCTCCCAGCCCCTGCTCTCTGCCCGACCGCTCCCTCTTCGCCGGGAACAGCCTGCAGCCAAGTGGCTTCTCCTGCAGGAGCCCTCCAACGCCCCTGGGTAAAGCTCGGCCACACGAAGTCCCCTCAGCTTCCAGGACTCCAGAGGGACTAGGAAGCAATGCAGCTGGCAACCATTGCCTCACAGGACCCTTTTCTGGGAGCGGTAAGGGCCAGGGAAGCAGGGAAGAATGCCACTCATGAAACACTGTTCCCCAAAGATACAATCTTCTGTGGTGGACTCTTGATGTGTGGTCACCCTGTTTCCCAGGACAGAGGGAACAGTCTGGCTAGAGCAGATATGGCAGTACAGAGCCCTGGCCTATTGGGCAATGAAGAAAGGACCAAGTAATGATCTGCACCCCACAAGGGGTTCTCTGTGCACCTCATCCCCACTCTCCAGCATGGATTCCCCCAGAGCTGGCTGCACTTCCCAGGTGGTGACTTTGCAGGCCAGAGTTGGGAGGAACCTCACACATATATCCACAGTTTCTGTGACACACAATCAGCTCAGACAGGAGGATGGAGCAACATTTACAAACAAACCGACGAAATGAAGAAATATATAAATAGATATATAAATATAACTGTGTTTTTATGCTTTGTCATGAAGGTCTGTAAAAAGGAACAAAAAAAATCCCCAATTTTCTAAAAAATCCAAGCAAACAAAACCAACAAAAAACCAAAATAATAATTAAAAAACCCTACAAAAATAAAACTCCAAGTCCCTTCCCTCCCCGCAACATGAATGGCAGACAAGTTCCTCTGACGTTTGATGCTCCTCTTTCACTCTAGGGTTTTGTTTCCTTTCTGTTTTGCACTACAATGGGATGGTGGTATTGGAGAGGATTGGATGCCAGCTCCACCCTGTCGCCTCCTCCTCCTCCCTCTTTCCCAAATGCTGTCTCTGGGGAGCAGTGTGGACAAGTCACATCTGACAAAGTTACCAAACACAACAGTCGACAAAAAAAAAGCACTCTGAGTCTACAAACGTTTTCCATGTCACTGGTTGGCAAACAAAGAAAACAAGCCCAGCTGCGCTGTAACTGCGCTGTGTGGTGGAAAGTGTGGGGCTTCACATGGGCCCATCTGATTGCCCTCTGGACAGCTGAGACTGAGATGGACAAATTCAGGATTGGCTGGGATTATTGCTTGGTTCCCTAGCCCTTAGCCTTCAGTCCTTTTACCTTAACCTCTGTACCCGCGATGACTTCAGTTCACCCACATCCCAACTTTTGCAATTTTAGATATGCCCAACACCCATTCTTCAGATCTCTGCTGCCAGTGACAACAGCCTCATTACCTGTGCCCAACACCTAATTTCCTAATCATTATAGCCCTGCTATATGGGCCCTCCTTCGATTCCCAGTCCATCTGCTCATACACCTACTAATTTATAGGACCCCATTAAAATCCATGTGTCTTCATCCTATCAGCCAGCCCCAACATACAGCCCCATCTTTTCATCTTCAATCCTACATTGTGCACCCTAATATTTACCCCTTATCCCAAATGCTCACCTGATGATTCTCTAGGGATTCTCTGCTCTTTTTGGTTCCCAAGTGACTGACAAACACTGTTCTGCAAAAGGCTGTCAATAGAAATGCTTATTACTTCTGTATTGTCAGCAAATTCATAAACTGTTCCTTGCACTGACACTTCCTAAAAAATTACTCAAAGAAAACATGAAGGCAGCTATAGCCTGTCCCCAGGGCATCGAGTCTGCCAAAGTAGATCCTTGTTGTTTTAGAGAGGTTTCAGATAAAATTCGTGGGCTATTGTCCATGGACAAAGACAGGATTGAGAATAAAACCCCCAAAGGGCATAGAAGTGAACAGTGGAGCAATCTGTACAGCCAACATCATGTATAAAATCCAAAGTTCAAAGCCTCTGAGGAGATGTGTTAGTGGACTCAGTATTCTATCTCCAAGTTTAACTTGTATGTATGAAATCCACCATCAGTAAACAGCTGTGTTGATCCCAAAGGCCCCTTTCACCTAACTCTTTTAGCCTTTCCATGGCTGTAGCTGATTATAGGTCTGTGTCTTCTTTAATGGGCTGCCCATGGGATGGGATGTTTACATAGAAGATATAGAGCTAAAATCTGTTCCTATGCAGAATAAAATCAAAGAGGTTACTCTTGATCTGTTAAAAGTGTCATTCTGCATATCTTACCTCTGAGTAACCTGCTGCACATAGCAGGGTGTTACACTGTCACTGAGATCATAATTTGGCCTGTTATCTTATTCTATGAGAGAAGAAAAGTCTGTGCAATTTCTAAAAGTATACATTCACTATTCCTTCTGTTTTCCTTCACAGATATCAGATAGATGCTGAACCCTCTTAGCAATGTCTCACTTTTAGTCTCCAGTACAACCTTTGCTCTATTTGTGCACCACCCAGATTCACTCAGCAGGTGGTCATGCAGAGGCAGTAAGTCCCAGGACCAGCAAGGAAAGCCATCTGAGGAGGCTAGAGAAAAGAGGCTCTCACACCTCACAGCTGGCCACCTGCAGCCCAGGGGCTGGCTTGAGAGAAGCTAGCAGCTCAGAAATGCTTATTTTTGTAATGGTGTTTCACTAAACTTGAGACATGAGCTGGGGTCTGAAGGCAGGATTTAGTTGGCTCACTCATGGCTGGCTTGATTTGATCCTTGGAGGGCCAAATCTATTGTTGGTTTAACTCCACTGGTAAAAGGATTTCCACCAGGCATTGTATTGGTCTGTAAAGTTCATAAGTACAGCACATAGTTTGAGTAGGAAAATTAAAAGGAAAGCAGAATTATGCAAAGAACTGGGCAGTCTAATCCTCTTCCACCACCATCTGTAGGCCCTCATGCGAATGTACTGAATTACATTTGCCAAAGAGTTTCTTGTGTTGTTTTGATTTACAGTCGGTGGATGCATTGTAAAGCAGTATTATAGCCCAAGTCTAGTAGCTGACATGGGGATTTATGTGGTGATATTATGCAGAAGAAAACCATCAATATTCATATAGATTCCATTAGACTGGACTATGCAGGAAACGCAAAAATTCTACCAATTATTTAATATTATGTTATTTGCAAAAAAAACAATTGCTGCTTTGTAGGAAGATAATGTGTGTAATGTGAAGGCAATTCCTCTTGTATATAAGTTCATCTCCATCTTCATCATGGTAGTTATTAAAACAGCCTCGTCTCATCCTGTAGATAAGGAACACACTGTGTGTACTGTGCAAGTCTTGTTGTGCTCACTGAAAACAAAATAATGTGTTCAATAAAGCACAGCACAAATTCAGAACCTGAGGGAACAGCCAAACCTTGGAAGGACCCTTTCCCCAACAGGCCAACAGTTGCTTTTTTATAGGTGTTTTTTTTATTTTATTTTTCTTTTAAAAGTTTTACAGGAAAAAATGAAAAAGGATTGGAGGAAGAAATCATTATGCAAAATCCGGTGAAGTCTATGACTCAAACCTCTCCTCCATTCTGCTGTCTCTTACCTTTCCCATATTTCTTTCTCACATCCTCTTTCCATTCAATTTCTATCCCTCTCTTTCATTATTTCTCATTTCCAATGCACTTTTCTATCCAGGGAGGGAACAGCATTACTGATGGGGGTGCAGGTATCTGGGACCTCAAACACTCCAGTTCTCTCTGTCACTCTAGAAAACCTTTGTCAAGTCCAGTTTCTCCCCATACTTCAATTCCAACCCTCTGTAAAATGGGAATAACAATAGTTTCTAGTCCACAGGGGGATTGCGCAGCCAAATCAATTAGCACTGGCTCAGTGCTCTGAGATTCTGGATAGAAAATTCTATCAAAATGTTAAGTATTATTGTGAATAATAATTAATGTTTCCATTACAGTTCTTTTCCTTTTTCTCATAAATCATCCTTTCTTTCTTTATTCTTCTGTCATTCTTAGTTCTGCTTCTATGTTTGCTTTATCTAATGGACCAAGCAGAAATGTGAGACTGGATCTCCTGTCTCCACTTGATCATGGGGGAAGAATCTCGTAAGTTCTCAAATGCCATGCATGGCTGGAAACCCTAGAGACCATGGCATTTCAAACTGGGCAGCACTTTTGAGTCCTGTTCTCTGAAACTCCCACGTCCTTTTGGCCCAATGGGATGTAGGACAAGACACAGGAGGGGTTGCATGAGGTGGATGCATTAAAGCTGACACTGCTGTGACCTGTAAATCTGTTGGGGAGGGTTGATGGCAATGAGCCCTGCGTTGGAAACAGAAGTTTGCATGCTTTCAGACCCATCAAACTCAGAGTAAGATTCAGAATTAATCACAAAATGAATGTGAGGATGTTAAACAAACAAGAAAAGGAAAACAAAAAACCCTGCACCTCTCTCTTGAGTATATAATTATATATGCATATTAACATTTTCCTAAAGGAATTTTTAGTTTGCTGAACTGTTGGAAAAACCTTACCCTTTTGTCCCTAAGGAAAAGCACCTCTCTGGGAAAAGAAATAAGAATCATAGCTGAGCTGCCCCCTTTGGCACTGACAGAGCAAGGGCTTCTGAGGGACCCACAAATACCCCTCGGTGCTTTCCTGGCTGGGCCCACGCCAGTGGCAGACTTGCAAAGCAGGAAGTAGGGACGAAACTGACAATTACAGAGCTGACAACAAATCTCACCGTAGAGCAGCTCTGCTGATGATCTCCAGGCTAAGCTAGACGTGAGACCGTGGAGGGGAGGGGGCCAGTGCCAGGTGCAGGGTCACATCCATTCTAGGCTGCTGCAGCCCCTCTTGGCTTTTCCTCATCACTTTAGTTCTGTTTGACTATTTTCTTTTCTCTTTTTGTGCACATGAGAAATAAAAGTAAATTTTTTTTTGTATGTCATTTTTGTGGCTTCTGGCTTGTTTCTCTTTCCCCCTCCTTCTCGCTCTCTCTCCTTCCCACCACCACCCCCCCCTGCTCAGCACTTCACTCTCCAATAGATTCCCCTTGAGGTCTCCAGGATGTCACATTTGTTGCACCTCACACCCTTCAGGCACCATGTAAACAACACCATGACTGCTAAGAACCGCGACACTGGGTGATGGAAGGCACTGCACATGCTTGCAACACCCCACAGTAAAATCCATCCTCTGAGTCCCCACCAGCCCCCACACGCTCCTATTCATTGCCAGCAGGACTCCCTCTTCTATTGATCTCACGCAATTGACTCCCAATGGTCCGTAACACATCAGGTGTTCCCAGGTAGTTCAGAAGAACAAAATGCTGTTGGGTAGCTGCAACATCAAAAAGATGTGGGGGAAAACTCAGAGCCTCCTTCCCCTTTATGCCTGTTTCCCCTTAGCGTCAACTGGAGATGAGCAACAGCTGCCCAGTGTGCCTCCAGGAGGGTTTAAAATCAGCCCTGATACTCCATCAGAGCACTGAGGGGGCTAGATGAGAGATCTCAGTAAAGGGAGGGTGGCTGACAGCTCTCAGGCCTTATCCCCACTTCTTTGCGACCCTGATTTTTGTTTCATAATAAGAATTCTCTTAGCCTGATATTTTATTATAGCTTGCTCTCTCTTAATCTCTGTCTTGGTTAACTGGGGGGCAAAAACAAATGTAAAGTCATTAATAACCCATTCTCCAAGCTATTCATCATTCACCTAACAAACAGCTGGGTATTATATTAAGGTATGCTATAAATATACAAATACTGAGGCATTAACTCAATTTTACTCCATTAAGTATTAATTCTCCAGGAAGTCATATGCAGTTTAAGGTCCAAGAGGCAGAGTAAAAACATAGCAAAGAGGCTAGACTAAATCAATTTTGCTCCTACAACTTTTTTGTCATTAAAGAATATTTTTCACAACAGCTCATGAAAAACAGTGGGCCACATTTTCTGCCAGTACATGTATATCTTAAGGGAAGTCTGTACAGCAGTGCTGTCATGAAATGAAATGCTTTCACTTATCAGAGACTTAAATATTTCCTTTTGTTTCATTTTCTATTTATTCCCTTGCAGTATTAATAGAATAGGCTGAAAATCCTCCAACAGAACATTTTCCATAAGTGAAAGTCAATTTGCTGAAATCCAAACAGACTATAAAAAAATTCAGTTTTCACAACACTGCAGAAAAACTGTCTGGCAACTATCCTGAAGTCAGAGGCCTCAGGTTTCCAGGGTCTGCCACCTACAAGACAGACAGGCCTGGGATGTAATGCAGGGGTAAGCTTGCACTCAAAATTGGAACAAAACTGGATTCCAAAATTCTGAAATATTTTATGCATCAGAATTACTTTTCTCTACCAAAGGTTAGGTGATAAGAATCAAAGAGCAAATTGATAGATGAGATCCTAGATGTCAAATTGACAAGAATCAAAGGAAACTACTAATGTATGTTTGCTGTCAGAGGTGAAAGACAGGCCAAGAATCTACAAATATATGTGTCAGAAGAAAGCAAAATGGATTTTCAAAATTCTGCCTGGTAAAATAATCTTAGAAGAATGATTTAGAAACTAGCATGATTGTCTTATTTGTATTGCACTTAATATAGTGCAGAGATCTTCAATATGACATTCCTGCATAAGTCTCCATAACTGATTGTAGAACTACAGCAGAACTTTTTGCAACTTTCAAGAACTTTTCTTGCAAAAAGAAATACTTGCATGAAAGAGTTATTTCCACCATTCCAACTAGTATTATGTTCCTTTAATAATCCTGCATAATCAATGGGAGTTCTCAATGTGAAAATGTTATGTGATAAAACTAAAAAGAGCACCACAGTCTGTCTCCTAATGAGGAAAATGACATTGTAAGAGTTTATGGAACACTAACTAAAGAAATCTCTTTATGATTACTCTGACAAGAAAAATAAAGAAAAGTTTGAACATTATGAGATGATGACAGCCTTCTTTAAAAATAAATATACTCATTAATGAGGTGTAGGCAAGGGAAGAATGCACACCTGAAGATATTAATTTATGTAGCAGATGAATTTACACAGTCAGTTCTGAAAAACTGTAACAATCTGGGGAATGGCAAAAATGTAAGAATATGACATCAGTATTTTAAAGGAAAAAATTGATCCTGGAAACTCTAATCTAGTAAATCTATGCAATGATACTTGTATCCAAACGAAAATAAAATATTAAGGGAAGGATCAGCTCACTAAACAAGTAGCTGTTAATGAAGACATTCATGCTAAACAGTCTATAAGTTGGGAATATCCTCAAGACAGTTAACTTACATGATTCAGGAACTGTCTACAGTGAAGGAAAATTGTTAGAACCTGTATTTTCAGCCACTTATACTTGAAAATCATGAACCAAGTACACACAAAAATCAGAAGATTGATTGGAAATCATGTAATTTATGTATAACACCAGACATCATTTTGTATATATGTATATTTATATACATGTATATAAAATAATTTGTCTTTATCTTTTAATTTAAATGTTCTCAAGATATCTATAGCTATGCTTTTAATGGTGCCTTTTCCACTGTAAGAGTCAGAAATTCACTTATAGGGAAAAGGCAGCATCTAACCACATCACAGGGACCCTGTGGTCTAGTGTTTTCAGAAGCAGCTCAAATAGCACAAGACCTGGAAATGGCCCAGTAATTCCTGGCAAGGCTGACAGAGCTGGTCTGATACCAAAGCTTATCAAAGACTTGGTTTTTTTCCTGTCTTCTGTTGTGTGACATTTTGGTGGAAGATGCCCACCCAAAGCATGTTTGATAATTTCAGGCTCAAAACTACTTGAAAATTCATTCCATCGCAGCTTCTTCAAAGGACCTTTTTCCACTGGTCCTTGTCCCTGAAGCAGGAGAATCCCTTCTGTCAACTCTGGCTGTTTCTTGCAACCCCAGCCTCCTGCCCGGTCTTCTATCCTTTCCTTCAATGTCCCTTTCTGTGCCTTGCCAGTTCTGCCCCAGGCATGTTGAACCCTGGTATTACTCACCAGGTATAAACCCTCACGTGTTCCTTATACACTCTGGGGAGATCATCCAGCACCCCACACTGCCTGCTTGGGTACTACTGGATTTTTGACACGCCCCTTTGCCTCGCACACTCAGAAGACCTTCTCTGTCCTTACTGTTTTAATTGCTCTTCACAGTTCCCTTTACTCCTATGACAGGAACTCTGGGTTTCAGAGGAAAGGCAACATTTATCTTTACTAGAGGCAGCCTAACTTTCTGCTGTCAGAGTCTGCAAGTAAGCACTGGTCATCTGAAACTGCAATGCCTGTGGTTTCTGTCCTTGGAAGAAAAGATGTAAGGGATTGTTTCAGTGTTTTTGTGGGCTTTTTTCCAAACTGAAAGAGGATAAGTTTAGGCTTGATATTTTGAAGTTATTCTCTACTGTGAGGGTAGTGATGCACTAGAACATCAGGCTTGACCAAAGAAGTTGTGGACATCCCGTTCCTGGAAGTGTTTGAGGCCAGGTTGGGCCACTGAGCAACCTGATCAAAAGGGTGTCATCCCAGCCCATGGGCAGAGGGGTTGGAACTAGATGATCTTCAAGGTTTCTTCCAACTCAAACCATTCTATGATTCTATAATGACCTTCAACCTGAAACCAGTTTCAAATACATCCTGTTGAACACCTATGAAAGGAAAACAAACAAAAGTTACACAGAAAACCCAAATGGTATAAGACTAAACAGTGTGAAACTTCACACAAATAGAGAACCTCTCTCTACAGAAGAAATAAACATACTCCTATGTCAGCCTCCATCAGAATACAGTTTTAGCAACAGAGCTGCATTTGGAACCTCCTTAACATACCAGCACCTAACTAATAAGGCAGCTTCCACATATGCACTTTTGAGACTCAAATATGAAAGTCAAATCATCACCAACAAGCAAATCAATCCAAAGCTCCTTATTTTCATACTCCTTTCTCTAACCTCAAGACCAGTAATTTTTAACTTAACACTTGCAGAATCTCTAGTTTATTTTTAAGGAAACTGCTTTTAACGTATCTGAGGAAAGTAAGCTTATGGACTTAGATGCACTGTATTTGCAGCTATTCTTCTACTGACTGCTTTTTGTTCTTGTTTGCTTATTGAAAAAGACTGAAAGTCACTTCTCTAAATATGCTTCAAAACTCAGAACATGACACAAAATCCAGGAACCCGAATTTCAATCAAGCAGCATCTAGCTAACTGTTAGCTGTCTAATCCATTGGAAAAATTTATATATCCTATCCCCTGTTAAAGCTGAGTAGAAATAGGATAATAGCTTGATAACACCATCAGCTGAGGCAACCTTTTATCTCAAGCAGACATGGTCCATACTCAGAAAGTCCTAGACTGACTCTGTACAGAATCATTCTCCTTAAATGTCGTGAATTGCCTATTTTAAATTGAAAAGTCTCAGAGAAAAAAAAAACCAAAAACCACCAGTAAAATAATTGAGCCAAAGATGCAAAAGTTGGGTACCCAAAAGTTAGTTGGTACCAGAATACAGGAAAACTGTACAAAACTCTGCGGGCAATGTGCAAGATGGAACAGGAGAGAAACTGAATGATCTTGTCATACTTTTTGCACTCTAACTTTGTAGAGTATATTAGTAACACAAGGTAAGATTAGCACAAGAGGTTTGCACCACCATGAAAAGAAACTCCTTATACGCTCTCTACCACCCACCTTTGTCCAGCGATGCATTTACATCACACAAGTGTAATATGCTAGTATGTTAAATTTGCTAATAAGCCAGGACGTGAGCATGTTATAGCTACTTAGTATTCAGTTTGCTCTTTTATAAATGATTTGGTAGAGAATCAGGTCCTCCTCTCCCTCTCTAGCTGACTCTCATCTGATTCTAATTCAATTTTTCTGCCTATTGTTTATTTCACTGCTCCCCTGTGAAGTGTCAAATGCTGATGTTCCGTCAGCCTAGAACTGTCGTTTATATTTGTCATTCAGTCCTTGTTAAAAAATAAAACAGGACTGCGCCTGCCTTGGAGCGCTCTGCCTGGGAATTCCCTGTGGTAAAATTAGTCCGTTTAGATGGAAAGTTTTGTGTCACTCCCCTGTCTAAATTGGCAGATCTGGCTCTTTTGCAAAAACCAATAAACTGTGAACCTTGATGCATCTGTCAATCAAACTCATCTTTCATGAGCAAAGCCAGATGACAACAAAAGCTGGGCAGGCTCCTCTGATTGGTTCTTCTCATTTAGGCATATCAGGAGGCACCTGTCACTCCTCTGGCTCAGCATCATGCTCAGAGGGACTCCATTCGTGGAGAGATGAAGCCTTACTGGGGGCTGGGTTGGGAAAGGAGTTTACCCTCCTCACTTTCAATACAGTCTGCAGCTTGGCTCCTTCCTCACAGCTCTGGTGAGATGCAAGGAACTGGCGTCACCTTTTGTTTGGAAATGCTTTTTTCACATCTTAAGTGAATGCTTTGATTTCTTAAACTGTGCAGGTTTTCTGGTAGCTAAAAGGATGCAGCAGGAGCAGTTAATGTGACATGCTGCATCCCTGGGGCTCTGAAAACTGAGCCACGATACCACAGAGGAGAGACAAGACATATCCCAAACCCCTTTCCAAAGCTGCTGTGTTCACACCCTGCCTATCTGGTCACTCGCTGAGGAGAAGCAGAAAAGGTATTTCTACCTGTTTGCTAGGAAAGAAGGGGATTGCAGACTGTTTGCATGTCAAGGGAAGCATCTTATAGAAAGGCATTAAAGAGGAAGAAAATGCCAGCAAACAGCAATGGCTCACACCATGATACTTGAGAGGAGTCGGGGCACTTAGGATCTGATGATACCCTATAGGAATGATCTCCCCAAAGATACCAGATTTCAGGAGACATCTCAGCTTGTCCAGTTTTCACTGGAAAATTCCGAACTCTGCTGTCTGCCCCAAAAAAGCATGACGGATTTTTATTTGGCATTCAAAAACCCAATTTAACCTAATTTTTTGAACTGTATTTATTTGCATATTTGCATTAGGTTGCCACTGAACCATTTGAGAAACTTGTTTTTCCATAGAGCTGTTGCTTGATGATGGATTTATGTTGCTTCTTAGATACCTCATCACAAACCTCATCTCAGGTACCTGTATTTTCTCTTTCTACTTTGTTTTGCTCAGAATAGCTCTGCCATCATATGTCACTTACACTGTTTGCAGGTATCACTGTAATTGGCTTGGCAGTGCAGTAGCCAACCAGTTCTCTCAAAATCAGAATACAATATAAGACCATTTCTCACAGTTCCCTTACAAATCTCATCAAAGTTTTGTGGGTTTGCTCAGTAACAGGGTATACAAGATGGAAATCTCAGCCTTCATAAAACAGTTGAGAGCTCATTTCTTTCTACCATCCAGTTTTAATTACAGGCTCAAAAATATAAGACAAAGAGCTTAAAAACAAACAGCAAAATAAGCTCTTTATGACGTTTAAACTTAGGACATTATTCTTGCAGGTGGAGGATAACAATTCTTAATTACTGAATGGTTGAGACTTGGCATACAAAGTACTGATTTTCATGTGAGAAATTAATCTGGTAAACACTGACCAGGTGATGGTAGTTAGCATTCATATACACACTTACTGGCCTACACATACAAGGTCAAAATACAATTTGTAACATCATTGTTTGGGGGCTGGAAAAAACTGCTAGAAGATTGCTTTTAGAAGGTGGCTTATTCTGAATGAGTACACAAAGTAGCATAGCCAAAGGCTACAGTAATGGAAAGAAACGTTACAGTCTCTATGTACTGTGACTATGAACCATATTAATACCACCTCCAGATATCAAGACAACAACTCTCTCTGTTACGTACTGTATGAAGTAAGACATCATTCCTGTCCTGACTAACCTGCTTGTCATTAGACAAAACTGAAAGAGAAAGCAAGTTATTCAAAGCTCTCTAAAATGTAACTCGTATGCAATCCAGACTCGGGGGTCGAGCCAAACACCTCAAATTTCCCACAATCACCAATAGCCAAGCCCTTTCCCAGTCCATGAACATTTCCTTGTTGTTGCGCACAGGAGTGGAGTGAAAACTGGCCAGTATTCTGAATGGTATAATCTTTTGTCATTTGGTTTCACCTTTGTCAGAATATTCCAAAGGATCTGTTTCTACAGTTGGGACCAACTTCTCAAAAGGGTCTAAATGTGAGCTAGGGATGTAAATATGTACAGTTCAGTATTTTTACTAGAAGACTGTGAGAAATGTTTAGAGATTCAATTATACAATAAAAACTGAGCATTTGCTTTTTTGAAATTTTTTGTAACATCTTTTGTTACAGATCCCTAAAAATTTATCCTTTTTTTTTTCCTATATCTAATCAGACCTGAGCTTTAATGAGTTAATTTATTTTTAACTTGCCATTCTTTGAAAAGTCTGTTCTCTAAGTCCATTAGGAAAAATCCTCACCTGTTCTTCCACCAGCTAGGATACTTATTCACCATTCGACTTCTTTTTAAGTTTAGTATAAATAAGAGGGGACTCAAATTATACTCTGTGCTCCAACTATTTCATTTTGCTTTCCCTTCTGTTGGTATCAGTTGATAATTCTCACTAGATTTAAGGTATTACTGTCTGTAGCAGGAATTCTCTTGCTGCTTTGTGTTTGTATAGCAAACATAGTGGTCATCTGGTCCACACCAGGACCTACCACAAAATAAACTGTGAATAGTAAAAGTAAAATATCTGGGGGGGGGGGGGAAAGCCACAAAGTTAGATTCCTGTGAAACATCCAGGGGATGGCAAACATTTCTTCTCCTGGGAAGTGAGTTCTCTGGAATTACTGACTTCCCAGAAAATCCTGCTCTGGGTCAAGATGCCACATGTAAAGTTCCCACCAAAAGGAGGGGAGAGAGAGCAGAAACAAAACTAAAGAGAACTCAGAACAGTCCTTGATTCTGGAAACCTGGCACAGTCTTTATCAATATCTCCACTATTGTTATGTGTGCCTTTCTAATTATGTCTTTGAGTATAGATTGGATATTTTGACCCATTATTATTTGTTTCTTCATGTGTTTTACCTCTTCATGTGTATTTTACTTGGCTGATACAACAAAAGCAAAAAAGAAAATACTATTTTTATTTGCTGTAAGACCTTCTTCTTCACAAACCTAATTTTAGCACACATTTCACCTATTCCTGCAGAAGAGAGGGAGACACCAGAATATTTGGGACCCACGATGGAGAGCGTTACAGGGAAAGGCAAATGTTTGCATGGTCATATCACAAGGCTGGGCTTCATCATTTTTGTGTTTCATTCAAAGGTGACTGGGAGGCTTTTTGGAGTCGTACATCATCAAAGGTACTAAGGTACTAAGTTTGTGTCACCTCTAAAGTACAAAGGCTTTCTTACAGGTAAATCAGAGCTTTGATGTACCTATTCCCTTGAAAAGAACTCAGAATACCAACAAGTTGAGCCTGTATTATTTGGTTACTTAAGCACAGAATCACGTGTGTTTTTTGTGCAATACCTATTTGTGTAACAGTGAGCATCAGAGTCCACGTAAAATGGTCAACCAAAAGCCTCAAAAGGTAGGTGGAATCTTGGTTTATGCTCCAGAACAGCTCTTAATTTGCCAAAATGGACACTCAGTTTGAAATTTCCCATGCTGCTAATAGAGGAGATACATACAGATAAAAATGATACAGCTGCAAAAACTTCCTTATATTCCTTCTCCTCAGACTTAAGTGTTGTGATTGCAGGTCCTCTCACTTTGTCCCATCAACCCTATTTGAAAGTGACAAAAGCATGGTGAATCTGAAGCCACTGATTATCTCATTTCCTTAAAAGATGGAAAACGTTTTTCCTGACACTGTTTCTCCCTAGGCTTACAAAACTAGTGAGTGATCTAACATGGCCTGCTCCTAAACTGATCAACCTTGGTTAGCAGGGCCAAAATAACAACAGCTATTGTTTCTGCCATCTATCCCCATTGTATTATATTTTTCACCCCAAATGAGCTTTTCTCAGACTCTCTTATTCAAATCCTGAAAAAATCACCTGAGATACAACTCAGACTGAAGAAGCCAAAGAGAGGAGAAAATGGTCATTAGAAGGAGAGATGGGAACAGTTTAAAGACAAGAGCCCTAGCCATACCTCTTCCACGGAGGATTTCATGTCCCTTGAATAAACACAGTGCAAAAGAGCCCCTTCATTCTACTCTCTGGGCTGCCAAAGTAGCAGACTGCTACTCACAAAAGTTTCTGATGTGAATTCAGGCATGACTGCAGTGTTTGAAAACACATGATATTGATAGCAACCAACATATATATGCAATCAATTATGGTTCTCAACTTGAGCAATGAGATTTTTCCTTTCTGTCCAAAGTGACTACCTTTCCTCAATCCTGTAAGATTCTTTTCTACATTGAGGTTAACTCCCTCAGATTCATTGGAGAGTTCCTATCAAGCTCAGTTAATGCTACGGTATTGGTATGACAAGTTACTTGTGCTGTGCTAAAGACAGAGATTGACTCTACAAATATCAGTGAGAGTCTGTCAGTTCTGCTCATGCCTGAGTATCCACTTAGCTGTGAGGTGAGGTTAGTCCCCTGAATTTCTTTTTACTAGCCATAAACAGAGTTAGTTAAAGACAAATTGCTATGCAGACCACTGCCATCTCTAGGAATATATTGAGGCCTCCTGTTTGAATCACAAGCACACCAGGGATCTCTTATCTTCCAGTAACCACAATAATTTTTCCTTAGAAGTCTCACATGACTACAGAAACTCTTGTTTCTGATGAGATTGTCTACAACGTTCTGTAAACTGCCATTCCAGATTAATCACTACAAAATGAGGCATAGCGTTATTATTGCTCTCTCCACCAAGTGTACAAGAATCTTTACACAGTTCTTCTGGACTCCAGGCAGAAACCTTAGCTGCACCATTCACTCAAAGATCCTTCCAAATTCAAATGCTTTTCATATCATCAAGAATTTTCTCTTCAATTTTACAATTGAGCTGTTTTCTTACCTTTATCTGTGCTCCTTGTGGTCTGTTGCTGTTCTGCTCAGGGCATTCTTTGACCTCTGTATCCACTGGTGTCAGAAAGACTCTTAATTGGAATTCATCAAAATGGTTCCTGAACACTCCCCAGAAGACAAGCTAGAGGCTTAAGTAGCAGAACCAGACCCTGCAGGTCACAAGAACACAAGAAAAAGATGACAACTGATTAGATTACAAAGCAGTAACTTCAAAGTAAATTTTTTCCCAACACTTTTTATTTTGACCAACTGAATTTGTAACCAAAGGAAGTTACCAAGGTTCCAGAAAAGACATGACAGTTTTATAAACAGAAAAAAAAAAAAAATCCACGGTTATGGGCATTTGACAAGCATTCCAGAAAGTTAGGAACATTTCTGGGGTTCAGTCAACCTGCATATTACTTGAGCTCACAACAAATTGCAGATGGTTCCTGTGTCTGCCCACTGCGCAGTTGTACTTTTCTCTTAAGAATCTGTTGAGACTACTGCTAGAGATGGCCAACTAGGCAAAACATGAGCCTGGCCCAGTCTTACAAATCCTATACTCCTAAATCCATTGGTTAAGCATTAGAAGTGAGGAAATGTTCCCTGTAATGCTGGCTTACATTTCTGATCATGTAGTCTGCTGCAGGAGCTGCATATTGAATAATTTTAAGTCATTTGTCTTGCCACCTTAGCTACTGACCTATTATATCCTGCTTAGTTCTAAATGCAACCTTCTTGGAGCTTATTTTGGTGCATTTTGTCTCCATTATTTTATACAGCATTCAGTCTTGAATCATTGCCTCTTCAACCACAATACAGAAATTTTTTTCACAATACAGAAAGATTTGGTTTGTTTCAGGTTTTACTCTCTCTTTTCAGGGACATTTTTTCGAATAAAAATTTTTGTGTTTCTGGCTCAAGGGTTCAGTGTGATAAGTGAAACATGCCTATTTACTCCTTTAATGTGTCCTAAGTCTTGTTCCCTCACTGGCTCAGGGCAGTTCATAACCATTTTTCTCAGAAGCTGGATTTGCCTTCTGTATCCACCACTGTCAATCAGACCTCTGAAGTCAGAAGAGTTACATTCATGTAAACAGTGCATAAGTGAAACTGGAATCAGGCATTGACTTTTAAGATAGATGTTTTCAAGTTCATTGCCACAGCTACCCCAGAGGAGACTCCTACTGCACTGTGAACATCTTGTCTGGCCTCTGATACAAGATACCCATAAGGGCTGCTTTGAATTAATTCCTGCTGTGGGTCCAATAGCTGGAGGTGAGCGAAGGGCATCTGTTTTGAGGAACATTTGCTACCAAGTATAAAGCTTCAAGTGCTGGAAAATACAGCAAACCCTAACTACAGTATTTTGACAGCTGATTACCTGCACTGTTGGAAATATACACATTCTTTCTGGTTGAATTTACCTGGTATCAACTTAGAGCTGTTAGAGCTTCTCAGATATTTGTATCTGTGTTGTAGAGCCCTTGCTACCAAACTATATATTCTTCATTTTGGTTCATATGTATAAACTGTAATACTATGAATCTTATTTTTAATGAGGGGAAAAAAACCCTTATAAATAACCTGAAATTAGGTTTTATATCTCTGTGTGGAGTCCCTCTTAATAAAAAGACACTCAATTCCTGTACGAGAACCTTCTCGTTACCAATCAATAATGTTTCTGTTCTGTGGGACAGTAATCCACCAGGTTTGCCCAGTTCAGACTAGTCCTTTCCAAGCATCACATAAATCTCAGGTTTTCTGACTAATCTCTGTTTGCATGACTTCTAAGCAGAAAAATCATTGCTCAGTTATTGCCACCATTGTCAATTTGTACATCAGTTCCTACAACTATTTTTGTTTGTTTTCTTAAACTACAACAGAGGGTGTGTCCCAACCCCAAACAGTGTTTTCTTCTTAAACCTGCTATCTCAAGTCACAGCTGTTATTTTGGATATAGTCATCTCTAATGATGAGTATTTCTATGTTTGATACACTTCACTATAGATGAATCTCAGCTTTGTTTACCTGAGTAACTAAATACAATGGAAGCCTGTCACACAAGCCTTGAGAAGGAGCTGTCTGCACCATTTCCTTGAAGTGATCATACCAAGAGAAGGAAAATAAGAGTGTTTGAAAAGAAATCTTTCCTCTACCCGGCATGCCTTTGCAAGGCTGTTCTTTCCCGTACACTTGCTCTTACTGCAGTAACTTTAACTGGCTTTGTAACTGGAAGAAAACTTGAGGGCCCTACAAAAAGACTCTATCTTAAATCTTCTGCATTGTTATTATGACAGCTGCTGGCTTCCTACATCTCCTCACCCTACCTGCTTTGGTTTGCCACTCTAAAAGATCTGATGCTTCTATGTTCACAAGCAGAGTGGATGCTAGAGGCTTGACTGAACCCAGGGTAAAAACAGAAATGTAAAGCCAACTATAAACAAGCAGTCAGCCTCCTTGATGCTCAGTTGCATTGTTTTTACCAGGTGAGAATTATATTTGCATTTGCATTATATCTGACTGAACAAAGTAAGAGAGAGACCATCTACCACCACACTACATGTGTTTCACCACCCACAGTTTGGGGCTTGCCACTGAAATTCAGTCCTGTCTCCAGGCTGTTTATGATATGGGTGCTCATTTTGTCAGCTGGACTGGTGAAACCTTTGGTCCCAAGACAGAGATGATGATTGACTGCCGGTAAACTGAGCCCCAGTACTCTGAGAAACAAAGGCTGGCCCCACTAGCCTGCAGCTAAAGGCTCTGGATGGCCATTTCAGAACTACTGAGATCTGACTTAATGCTGCTCTCAGTGAGATGAGCAGGAAAGCTACTAGTGGTGACTACTGGTAACTCTTCCACTGATTTCAGCACTGATTATTTTGGAACATCCCACTCACAGTGTAGGGAAGTCTAGGGGAGGAGACACAGGTGAAGATGACACTAATGAAGCCTGTCCTCTGCACATGCATGCAACCAGCATTTTACAGACCTACTTCTCTCTGACCAAGTCTTTAGTACATCTCTTTAGGACACTTAAAGATTCCTAGGAAAGACATAGCTTGAAAAATCCATTTAATATTTATGCAACTACTTTTGTTTCACCCAAACTGAATTTCTTTCTGTCTGTGGTTGGTTTTAACATTATCCATGCTGTAGCACATGCATGTGCACACATACCCACATTTATGCATTCAGAAGTTGTGAAGTCAGAAGGACTAAAATGGTCACCTACATTGCTCTGACTACAAACTGAATCCATATGCTCGAGCCATGACATTGTTATGACAATGTAATTATGATGTCATTTTAATTATATTGGGAAGTCCTTCATTGTCCCAATCTTGGATGGTGTGAAATGATGTAGTCCGGGATCATCAGTGACACATAGGACCAGGCCCCCCTTTCTGATCCATACTGAGGGGAAACGGGGAGCCCAAGTCATGGAATTTGTTCTGCAAGGTGTAATTCTTCCTTAAATGTCCCCAGCTAAATGACACAGGGACAGATACCAATGCATCACAAGGTGCTAAACATCTCTCAGTACCTACTGAAAGAGTATTTGGGCATATATCAGCATTTTGAGGGTTAACCAGCGGTGTCCCTATCCTTCCACTCACTTTGGTATGAAGGGAGAAACAGACATGTAGGCATTACACGTGGAAGGTTCTGGATGAGACCCACAGACACCACACAACAACTATCACAGAATCACAGAATCACAGAATTACTAGGCTGGAAGAGACTGGGCTTTTACTGTTGAGATTTTGATTTCCTTTTTCTTCCCTCCCAAACCATGATGCAAATCGTGGAAAAGAAACATTGTGACTCCTATCATGAGACAAGTGGCACCCTCTTCCTCTCCCCTTCTTCTCCCAATCCTTCTTGTGTATTCTCTGTTGCAGTGAGTTGTAATGGAGTGCGCCAAAGAGGAACAGAATTTTTCCTCTCTCTTTCATTTTATTTTTTTTTAAAACAATCTCCTCCTCCACCTCCCCTTTCTTCTACTCCTCCTCTTCTTCATCCTCCCACCCACCCCCATCCTGTCCGTCTCCCTCATCCCACTCACACACCACTCTCCCCCTTTACCGGTATCCAACACTGTCAACCCAAACACATGATAAATTGCCCTGTCAACAGAATTCATTCAGGGACCAATTAATTCCACAGAAATGAACCAGGAGCCATCAGTTGCTGAAAAACTCCAAGTGCAGGGAGCGAGGAAGCTAGCTTTGTGTATGTGTGTGAGAGAGAGAGAGAGAGGCTTGGGAAGTTAGTCTGACAGAAATTGGTCATTTAATGCTTAAGTGCACCGTAGACAGCCCTGTCATAGCAGCCAGCATGGCAAAAACTCCCCCAGTGCTTTATTTATTAATTATGTGGAGCAGCACGGGGGTCACTTCACTGTCTTGATACAGACTCATCAACTTTACTTCTTGTCACTGGAAGAGATCCCACAGCATGTGGGATAGAGGGCCAGGCCTTATCCTGGCTCTCTCTCCTGCCATCCTGCTATAATATAGGCTAGAAGCAAGTTTGCAAGAGGACCACCTGTGCCCTCAGTGAGATTGGGCAGTGGCAGGGAGGGACACAAGAACAGCTAGAAATGGGAGGCAAAGCATTATCTTGCTGCTGCCCAGCTCTGGAGCAAAGGTGGTGGGAGCCTGGAGATTTCATTTGCAAAGCTTCCTCATTATCCTCCTTCAAATTCTCCTTAGCCATGATGCCTCCAAAAATCTGACAGCAGTTAGGCTGCTGATGTATTATGAGTACTGCCTATCCTGCTGATCAATAGTGTCTCATTGCTCCTTACTGTATTCCCTCAGCTGTCCATACTAGCCATTGCTTCTTGACTCATATTTGTAAGCTTTCTGAGGGCAAAACCATATTTCTCTCACATTCAAGTACAGCACCAGGCAATGCCACATTCTGATCTCTGAGAAGTGCTCCTCCTCAAATGGTAGTAACAGCAATAATAATAATAATAATAATAATAATAATAATAATAATAATAATAATAATAATAATAGCAACAACAATTCTATCCCTCTACAGAATCACAGAAAATATGGCTCAAGTTGACCTTAGCAGATAACCAAGACCATGCCTCTGCCAAGGAAGGATCAGCCACTGTTAAAGTACTAAACCTTTTTGTCTGGCCTGTTTTTAAGAACATCAAAGGTGACACAGCCTCCCTATGCAGCCCACCCCAGTGCTCTACTACCCCATTTCACTCTCCAGCCCGCTGTGGCTTTAGGATTTGAAAACATTCAATTCTCTCACAAAAAATACCAAGCCAGGCCCCAAGATATATCTCCACTTTTAAATAAGAGACAGAAATACGTCTCTACCATATGGCATAGATCTTCAAATGACGCATGGGCTGCTCTTCACATTCTCTTGTCTGCTTGGAAAACAATGGGATGCATTCTGATCTAATACAATATAACATGTATTTTTCAATCGGGGCAGTACAACCAAAATTTCATCCTCCATTTAAAAAACACAAAGAAATCCTGGATTTGGTGATACTGCACTGGCACTGCAGAGTTTAGGCTTCTCACTAGCTGCTTATTCAAGTGCCCTACTGAAGAATAAACAACTCTTCCTTCCCACATGATGTCCAGAGCATTAGGTGGCATATTAGATTTAATTAAATTCCACAAATTACAAAAATATACCCTCATAATTTGGAGCTACAAGTCAGATCCTCCCAAAGCTTTGAGGAGACATTGGAGGGATATACTAGACTGCTTCCTCGTATCCATCTCTATCCCAGAGGTAGTCTTCCAAGATTACAACTCTGTTGGCCAGTTGTGTTTGTGATCCCTTAGAACAGAATCATCAATTTGGTAGTATCAGGGATCAGGACTCTCTGAAACCACAACTGCCAACAAAACATACTGGCCTTGTGTGCATGGTGCTGTTCCAGAGGATCCAGGAAAGAAAGACAGTCTATATACAATACGTACAAGGGCCAAAATGGAGAAGCTAATGGAGTCCCATGGAGTCTCCTGTAGTCTCTTCTTTATTGCAAATTCATCTGGTTTTATAGTCCAAAGATTGTTTAGGTTAACACAGCCAATAGCCAAAAGGAAAGGTGGTCATGTGTCACTGTCCCAGAGCCACAGGACAGTCACAAGATGATGTTTACATACCTAAGACATTATATCATAGTCTGACATGCTGTAATACAGCCTAACATTCTGCTACACAACTCCACAACCATTTTATAGCATCACAGGCCAGCTCACAAATTGGAACAACTGTGCCGATTTCCTTAAGAGAGGGATGTCCTATACAAGCCAGGGAGAGAATGCTGTTCTGATCTCAAGACCTAACAATATCTCTAAAGAGAATATCTTGAACAACAAAAGCCAGGAAACAAACATCTGATCTAATAACAATCTGCATCTATATATTCATCTATATCTCTATTTATGGCTCGCTGTCTCAGTATTCACTCAGTAATGGATAACTCTTAATGTATGGTGGAAGGTATAGTCTGATCAGGAAACTCAGTTGACAAAGGACTCTAAAGTTGTATGGGATCCTTACACATCCCTTCCAAGATCAACCATAGCAGTGTTTCTCAATCCGGCTTTAAGTGTTCTTTTTAGCATCTGTTTGTTGCTAATAACCAACATTTTATAGAGGAACTTAGATTAAAATATGTTTTCTGTTCCTTAATTTCACATAAGAAAAGAAATTGAGTCTTTTATTTCAACTAATGAGTAATTTGTATGGAGAAAGATGATTTTAGCTGATCTGTACGATGTACAGTTTGCAATAATCTTTACCCCTGACTCTTAGGTAACTGCCTGTGGGGCAAGTATTAGCATGCAAACAGAAATAGTAACCACTCCCTTCACTTTTTGTAATCATTACAATATAATATTAGTCAAAAAAACCCAGTCATTTTCGCATGGAAAAATCCAAACTCAGTGACCTCAGAGATCCCTGCTAGTTCTGATCATTTCATTCCTGTACTTCATCTGAAAAGTGATGGGGAAAACAATGAATTAAAAAAGTTAAACTTAGATATACAATTGTCATTTGTTGCCCTTTAAAAATCAAATATTTCAGATATTCAAAAAGGGGTCATATTACAAACTAGTTCTCACAAGTTACAGATAATATTCAGAATGGAACATGTGACTACCATAATTTTCAATAGATTATAAGTTCTTTGTAGTAGGAAGCATGAATGCCTAGAAACCATAAATACTGCTAATGTCACTCCTCACATATTGTAGTGATATTATAAATAATAAAAACAACAACAAGAAAAATATTTTTAAATTATCCTACTTGGTGCCAAGAAATAAATTGTACCTTCACAGAGCAGGCATGACAGAAGAAATCAGATATGAAATAGTTTTGATAGTGGAGGACCGAATAACGATTGGGTCTTTTGTCTTTTGACAAAAGTCTTTTGACAGACTTTCTTAAGGAGATTCTGATCACTTTTATTGTCTACAAAGATAGGCAATAAAGATTTTATTCTGTGGAATGAAAGGATATTTTGGACTTCCATTTGCCTACTGCAAGAGACATCCCCATTATAGAAGCACCCTGTATTTTGCTGCTACAAGTTTGCTCATTACTTTTCCCTCAAGGAGCTCTTTTTGCTGGCTGTATAACCCATTTAGTATGTCCCTTCACCGCAGCTCTGCTCTGGACATTGTTCTGTATAATCACTTCCTCTCTGATGTACACATTTATCCTTAATGTATCGTCTTCCGACAGTATGTGGAAACTTACCTACCTAAACTAGAACACAACAGGTCATCACTTCCTAGTGTGAAACTGTCAAACCACTTCACTGTCTATTGAGGAATTATTCTATGATGCAGCTGATAGTGATTTATGAGGAGGAGTCTGGGGAGATTTCAGGGGGTACAGAGCATCATCATCCACAATTATGCACATCAAGGACCTAGCCATATAACTAGTACAGAAAAGCAGAGAAAACCATTTTGTAATCAACAGGAGATCAGGAGATAAGCACTACTATTGCTGATACCTTTTTGTGTAAGAACAATCTGACTAAATCTGTAGTCAACAGCAGAGGATGAAAAGTGGTATTTGGCTGATGAACTTTCTAGTAATCAGGTAGCAATAGTAAAGTGTTCAGCAAGCCAGAACACAGCATTAAAACCTCAGAAGCAAAAGATGGCAGGGATGACTGAGGGTTTCCATATTCCTTTTAATCCTTTCACCTTCTTAGTTACGTGACTAGTAAAGCACCATTCTAAAAAATGAAAGTTATTTTTAATGTAATAGTTTGTCTTCTGATGCTGGCATTTAAAAGAAAATATGCAACTAAAATATTAGAAAGACATCCCACTTTATCATGCTGGACTAAATAATTCCAGCCTTGGAGATGCAGAGGGCTTAATATGCAGAAAGCAAAAAGAATCCTCTACATAGTCTCTCCTTGTAAGACAGCTGATACCAAAAGGGCATAAGGATTCCTGGACTAACTCCCCAGAAGAGGAAGGTATTGGTAACCTAAAGGACAACAGCGAGCTCTTACCCTGTCTCCCCCTTCTCAAGCCATTTTTTTTCTTTTAAGGTGCTGTGTGGCACTGTTTGCTGCCGCTCTTAGAATCTGAGGGCCAGTGCCGGAGTCCCCATCACTTCAACAGAGTGACTGCAGCATCACAGCACAAAAGAGCACACACTTGCATTCTTTCTTGCACCCCTGGGAATCCTAAGTTTGTATTATTAGTATTTTTTAGGTTGAACTGAATGTTCTCACTGATACAGCTGGAAGCACTCAACACCACCCAGGTAAGTTTGCCAGTAGTTGTTCTTAAACGCACCTATTTCTACATGCCCAACACATCAGAGAAGGCAGGATCAATGCATCAGTGCAGAACTGCAAAGCTGGGCTGAATTAGATGCAAAGTACCTACTGAAACCTGTAAGAACTGAAGGGCCATACATTCGAGACCTGTATGTGAGACCCTGGTGTAACAAGAAGAGAACTCCTACCATAAAGATGGCAGGAGCTGCTGTCATTATGTGAGCAGAGGAGCCTTGGTTTGGCCCTGGAGCTTACAATGAGTGCTTGTTTTCCAGCAGGTAAAGCCAAGCTGCCTTCACTTCCTGTATGATGAGAATTTTCAAAGAACACCTGAATAATTCAGGGATGCTTTGATCTGAGTGCAGACGGACACAGGCATAAACTGTTTCCAGAACCAGCTGGAAAGCAGTATTCCTGGCACTCCTCACCTTCTGCCTCTTCTCCTTGACATCCGATCCTAGGCCAGCAGCTCTCCCAGCTCCCATTGTACTGGTGGCTCAGTGACATGTTTAGTGTGAGTGGAGACCCCACAGTCTTAGTCTCAGCATGTGCTACTCATTTACCACTTGAGAAGCATAGTCAGGGCATAGGAGTGCACAGTGCTCCACAGTCTTCTTTCAGGGATGGATGAGATTGTCCTTGGGGAGAAAAGTCAGTATGTCCACATCACTGCTTGGCTGAAATTGCCTCTGATCCAGAGGTAAAGGTCTCAGCAAGGGATGCTTGGGGTCTATTTTTGGGTTTGGACAAAGTCAAAGACGGGATAGACCTTTTGTGTGCATCCATGAAAGAAGTTTTTACTAAGAATCTGTGGTCTCCCTGTTATGCCCTTTCTTTTTCAGGTAATTCTGCATCTCGAGTCAGGCGTTATTCAGACTGCCAGGGTTCACCCTGACCTGAACAGGGGGTGTATCATCTGTGATATACATCAGTCCAACCAGGACAAGAATCTAATCCTAAATAGGATAACCCTTTCATAGTACATTTACAGCTTCTGATTTATTAGTGACTTGATGCTACAGCAATGACTTGATTTTGTTCAAGTATATGGAAAACATATATTGAAAATTATTTTATTCATGTTGACTTTAACAGAACAATTCTGGATTTACAACTGTAAATCCATTAGGAAAGTAAGAATCAGAGAGAGCGTGAGCAGATGCATTCAGCAAAACAGAGGATTTTTTAAATTTGGTTTTGTTTGGGTTTTTTTACAGTCACTTTCTAATGATTACTCTTTAAAGCATGCTTTTGTCTTTTGTCTCTCTTTCTCTTACTAAACTATAAAATATTATATGAGCCATGCAAGTTTTCTGATTTCAGTATATCTCCTATATTGCTTTTTGGGTCTGGACCTTCACTGTGCCAAGGAGTCAGTCTGCAGTTTTACCTTCCACTGAACTGTGTGCATGTTGTGACCCAAAAGGATGGGGATGAACAGAAAAAAAGCAGAACTTAATATAACTTGTGGGTCCCTATGCAGTTTTTGCCTCATGTTAAAGCATGGCTCTGTCATACAAACAACACACAGTACAATTCTTCCCACTCACAATAACTGCATCTTTCTGAAGACGTGTTTGAATGGGTCCCACCACCACAGTTTCTCAGTTCTGCACAGGCATTGCTCACTTTGGCCCCAGAATAATGCAGGACTTCCCAAGAACTCAGAACCATGCCAAATTTACAGCTGAGGAGCTGAGGCACAGGAATTAATTACTGTGTGCATGGTCACACCGCAACTCATAGCTCAGCAGAGAATCGAAGTAATGTCATTTAGATGCCACTTAATGTCACTTATTATTTGATGCGCTAGACTGTTCTTCCCACAGCTGATCACTCTTTTGTATGTAAATCAGCTGCTAGAGCTGAAGAAAAGGCACTGTAAACTTAGATATTGGGAGAGGGAAAGAAGCTGTTGGGAAAAAAGTGTAAACAGAGAACAAACTATCTTTTAGGGTTTGCAAAGGGAAAAATTATGCTGTCATTAGCAGTGGAATGAGCAGAAGTATGGAAACTTTCTTTTGTAATGCTGATGGCTCTGCTCCCTATAATTTTCTATCACCTTTCAGCCAAGCAGTGACCCGTACCTGTGAGTCCAGAAACGGACTCTTTGTTCCAAGACGAATTGAATGTCCTTCAGAACAGGGACTATATTTTGTTGCGTGTTGTGCATTGCTTATGCAGTGGCACTTTGGTCCTTGCTTTTTCATGGGTACCAGAAGTGGTAACTTGGTGGACAGACTGGATATATCCAGTCCTGCAGTCACCAATCCTCTTTACTCCTGGATTTCGCCAGCATGGAAGTTTTGTAACACAAGGACAAGAATTAGACTCCATGCCCTGAGAAGAGCGGAAGGGTTATGAGTAGGAGTTAAGAGATGAAATGAAAGAAGATAAACAGTCTTAGAGTGCAAAGGCACTGTCAAGCAATATTATCTGAATGTGTTGTCCCGATCAAGCCCATAAATTTATTCAAAGGAATACCCCTATATACACAGTGTTTGCAAACTCAGGCCATGATTAAATAGCAATGACATGTAGCAGCCTATGAAGGAAAGCAGCGGGTGCTAAAATGCTTAGCTGTTTTTCTTTTGAGAAATCAAGTGTGCTTCAAAGATAACAGGCCATGAAGATTAAGCTGCTACCGCACCAAAGGAGTAAAGCAGATGGAGCCACCAGCACTGCCACAGACCAGTACACAGAGATGTTTAAAGGCTGAAGATTTTATCAGCCTCTGCTCAAGGAGGACTGTAGGTTTCAGCTGTGGAAGGTGAAGAGAGGCAAAGAGGAAAGGAAGGGGAGGAGTGTGAAGTAGAAGGATTTCATTAATTAAAAGAGATTAATTAGCACCATAAAAGCAAGCACCATGGATTACAGCAACTGTCAGCAAAGAGCAGTGACAGCTGCAGCAGAGCTGGTCAGCCACTCCCATTCATAGCCACTGGCCATCTCCCCACCTAAAGCCATTGGGGCTGTACAGCCAACCAGCTCAGAAATCTGAGTGCTCCCAAAATGAGGGGTAACTAGGAGAATGGATCTCAACCGGACAGTGGAATGAGTTGGTGCTGGGGTTTTGTACTTTCCATGTCACCTTGAGCAAATCACCGATCTTGCTATGCTCCAGTTCCTGAAATAGGGAGATAATTCTTCTGAACTGCCAATTTAAATTGTAAGACCTTTGGGGCAGAGAGTAGAGCACACCTATTATATTTATAAGGGATCAGTAAGCATTAAAGAAGTGCTGCAGTAAAGAGCTAGTTAGTTGGTAACCAGAGTCCGGATGCACACAGCTAAAGTTAGAAAAAATGCTCATGCACTTCCCCTCCAGTTCATAATGTACCTTTCATATCAGTAAAGTATTTTGTAATTTAGCTATGCCACAGGTATTTTTAACTAAAAATCTGGAAGCAGGTATTACCAGCTTATTTTCTGACAAATGTTTGTACTTGTATTGAAAACATTTTCACTTCAACATTTTCTTCTATTTGTAAAACACCAGAATACAGAAAGGCTCTAAAATTCATACCATCCTAATTTTGACACAGTTAATTATTTCCATTGCTATTAAAATTACTTCATTCTGTTTAGTCAAACTTCTCAAACTATTCTGGATCACTATACTTTCTATGTATTAAAATTCCTAAGAAACTGTATTTACATCTATCATTATAACCACCTCCAGCATGTTCCACTGCAGCACCACAGGTAACATATACTGTTCACATGTGAACCATTTTAGTATTTGCTATTCAGCACCTATTAATCCTGTAAAAACATTTATTTAGAAGGCAAAGTGTGCTAGTTCAGTTCTGCATATGCACAGCAGTGGGAGATCTGATCTCCATTAAAGGTTCCATTTGTTCCTTAAAATCACAGCATGTTCTTCTGTGTATGTCAGGCTAGAAATCTTGTGGAAGGGCGCTCCAGTGAAGTGAGTGAGACTCCTGTGCTCAGCTTTCAAACTCTCAAAGACACAAAAGTGTCCTTGCAGAAATTTCTTAACTTCCCAATTGCCTCACACAGTTTCTCCACATACAAACTGGAGATATTACTTAATCCAGCTTCACAATATGTTGTAGAGCAAATGTATTTGTCTCTGTCTGTGGGGCAGGCAGAGGATTAGGAGGACAAAGCAACTGAAACAGTGTAGAAACAAACACTGTTCCTCTCCAAAAACCTCAATGTACCAAGCAGACTTTGAAAATCTTCGAAGACAGAAAACTAAACACCAGTAATAAGCTGGTTTTTTTGTTGGTGCCCTCGGCTGCTACTGCAAGTCACACACACCATCTGGACTCCAATATGAGGGAAAGTAAATGTAAGAACTGCAGGTCCATTGCTGTTCACCCTACTGTTTGGATTGTAACTTGTGAGGGACCTATTCTTGGCTCCAAGCACAGGATGACAAACTACAAGATGAATCTGTATATTTACTATGTGAAATTGGGTGAATCACTTTTTTCTCTTTTCTCAGTTTCCCCAATAGCAAGAAGGAGAGGAAGGTAAAAGACTTATCTCCTGAAACCACTGCGACATAGTTCACCCTCATCCCAAGCTCACAGTGTCTGCCAAAAAGATGCATCATAAGTGGGTTGTGACCTGAACTCACTGCTATCCATGTGAACTCCCTCCTCCTTTAAGGTGCTGAAGTCAGTGGTCCTGTAAGGCTCTGCCTGCTATGCTCACAGCTGCCATCTCAGCACAGAGAGTCAGACTCTGGGCTGCTCCAGTCTATTTTATCACAATTTACTTGGTAACAGGTTACAAATGCAGCATCTGATGAAAATAATGAGCCTTGATGTCACTTACTGCACGAGGCTCCCTCTGTGTGTGCAGGGAATAGCAAACAACAGCCAGCCTGGCCTCCTCACAGGTGCCAGCACAATTGGTCCCATGGCAGCATCCTCCCACAGCTCTCTGCCTGACCAAGCCTCACCCACCAGCCACATTCAGGCACCATCAAAAACTCACCACAGCATCAAGGTCAAAGCCAAGGCAACCCACAGCAGGACCACTCTCTACTGTGACAGGCTGATGTCCCTTGGAACTCACCCAGTGGCCAACAGGACCCTACTTATGCCCCCAGGTGCATCTATGTCCCACTTCCAAAGGCACAGGTCAGTCAAGAGCAGAGCTCACTGTGAGGAAATGGTCTCTCTTTTCATCTTAGCACTGTTGGTATGATGGGAAAAATTTTCAGTGAAAAAAATCCCACTGAAAATCTAGAGGAGGACTGCCCAGCTCTTAAGTGGCTAAGTACCCCTAGTTTCAGGGCTGGTTAAACGAAGCTCTACCAAAGACTTGCTATGTGGCTCTTACCCAAGTCCCTTTGCCCTTCTGAGTCTTGCTTTTTCTGTTGCTGAATGGAGACAAAAGCACTCCTACACTCCATGGGATGGTCTTGAGGGTAAATCTGATAAAGACAGCCTGGGGGCTACAAAGAAAAAGGCCCTTGCAGCTGGTGGGGAAAGGTACAAGCAGCTGTGATACAGAGCAGAGAGAAGTGTCAGAGAAGATGGGATAAACAGGGAAAAGATCGTGAAACAAATGCTAAAGCAGGGATAGGAAAGTAAAAAATTAAAAAGGAAGGGCTGTGGAACACAGCCATGACATAGCTCTTCATTCATTTTGGCACTTTTTAAAGTTGGAATTTGCCAGAGATTTTTCAAATTTCTACTTAAAGCTAAAAAAACACAAAACCACATAACACATGCCTATAGAGAAAGAAATTGAACTCGGGATTTTTGAGTGCTTTAGCTAGGTATTCAGATCAAATGCCTGACCAGATACTGTGTCTGGAATGGGGCAGATTTAAATGCTTGAAATCCCCTAAAAGAATTACCTGCTCAGAGGAAAGGAGCCTTGTAGCTACTAACATTTACTATTACCACTATTCGAGTTTTATTTCAATTTACAGAAATACACTATAACTACATACAGATTCCTACTCTCTTGGAAATAGGAGACAGTATAGGGGGAAAGTCACTGTTTTACTCTTCTTCTGTACACAAATACCAATTTAAAATTTACTCGAGATGCAAAAAGGTCTTGCAATACCAGCGCTGGACTAAGCAGAAGAGGTGAGTTCTCATTTTGCTCCTCTTCATGGGTTCAAAATCCAATACTTGATTTCCTATGTGTGAGGATAGTCTTCCCAAATTCCAGTTCATTTGGATTACAGAGTCAAATTATTATCTGCTTGCCTATCATGACAAGGGCTGTGATCTCACGAGAGTCTTTCAATGCTACTGTAATATAAACACTAACCCCACTCCTCTCATTAAAATCTCATCTTCTTCCCCAGAGCTTCAGTACTGCTCATAGTCAGGTCACTGAACATAGCCCATGTGTAAAGGGAAATGGCAGCAGGACAAGAGAGGGTGGATGAGGACATGCTGAATACTTATGTTTGTTGAGCTGGTCACAGTGAGACCTAGCTTTTTCCCCCTGAGTTGACAGCATAAAGCATACACAAAATGCAAATCATAGCTTTTGGTGTGCATAATCTCGCACTGAATCTAACATAGGAGTATCCGAACAGGAAGAAAACTTAATGTATAAATGGTATTTAATCTAGCAGAGAAAGATTTAACAAGAACCAGTGGCTTGGAAGTTAGAACAAAAATTCAGATGAAAACTACAGCCCTCAGTTTCAATTTACTGTGATTAGCTATTTAAACAAAGTGTCAACTGAAATAGCGAGTTCTTACTCTCTTAATGTAATCTGTACAACATGTGCCTCACTCAGGAGGTCAAAGTAGATTATTTCAGGATTCTTTCTATGTGTTAATTTATTCTTTCTGTTACCTACTCATCCACTGCTGTCAGTCCCTCACAACTTCCTTGTCATCTTTCCTGATCTTGGTCAGCATATCAGTGTCACACCTGCAAGTTTCTCTTCCCTTTGTTTATTACTTTTTCAGGTCCTCAGCAAATATATTAACCAGTGCTGGCATTGGTACAGCTTGCCTGTTTTGCCTGAATACTTCTTTAAGCAATATAGGAGTTCTCACCACACCATCTTGCCAATCTGCTTCCAAATGGACTCTCATATTTGGAGAATTTATTTTTTTACTGCCACTTCAGCGGAGGTGATTCTCCAGGATATAGCAGCCAAGGCATTTTCTGTAAATTTTTGTCCAGAGCCTTTTGAGAGTTACCCATCTGCAAGGAACTCTGAGCATTCCTATTTTGTAGATGTAAAAGTATGCCACAAGAGACCTACATCCAGATGCACAAAGCCTTTAAATGCCTAATTCTCACTGATCTCAGTGCTGAGTTACCCTCGTGGATATCATCTCAAATGACTTTGTGGGAAGAGTGCTGTACTAAAAAATCCTGTCTCTTAGCCAAAGTGCTTTGCAAGTACAAAAACAGGCTCCCAACTCAAGAGAGCCTTCATGCTCACCCACGCACAATACTGTACAGTCAAGAGACAGACACATCAAAGCCAACATGTGAAGTAGTTAGCGTCCTTCTTCATCAGCTCAAGTGTCCAGTTGTGAAACCTATAGCCATGAGACACTAGGAGCAGCTAGCCAGATCAAGTAGATCAGCTGTTGAGACCTGGAAAGTCCTGGCAAGCACGATGATCTCTACAAAGCAACCAGAGCAGGACTGCAGCCTCGGGAGCCCATATGTCAAAAACTAGGGAGACTGGGATCGAGGGATGGCTACTGGATGGACTGTGTGTGGAAGCTGTCTCTGCCAACAGCAGAGAGGGTGAAATCAGATGATCTTTAAGATCCTTTCTAGCCCAAACGACTCTATGATACTCTTCAAAACACCTGCATAACCAAGGCCAGCTCAACTCTGCATCCAAAGAACAGCCTTCTCTGTTTTCTCTGTCTCTACATACTAGGACCTCTAATCTCCGGGGCCTGCTGACTGCAATAGATAGAAAAGCTCTCTGCGGCAGTGTCTGCTGGAATGTTTTTTAATTATCTCTGGAAAGTATGGACTGTGTATCATCATTAACTGGACTAAACACTGATGGTCAGTGAGTCAGGTACCAGTAAACGGTGCAATTAACAGCCAGAGAAGAGAAGTGTATTCAATCTGAAAGCTTTCTTTCTCAATCCATCTCCACTCATCACCCAAAGTGCTGAGCAGCGGACTTTTACTTTCAATTACATTAATCAGGTTAATTCCAAGTTAAAGTCAACATTTTAATCAAGAGGCAGGGAAGTAGAGGGCTGAGGGAAAGAAAGAAGGGAAAAGAAGGGCAAGAGAAAGAAGGAGGAGGGAAGGAATGAAGGAAGGCTGGAAGATTCAGGGAAAAAGCAGAACATTACAGTGACAGGCACCTCTGAAAAAATTAACTGTGGTAAATAAGGAGTAAGCTTTTATGTTGGATCTCCTGTGAGGGTTAGCATTTAACTCTTGTGTAAATTTAGGATACTGGGTTGTTGAAGGGGGAAATAGGAATGTATATCAGAGCAGCTTCAGGAATGCTTTATTTTATGCCAAGGACTGTCCATAGAAATATCTCTTCTAAAGAGTCTGTAAAGACCCTAGTCACAGACCCATCCCACTATGACTTCTGTTTGCCTAGGCATAACTCTCCCACATGCCCTGTAAAGCATAAAAGCATCATATGCCTAGAAACCCTACCAAGTGCTCCATCACACTGAACAGAAATTCTACCTGTCCCTGCAGCTGAATCAATTACCTTAGCACTGCTGGGGGATCCAGTATTGCAGAGCTCAGATATTAATGACTGCAAAAATATGGCATTAAGTGTTTCAAAGAAACCTGCTCTGATGAGCCCATTTTACGTCCTTGATAGAGATTTTTTAACTAAGTTGATGGTTGGAGCTGCCCAACTTCCATTGGACTTCAAAAGGACCTGGGAGCCTAATTTCAATGAGCTCCTTTAGTGATCACGTTTACAGATGATCAAGCCATGCAAAGGAAACCACAGAAAGGTTGCTGGAAGATTCATCTGGGCCGAAAGTCCACACCCTTGCCAAGTGAAACAATGTATGCAGGATAAGTAAGAAGCATAGATTTAAGAGTTTTGGTTCGGGCCGATCACACCCCTTCCTTCACAGTTACAGTAGCTCAGTTTACAGTGTAAGTTCAAGGTGTATCCCCTGTTCTGCACAGACCTACTGAGTCCGGAGGAGCAGTCTCACTGACTGTGCTGTTTCACGACTATCACCTGGACAGCGAAGCTACTAGTGCTTAGACTGAATCACAGAAGGCACTCATTGGTAGAGCAAACTCTGTTAATCTTAAGCTCACAGCACAATGACAGTTTCTTCTCTTTGAGGCTTGAACAAGAAATCAGAGGGAGATTCAGTACACCGGAAAACAAAAGCTGGAAGAAAACCCACTTTCTGAAGAAAGGAGCATATGATACAATACATGGACGACCAGGAACACTTATTCACCTCTTGACTCTAGTACCACCTTCTCTCATGACCCTGGGTGAATCACTTCTCCTAGCTACAATTTATCCATGCAACAGGGACAACAGTATTCCACTGTCTTCCCAAACACGTTGACAAAAAAGCTGTAATTTACCATTATCCTCCTTATTATATTTTATTATTAACTGCAATTTTTAATTAAAACCCGGTCAGGACCACATCACACCTTTGAGCCATCTGCATAGTAACCTTAACAGCTCCAAAAAATACAGAATAATCGTATGTTAGGAGTGCGAAACAACAAAAGAGTGCAAAGAGATTGGGAAGCACACGAGGGAAAGATATAGGTAAAGTGAAGAAAAGCTCACAACAGGAAGATGTCTGTATGTGTTACCTACTAAAATTCAAGCTTAGGGGGTCTTTGAAACACCAGCAGGCATTGTGGTTCTGTTCCCAGGCTTGTTGAGGTTTGAAAGCATTAAAAGAACCACATGCCCCAACTGAGCAGAATGGTACCTGCCTTTGGAAGGGAGCAAGAGACAATGAAACATTGTAATCCTGTCCCAAAAGCCATAAGGAGCAGAGCTCCAGGACTTTCTGCCCAGCAGGAGCTCACTTCCAGCACTTCTGAATTTAAAATTCAAAAGTTCCTTGCTGTTTCACTTGAACAAGGAAACAAATGAGGCAAAAATAGAAACACTAGAGTAAATAAAATAAGAGCAAGCAGTTAATTAGTGTGTCTGATCAAGAATACCCTGCAGTGCTCATTCTTCCTCCAGCATTCCCCACTCCTGCTCTGTGCTCTGCTCAGAGCCAGACTTTAGCAGCAGAGGCCCCTGTGCTGCCTGCTCCCCTCACCTCTCCTCACCAGCTCAGCTCTGCTCTGCAGCACAGCTGGAGCTGAAACATCCCTCTGTACCACCTTAACCAGCACTCCTGAACATCAGTCCCCTAGAAACTTCTCATTCTTTTCCCTCCCTCTTCTCACCATCACAGCGGCAGGAAAACATCTCTCTACCCCAGGAGTAGGAAGGTAGGAATGTGATGACTTAGCAGATTAGTTGGGGATCCCGACAGAATGTGAACTGCTAAGGCAAGATGCTGCCAGGTCAGTGAAAACAGCAAATACCCTTTGTCTGAGGGCAGCCTCCTGAATCTGAGAGCCATTGCTAAAGTCAGCCAGGGCCACCAGAAGCATGAATTTCGTCACAGAAGAGCTGTAGTGCTGGGCACATGGTTCTGCTCCCAGATGCACTTCAGCACTCTGTTAGCTAGGATTTAAACCCTGTTCAATAGATGGTCGGCAAAACCACGCTTAACAATAATAATGAAGACACAATAATAATGGCAAAAAATGGAGTTATAGCCATAGTTTGTTTCACTTGGGTTCCCTAGGAAAGCACATGGCTCAATGAAGCTTTTTTGTTGTGGCTGCAAAACTGGTACGTCATCCTGCTATTTCTACATCATTAAAATCTCTGCATGTACATATGGCTTTACCATATGCCTGCAGATAGCCCAGTTCTTGACAGACTGATCCTAAGGGCTACTGAAACTCTACTAAGAATAGAGCATCTTCCCAAATAAAAATAAATAAAGAAAACAATCTCATATCCTGAGTGCTGAGGAACCCTCATATCCACCTCCATATGGCAGGGCAATCCATCACACTCTAATGCAGGTAAGGAAATTAAAACACAAAACAGAAAAGAGTGATTTTTGTAATAAGACTCAACTCTTATGATCTTTCTATTCAGCAGTCCTCTTCCTCAGAATCCTCAAAATAAGGTTACTCTGCTGTGTTCACTAACCTAATTCACTGCCAACTATGTTGAATTTCATGTCCCACACTGGCCTTCCTGGGGCTCAAACCTTCATCTTTAGCCCTGCACATACACCTTGTATACATGCCTATCTTACTGTGTGCTTTGCAACTGGATCCATGTTGCCATTATGCCTGCTGATTCTTCTTATGTGGAGTGGAAATCAGAATTAGTGGTCCTGAACCCATTGGCAGAGCTCCCATTTCAATGTATTCCAAGGAAAAATTGTGTATCATAAATCCCAGGAGTGGAAAAATGTCTGGAAGGTCATATTCTCCTCTGAACACTCTGCACTTGCTGAGGGCTTCAGGGCTCCCAAAATCCTGCCCTCTTCAGTGGTGTGGGAAGTTCTAGGGAAAAGAAAGTCTCTTTTTCCATTCCCCTTTCCTTGCCAAGAGGCTCTTGTCAAAGGAGGGGATATTGATTCCTCTCCCTCCAGCCTCTCCAGCAGCACAAGGCCTTGGCCGGATGAGTTGGACTCAATCATAATTGCATTTGCATAATACATTTTACCTTTCTCTCCTCTGCTGTAGTTTTCTGAACTTGCCAAGTTGCAAGCTGACCCTGCGAGCCAAGGCGTGATTAGCTGAGAAATTCACAGCAGCACCACTTTAATCAAAGGGGACAGAGGTTACAACAGCTCAATATTAGCGATAACCAGCCTTTGATCCACAGAGCTAGGCCAAGCCTGGCAGGCAAGCTGTGAGGAAATGCACCGTCAGGGCTTTTGTGGGGAAATAATACCTTATTAACCCCTTCATTTAACCTGCTGTGGGTGAGCAGAGAGAATCACCCGAAAAAACTCTCTTCTAGAGTCTTAATTACAGCCCACAAAGCTGCTACTTCTTAAAACTCTACCTAAAGGTGTTAGATTCCAGCAAAGAATCATCTCCATCTCACAAGACCTATAGACTGACTTGTAAGGGCGATGACAGCTTCTAAATGCTCCTGCTTCTACTCTACACTGACCATTGGTATCAAGCCAAGAGATGGGCCGACAGAGGGGCAGCCCAGGCTGTCAGCTTTTAGCAATTCCCTACAGGTCTACACACATGGGCTGTGTTCCCAAGTCCACTCCCCTCTGCTGCAAAGTCCTGGTCATGTCACTCGACCCTTTGTGTCTTTCCTTCCCTTTCCTTTTCTTCTGCTCATCTTCCCTTTTTTTCCTAAGGAAAAGCCCTTTCTTAACATGCAGTTCAAATAGGATCTAAAATAATGTAGCTAACAGGATCAAAACTTATTGTGGCCTTCAACAAATAGTTAGAGATCATTCTCACAATCAAGTTGCCCCCAAAATAATATGAAATCTAAACAATGGTGGAAGCACCATTTGATAAGAATTTTGTTAAATTCAATATGTAGACCTGAAACAGAAAGCAGACCCAGAATCCCAGAGGAGAACAGAGTCCCAGTTATGGTATCTATAGGCACTATGAAAATTCTCATTTTAAAAAAAACCCTTCAAATTCTGAAATTTGTTTCATGTGGGACTGGAAATAATCCATACATAAAGAAATCTGTCATAGAATAAATTACCTGGCAGAAACAAATTTGAGTCAATCAAAATTTTTCATTCCGATAAAATAAAATAATTTAAAAAATATACTTCTTATTTATAACCCTTCTGAATATTACAGAATCAAACATATTTTTGAGTAAAAGTTATTTCAAAGTGAAAACACCTCTTGCTTTTGAAGGAGTGAAATAAAAGGTGAGAGTCCTACCGAGAGGCTTCTGTCAAAAACTTTTGTGAAACAAAATCCAGTGAAACTGACATTTCAGAGGTAAGTTTCTGTTTTCAGTTAAACAGTCTTCTCTGGTAGTAAACACTCCCTTAAAACCAATCCATTCCCCTGACTATCTTTTTTGAAAGGTCACAACAAAAAAGGAAACACCATCTTCCTGAATGCTTTTTATTCACCTACTCTCACCATCTTCCCTTAAACAAAGACTTGGGCACAGAACCAGAGGGAAGTCTCACCTTTGTTGCACAGACCAAAAGGGCACAAAGCTTTCCAATCAAGACCTTGGTCCAACACTCTGTAAGTGAGGGAACAGCCCTCCTCAAACTGGGGGCCAGCAAGGGTGAAGAACTTAGCTCATGTACTCCCAAAGCAATGTGTTGTGGAATCAGGTTCTCTGCAATTGAAAATCAGGCTTTCCAGTACAGTTACATAAAGTTGGGTTGCGATTTAAAAAAAAAATTAAATTACTTTGGCACGTTTTTGAATGATTGTCTTTAGACACCTCCAGGAGTCCTCATTTTTGAAAAGCAAGGTTCTGAGAACCACTTCTCTTTCCAAGACTGTTATTGTGGCTACAGACAACTGCAGGTGATTGTTTAACAGATGCTAAAATTCAGCAAGCCCTTTACAAAGGCACATCTTAGCTGGAGGAAGTCAGCTCATTGTGTGGACCACAGTTCCACAGATGTCACCTCCCCCCCTGCCTGCTCCTCATCGCTTCTTCATGGACTATCCTCTGCTATTCCTGTCACTCCCGTTTACCTTCTTTATTTTCAACACATTGGTTTTGTGTCTCATTAACCTCTGCATTAAATATCTCTAGAAATATAAAAGGAAGCATTCTGACAGAAGGAGAAGCACTTCAGCAAAGGCACACTGTATACCAAAAGCCTGCACTGCAGTTTCCAGCCTCTCCCCTGTACCCTGGGAAAACAAATAGACACCAGTTGCCTATAACATGAACAAACCCTCTCACCGGGCAAGTGCAGGATACAGCCTGCCAGCAGAGGATACCAACACAATATCACACCAAGCCCACTCAGCACAATGATCTCTGCTGGCTTATATGCTAGCAGGAGGCTTTGGCCACTTGCTTCCCTCATTCTTCTCTATCCCCCTGCAGATCCATTCTTTAATTGATCCCTGATCATCTCGCAAATATATTTTCCCCTTTTCCCCAGGGCAGGTCCCCACCCTGTTTTCCCTGTTCTCTGCCATTAAGATGGGTCTCACATCACCATGCACAGCAGCACACATACAGCTCCAAACACCTCAGGGCAGGCACATCATTTCCAATTGTGAGCAAATGCTGTTGGTTTTCATTAATCTGCAGACACTATATTTGCCAATTTCTCCAACTTTTCTTTCTCACTCTCTCTTTCTGCTCCAAGGCAGGTGAGTGCATCAATTTTCTTCTCATCTGTGGCAGTTAAATTAAATGGAATCGGCCTGATTGCTGAAAATCAAAGAGAAGGCTGATAAAGCAATTAAATCCCTCTAATTCCTCCCCTTGAAAAGGTGCAGCTTGGCTCAGAAGCTAATTAACTTCATAATGAAAATCCTTCTTCACCTTTTTAGGCTTTCTTTCCTTTTTGTTTTTGGTAGAGGTGGTAGGTTGCCTACAGAAGGGAGATGTTATAGTGGTAAGCCTGGCTTCCTTGAACATGGCAGACAACTGGGTGCATGCATCACATCAGAGTCTTTACAAGGGCTTCATGTGAGCCAATTCTGCTATATATGACAGAATGTGCTGTGGTGTCTGCTCTGCAGTTGTACAAAAGCTCTCAGGATAACCTTCTTGTCACTACCTTTCAAGTTTACCCTGTGCCCAGCCCATGAAGATTATCAAAGCCAAATCCATTTGTAACAGCTTTAGCCACAGCAATTGCAAGTTTTATCTCTGGGATTCATTAAATTTCTCATATGACAAAAACCCAGTAGCTTTACATCAGACACTTCATTCATCATAATTGTTACAGTCATAGAAAATAGGCAGGCACAGATCTTTAGAACCATGCACTCTACCTCCTTATTCCACTTCTGCTTAACATTTGTATGTTTGCTCCTTCCCACTTTCCTTCTGTTGGGAATTGGAAGGCTCTCTCAGATCTTAACAGGTAACTTTCAGTTCTTCAATTCTTTCAAGTGAGAGAACTGTCAGCCCACACTGGGTTATGTTGTTTCATTTTGAGCACACTCCTCTTGGTACCAAAGTACCCCACATTATTCTACATCCACTCACAACCCAGTGTGCAAGTAGGATCACACTCTAATCCTGAAGCTCATATGAGCAATGTATTTTGATTTGCATCTCCCATACAAAGGGAGACTATTGCAGCAGTACTCTGGCATGCTGATATTCCAGGCGAACCCTGGTCCTTCATGAAGCCTTAGTCCCTTTATATTGTTGATGTGGGACTCAGTAGCTCCACTGAAGAATTAAGTGGACAAATCTATCTTATTCAGTATTGTGTGACTTTAACTATATAGTAAATACTACAAATGTGTAAGGGGAAGCCAACTAGCTTCCTCAGTTCATGACACATCTCCGTGCAAACTGGCATCTAACTTCCCACTAGGCAAATGTGCATCAATGTTTCTACTTTCCAGACTTATTGCTACTATTAGAAATCTGTGCTTCAGGTTAAATTCACAACCCATTTTGTCATAAAATCAGCTTCAGTTTTCCAGGTTAAATAACTCTTTACTAACTCTCACTAATCTTTGCCAAACACATAATGAATGTATTCCGTATATCAGTCGCCATTCACCAAAATTTTACCAAATATAAAGAGAAGTATATTCTATTAATATTAATGGCAATATCATATCACCCCTGGGAAAAGCTAATTTTGCTGTTACTTTTCTCTTTTGTTCAGAAGTGAAGAGGGAATTTTGCTTCCTAAAAATAATTAACTGACCTGTCACTTGTCCCTGATGAAACTAGCCATGGGGTTTTTAATTACCACAAATGTTCTGATCAATGCTGCTGTACCATATGCAGAGAACAATACTCTTAAAATAGTGTAGAATGCCCAGCAAAGCCTTGAGACCATCTTTTGTCTATACTGAAAAGAGTCTTCTTTTGGCATTGTAATTGGGAGCAGCTGATTTATATGACAAAAATGCTTTAGAGCACAGAGCTTAGACTAATTCTGGTTTTTACCTAGTCTGGCATTTGCCAAGACCTCATAGCATTACATAAAGAAATATTCTGTGCACCCTCTGTTGACTCCCCAGCATTCTCCTCTCTACTGTCTGGCGGAAGCATTTCTGAATGGACTCAAGCTAAGTCCCTGTGGAACTTCTGTCCCATCCTGCTTAGTTTGCGAACTCCAAGCAGATCACATGCCAAGGTGGGGTGGCCTCAAGCTGTTGGCATCTCTGTTATCCTCTCTTTGACAAATGGTTTATTTTTGCTGCAGCAGTAAATCTGATAGCCGTTGTTTACTCCTCTGTCTATGCACTCATCAGCAGGAATGTGTGCAGCTCTGCAAACCCCAAGCCCTAGCTAACAAATGGCTGTGCACTCTATTAGTGCTCACTCTCCACCGTGGAAATCCCTCCTCGCAGGCATTAGAAGATATGCAGAGGAGCCTTTGACCCTATGCCCAACAAATGAATACAGAAACTTGTGTTCACAGAGCCAAACTCATCAAGGAGAACAGCAGCTGCTGCCTATCATTCAGTCAAGAAAGCAAACCTTTTCAGTTGAATCCATGTTAGACCTCATGCTTTAATGACAGTCAGAATTTGCTTTTAACATCCCAGACATTTGCTAATACCAAAGGAAAATCCATGAAGTGTGTAAGGACATACGGCATGTTTGTTTATCAGCAATGTTAAAATTGCTAAATAGCAAATACTTTGTGATTTCCAGTATCACTTTACTCCAGGGATCTCAAAATGTTTTAGCAATATCAGCCCTCTAATGCAACCCATCATCAGTTGCCCTTCCTACAAGTGAAGGAGGCATAAACACACAGTGAATTGTCAAGGTCACATAGGAAACTATTTGCAAAGTAAGGATTCAGGTGTCTTGATTCTAAACATTTGTGCTAATGAGAAGATAAAATAGTTACACATTCTGTTCATCACAAGTTAAATAGGGTATGGAAGACATAGAGGAACCTTATATACTTGTTCTGTAGTAAGACTGCTGAAAGGGGAAATAATACATCCATCTACAGGGACATGTGTGCATTTCTATCTGATGCACGGTTTAACTTGATCTACATATGCGATTCTGCAACTATTTTCCCTAGAAAATCTACCACTGACTTTGACAGTAGAGGACCAAATCTTCTGTTCATCATTGGAAAAAACATATGGTGTGATTTAGAAAGAGCTGCATGTCATCAAGTGTATACTGAATGTTTATTTCCCTCTCCTTGTAATTTTTTCCTTCCTTATTAAAAAGGCATCCTTTAGGTTCATCTAAAACTCCAGGATTTCTTTTTGGGCCACTCCACTTCAAGCAGCACAGAAGAAACAGACACTGTCAGTCAACTGACAGCTGCAGGAGTGTGAGCTGCAGGAATGTGTCACACCAAGGGGAAAGATGCAACATAAGAGCCCTTTACACACCCTTCAGTACTGGTAAACAAGAAACTTATGAAAGCATGCTCACTGGAATTTGCATACAGCTGAGCAGCATAAATACACACAACCATTGGCTGCATAAAGACAAGTGCAAGCAGAAGCATACTTAAAACCCATCACTTAAAACACATCAAACACACCGAAACAAGACACAAACACACGGATGGAAACACACATGTGAACAGGAACACACAAACTCAACTCCCATGAACACACAGACTCTCACAGCATGGGAGACACACAGAAATGAGAAGTACCTGTGTTCACATACATATACACAATCAGAGCCATATCCAGATATTGCCCTGCACACAGACAGAAGAAGTCACAACATAGAACAGGATGAAATTCCCAGCCACTTCTAGCAATAAAGGTCTTTTTCGTCCTTCCTATCTCCGCTGCAAAGAGCAGTACATGGGATGTAGGACCCAGGACTACAACGGAGGAAGAGTGACATCATTCAACTTGGACAGCCTCAGCCAGGGCATGGAGCACTGGGCATCATAGCCTAGGTTAGGCATTAAGAACATGCCTGGGATGACTGAGCAGGACAAGGTTTGTATTTCAATAAACCAGGGGCTGTAACAATCTCTGAACTGAACGGCTTAAAGCCTTGTTAAAAGCAATGGTGCAGCATTCTAACCGGAGGGGCCGTGTTGTCATACAAATGAGATGAGTTTATTTTCTGAGCCGTACCATTTGTTCTGACAGGCAGGGCGGCTGTAAAAGCTGGCGAGGGCACAGCAGGGGGCCCGGCTCTGCGCACAGCGAGAGACCGAGGAGAGGAGAGGCAGAGCTGCACCAGAGTTTGGACCCAGACCAAGTCCCTGCCTCTACCTTCTGTAAGCAACAGCCTTGCAAAGAAAAAGACTGAGAGATGAACCAGCCGGCTGTAATATTGTGGAACAAATATATTCTAATGAGAGGTGCCTGGCAGCCCCAGGGGCACTCTACACTCGGCCATCTCCTCCTGCCCTCTACACCTCCTGCCTGGCTGCTCCACACTGCCCAGATCCAGTTTCCAACAGACAATGATGCTGCATGGCACACTGGGACACACAGTGGGGAGCATTCCAAACTCAAGTGATTTCCTGCGTTGCTCCAAGCCAAGTGGCTGTGAAATGTTTACCAAGGTGCCACCTGTGTCTTCCTGCTTGAATGAGACAGGGAAAACTCTTGGATGCTGCCTATGTCATCTGGGCTGTTGGTAATCCTGTGGTAAGTTTCCTGTACCCAATGATTGTCTGAGAAGGTGTCGGAAGGCCCCTTCCATTGCAGGATAAGAAAAGCTTTGCAAAGAGCACCCATAACTTTATCCCTACTTCTCTAGTAAAGAAAATAAACTGCATAAAGGAAGGTGATTAGTTTGAAATCTGATAATGAGCCAGAAAGTCAGGTGTCTCTTACTAAAATACTGGAGAACATAGATTCCTTACTCTGGGAACACATCAACCTGGCAGCAATTAGGCTGGTATAGGAGACACCACAGAAACTGCCAACAGACCAGGCATGACATTTCAGAGTAGTGGCCTAAAGCTCAGAAATCAACAGAAAGCATAGGGATTGCAGTTTCACTTGCAGGATGCCATTTGTATTGAGACTGTTGACATTAATCTCATTATAGGTCCCAGGGAGTTTTTATCACTTCCCCTCTGACCAGCTTGCCAAGTTTCTAGAGCAAAGCTTTTCCTTGCAATGGCAAAAGGATGCCATTTTCTTTTGGCTGCTGGAGCACCATGACAACCAAATTGCTGCCACTTTTTCCCAGTCACCAACAACACAGACCTAGAAAGACAGGAAAGCCAGCCATTATGGAATTTTTCAGTCACCAAAGCAACAGTTTGATGTTTGAGAACAGAGAATATAATCCCTCCCAGCTCTGGGAAGTAACGGTGCCCCCCGGTCTTACTCTCTAATCCACAGCTTAGTCTCTCCACTGTGGCTGTTTGTAAATGCATTTACTTTTTTGTCATCCGCACAGGTCAAAAACTACATTCAGTTCCCAACTTTTTATTTCTTGCACCTCACCAATTAGGCTGCAGAAACTTGGGAACTTTTGTTCACTGGCATTAGCGGGCAATGATAAGAAGGGCAAAATTACCTATACTATCACCAGTTCCAAGAGGCACTTAGCCACTTACAGTAAAAAGAAGATAACAGGAGATCATGGAGATTTCCCCTTTAACGAATAATATTTTCTCTGAACTCTGTTAAATGGGTGAGAAGCCTCTCAAGGACAGAAAATTTAAGTTCTGGCTGCATTTAAGTTCAGGCGGGGGTCGGTCTCTTCTCTCAGGCTCCCAATGACAGAACGAGAGGACACAGTCTTAGGTTGCGTCAGGGGAGGTTTAGATTGTGTATCAGGAGGAACTTTTTCACAGTGAGAGTGATCCCCCACTGGAATGGGCTTCCCAGCGAGGTGGTGGAGTCGCTGTCCTTGGATGTGTTTAAGGATAGGTTAGATGATGAACTTAGTGGTATGGTTTAGATGGTCTAAATGGTTTAGATGGTATAGATTTTAGACTGATGTTGGGTAGGTTGTTAACCTAGGTAAAGGTTGGACTTGATGATCTCCATGGTCTTTTCCAACCTGATTAATTCTGTGTGTAATTATGTGTGTGTAAAAAACGTTATTTAAATCTTTTCTAGATGAAAAAAGACTGCACTAAATTTGGCACTATGAAGATAACCCATCTATTGGAAGTGATGTGCTAGGGTCAACAGCCTGGAGAATAACCATGAGATGGAAGCACCTCATCCAAACATCTACAGACATCTGTGGTCAGACTGGGAATATCCATGAAGCCAAAGGTAGGCAAGTATGCCTTTCTGGTTCCTGGGGAATTCTCATATCAAACTTTTAGAGTCTATTTTTAATATCTCCAAAGGCTACAAATAGGCTTTCTTACATTGATCCTTTTAACTAACCCCTTACCATCTAAAATGTGGATTAGAGTAAGAAAATAAATGTAAGAATAGAGTCTTGCTCCTATTTGTTATAATTTCCCATGCATCTTCCACGGTACAAAAATATGTAGATGTGGCACTTAGGGACATGTTTTAGTAATGGACTTGGCAGTTAATGGTGGGACTCAATGATCTTAGAAATCTCCAACCTAAACAATTCTATGATTCTACATAACAGACTTCCCAGTCCTGTTACTAATGAGCAGTTAATACAGCCCTGGCTCTATATTCTTTGTGCAGTGATAGTAGCACAATCCTGATCAGCAGTTTGGATCAGGTCTGCTTGATGGGAGAATAAGTGAACTGGCCATTCTGATTGCACTCAGTTGAGTTCAAAGGAGGGGAAGTTTTTGGATCATTTCCCCATTACCAGGCCCTGGCTGCTCCACTTCCTCTTCTCAATGTGCCAACACAACTTATTCCAAGGCTTGTTGGGGTGGGGGATAGAAAGGGAGAACAAGGCAGACAGCCAGAGGATGGTCTCAGTCCTAAGGTGTCAGAGTGTGACAGCCCTGTTGGCCATTATCCTAGAAAATGAATTCAAGATGTTCAGGGCTATCAGGACCCATTTCAACTCTATACTTCTTATACAGTGGGGCATAATGTGCACTCTTCTCCTGGATACACCTGCAAACAGTACCTGCAATTCCTGCCCAACAGAGGCCAAAGGTCATATGTACTTCAGACTCCAAATCTGTGGCTGTGCTTGGACAAAACTAGAGCTCATAGATAATATTTTACATTCTCTGCCATTGACATATGACTCTTAACTGTTCTGTTGGCATTGAACACCTGCAGCATCGAGCAGGACAGCAGCTTATTTCCAGGAGTACCCCCTGCCAATCCCCACATACTCCTGGGGTCTATTTTCAAAGAGAGATAAATGGTGCTTTTAATTAGCACCTTCCATTTTCATTTGAGCCTCAGGGTTTTTGGAGCTGGTCCCAAGAGGAAGACCAGGAATCTCAGGAAAATCAATCTTAATTCAAACCAGTAATAAAAAGCAGAACACTTGCTTCAGAAGGCTTGCAAAAAATCTCTTCAGCGTAAACTCCCCTTTCATAACCTTTGGCCTCTTAATGCAGTGAGGAAGAGACTCTTAGAAGGGCTTTCATTCTTGTTTTATTCGACTTTCTTTACATTTCCCATCTGAACAGGTAAAAACAGAGAACAGAAGCCTGTAATGGTTACATCTGGGCAGTAAAAATTTCAGTAGGAAACTTGAAAAAGTTAAAGAATAGGCCAGAGGCCTCTAAAAAAAATAGCAGCTGACTTATCTGTGATGCTGTTTCTCAATGTGATGATGAAAATACTGTGTTCTTCCTTGTCTGTTCATTGTTCAGGAAAAAACATCAGATAGCTGGAGATAATGTAACTTATGCAACATAAACATGGCTTTGTAGGAAATCGATATAAAAAAGGTTTTGTGAAGAATCACAAACCAGAATAATCTAAACACTCTTCGGCTTGTGTAGGGCAAAATGCCAGCTCACTGCACACTGGCAGGTAAACTACTCCACTGACACCTCCTCTGCTCCTCCCTTGCCTCTTCCACCAATGCAGAATCTTAGCGCACTGTGCCATTGACTGTAGAACCAAAGCAATCTCACTACACAATGCTGCCATTTCCACTTCACAGATGAAGAACTGAGGCTCGGAGGGAGTCATCTCACCAGGTTTCTGCCCCATAAAAACTAGCCATAGTCTCATCTATGTAGACCCCCTATAGACAATGGAGAGAGCATTAACACATCCAGATGTTATCTTACTGTGTCTATTGGAGGTAAGTATCCTTGAATGAGATGCCTCCCAGGCAACGAAAGCAAGGTGGGACAACCCTACTTTTCTCAGAATTACATAGTAAGTCTGTGCTGAAGAAAAGAATCTCTTCTCCCTATCCGATGACATCATCCTGGCCACAGCTAACCTGATGTAGACACTTAGGCACCCAGTGGGGGGTTCCAGGAGTTACACAGTTCTAGTCCTTGCATTCTGATTCCATTCTTCCGGATGTCACTAGCCAGACAGACCTGTCCAATACTCTCAGTAGTGCCTTCCTCAGCCAGACTACTGGAATCTGTCCAGATGTATTACTGAACATGCCTGCCACATCTCTCTGCCATCTCTCCCACAGTGCCTTTCAGGTGTAACAAGCAGTCACAGCCAAGCGCTCTGTATGTCCAGTCTTCTTGATGCCAAGGGAGGTCAGTAAGTAAATCATGTCATTTCAGAGTGTGTAAAGCCCCTGTTTGGCCATCTCAAATGAATTTTAATCTATAAATAGTACAAGATGAAAGCCATCAGAAGAGATTGACAAGACTCCCACAAGCCTGCTAGTCAAGACCTTCTTGTTAAACTGAATGTCTCCAAGAGGTCAACAGTGCAGCCAATACTACCAAAAAGTAAGTTACAAATCTCAGAAAGTATGTTTATTCTCAGCTGTAAAACTGGTATCAATATACTGGAAAGCCAAGCCTGAGGACCAGAAATACTACTAGTGGCAATGAAAGAAATTTCCAGACTGACTGTTCCATGAGAATCACAGCTCTGTATCTGGGAAGCAGCAGCTCAGACAACAGGGAGATCTGTAGATCTGATTCCTCACAGACAAGAAGAAAGGGTGGAGTTGTTACCATTATCCATGCTGAAAATGCAAAAGGTTTCCCAGAGAGAGAGGAATTCAGATACAAGAACAGACCTTCTGAACTTGTTGATCAAGAGTGAAAAAAGAGGATGCCACTAAGACCTCATTCTGGAACCTTTCCCAAGCACTAGCCCTGAACTGCCACAAGCTCCCAGACTGCTGGCTCCAGAACCCACTTAGGATGCCAGAATCCTGGCTGTGCAGCCTGCCACATGCTTGCGGAAACCTGCTTCCCTAATTTAATGCAAGCTTGTAGAGTTTTGTTTCTGGAACCCATCCTGACCAGCAGCGAGGAACTGCAAGGGGACTGGTTGCAGGGTCTGCAATAGCACTCCATGTTCTAGCATGATCACACACCAACAGCATCCTGGTTCTCAAGCCCATTGCAAATGCACTCTGTTAGGAAATGCAGAAACACTGATCCAATTCTGCTTGTGAAGTTCTGTATCAGTAAATCCCTCTAGATCTACCAAGGACATCTACATTGAGTAAAAATATTATTTTGGAACCCACCTCCAAATAATTGCAAGATATATAAGAGGGTGCAATGCATAGCAGGATAACTATTTTCTTTCTCACCAACCTAACTGTTGAAACTGAAGTGCAAAACCTAGAGATCCAGTGGAGAATTACAGCTCATGTCCAGAGGGCAGATCCATACATACATATCTGCATCTGCCTCTTTAAATCTGCTTAAGAAGAGAATAGAGCAGCACACAGCACTATTCTGGGATGTACTCAGCTCATCAGCCCTTGGGGCCTCTTCAGTAGGCTTTAGAGTCCAAATGAGGTGTAAATTTATAAAAAAAGATACTATGCATAGATCAGAAATCCTCAATGAGTTGCAGCCTGTCACCCTGGAGCAGTCAGTTTCTCTCCAGAGGAGCATCATGAGAAAGGAAAGACAAAAGGAAGAGTAGCTTCACAGGGAACTTACTGTGTCTGTATGTCAGGATGCTCAATACTCTCTTCTCCTGCATACCCTGCCAGTCCAATACCAGTCATAATAGGTCCTACATCCCATTCCATATGCTCTCCCCATCAAGTCATACTTCATCCAGACCTGGGGAGCACAACAAATTGGGATGGCTTCCAAGATTTTGCCACAGTCTCTTCCTGGAAGCACAGCTGGGCACTGATACAGCACCTAAGACTGCTGCCTGTGCCTAATTAAACCTCCAGTGGTTCTTTAACCTTGTACATTATTGCATACAAAGTGCGCAGCAAAGCCACTTAAAAATAAATAAAAGAGAAGGAAGAAAAAACAAAAGGAAGGAAAAAAAAAACAAACCACATGACACAGTTCACCGTGCAAGAGAGAAGAGAGAGCCTTCTCTGGGCATTTTGCCTTTATAGCTTCCTGCTGTTGTAGCCTGTGGGAGAAGTCTGAGAGCTGTGTAGCCAACACAGCTAGAGTGTTTCAGAAGCTGAGTGCTGCAGCTTGGGTTGTGCTTACTTACGGGGTGGTAAGTATACACTTTAGCTGCAAAATTTTTGAGGAGACAGAGTATTACAGATGCAGCTACACTGTGGTATATAACCAGGGCCTGGCTACAGACAACTCCACAGCTGCAAAGTACATGCAATGCCAGCTCAGCAAGCAAACAGAAGATTCCCATGGCAAATGTGAATGTCCCAACAAGTAGAGCATCACTACTGCAGCTCTTGTATAGCCACCAGCCTCATCACAAGCACAAGGAGCCTCATCACGACAGGAAGCATGGGATTAGGGCACTGCTGAGCACCAGCCACTCTTGCTCGATAAAACTAGCCAAAGAGTAATTTCCTGACTGCTGACTAGGTCTCGAATTTTATGTTTCTTTTGCAAAGTCATGTTTTCATTTAGGTAAATTTTCCTTAGTCAGAGGGGACATAGGGCTTTTCAGCTAAATTAGAACCAGGGTGAAAACTGGACTAAAAGTGGCATATCACTGCAGAATATTTCCACTTCAGCTTATTTCAAGGAAATTACATCTAATCAACAATGCCCTGACTAGCTCTAGGCCGAAGAAGCCAGGCCAAAGCCAGCGAAACCGTGAGGCTGCTCTAGGTGATTAATCCAGGGTCGGGGTGTTTACAGCTACCTTTACGCTTCCATCCCGAGTTTCAGCTAAGGCAGCTTGGATGCAGCCCAGGATCAGCGCCTATTCTCTATCTTCCTCTTCCCCCTCCCTTCCTTTTTCTCTCCCAGTAAATCCCAGAGGGCACATTTCCGTGCCAGAATAAGCCTCTTTGTGAGGAGCGAAGGGAATGCACAGAGCCGCTAATGAGAACAAAACTGGAAAGCAAAACCCGGGTCGAGGAGAGCCTTCCTTCCTCTCTCCGCACCGGGGCGGCTGACGCGGCACCCTCGGCGGCTCGGGAGAGGGAGGAGGGTCGGGGCTGGGTGCCTTGACCCCTCTGCCTCTCCTGCACGTCTGCTCCAACTTCCCTGCCTTTTTAAGGCAGGCTGCAGAAAAGGCATCAGAACAGCCTTTATCATGCAAATAACAAGAGTAAATGGGCAAATTCCCCGGTGGGCACTTGAGTGAAATGCAGAGCTTCTGGCAGCGGGGAGGGGGGTTAGGGGAGGGGGTGCTTTATTTGCAGGTCTCTGTTCCAATTTAACTGCAATGGCAGCTAAAGGAGGCACCAGGGACCTGCTCTCATCCTCGGCACTTCCCGTCGCCTGCCAGGGCCACAAGCAGGGAGTGGGAAAGGGGGAAGGATGGTGAGTGGCGCGGCGATAGAGATCGTGCTGAGGCCCCAGGGCCGAGGGCTGCAGCGCTCCAAAAACGGGATGATGCATTCCCTGCTGGGCACCTCCCCGCTCCCGAGGGAATCCTGGAAGAAGAGCAGGGGGGAGCGTGAGCGAGGGCTCCGGAGGGAGACACCGCCTTTGATCGGCTCTCTCGCAGGCCTCCAGGGAGTGCCAGCTTCGCCCCCGCTCCAGGAGACCTGCGCCCGGCCGCCCGCTGGAACTCCTCCATCAGCACCTGCAGCGCAGCCGCGGGGAGAGGGCAGGGGCCCATCAGGAGCCGCCTCCTCATAGCGACAAAATCCGTCAGCCGAAGGACACTGTTCGCTGCTGGCGCGATCCCTTAGGAACGCAGGTCGGGGTTACGTGTCCGACCCAGCCGAGCAGGCAGCGCGAACACAGGATGACAGAAGAAATCGGCCTGGCATTCAGGGACCATACAGCTGATAACCCACCTGCCGGTGCTAGTAACACCACAAGGAGCTTACAGGTTCATGGGAATGAGAACTGTGTATTAAATTACTTATTTGGGGCTGCGACCAGAGGAGACCAATGGCCTCAGACCAATCTGTGCTATGCTCTCTTCTGCAAAATGGGAATAGCACTCCTTACATAGGCACACAGAGACTCATGAACTCCGTGGGTAGTGAAACCTGTGCCAGTTATAACAAAAAACCTCTGAGAGAACACCAGAGAAGACACCTCGAAGAACAGTGAAGGGGAGACAAATTCACTGCAAAATGAGTGCAAATGAAAAGCAGATGATGTGGTCAAAGCCAGAGGAGAAAGACGGTGTTAGGGAAAATTCACAATTCCAAACTTTTCCTGCAGCTTAAAAACAAGCCCTACCATGACTGGAGTTGAACCCTAAATCAAAGGATGTTTGGGAGACATTCAGCCCACCACCTACAAAGCCTAGAGTTTGAGAAACATCCCCACTTTTCCAAAAGCTGAAACTGTCTTTTCCTGTCCTGGTTTTCATCACAGTCTGCTCTGCTCAAATCAAAGATCTCAAAACATTTTGTATCAGTTCTCAGTGTGAGCCTCGAAACTGCATGGGAATGGTGGGAAAATGCTTTTCTGTCCTTCAGACAATGTGGGAAACTGAAACAGGCAGAAGCTAAGTGACTGAGCCAAGACAGTGTGACACATCCATGGCAGAGCCAAAGTTAAAAGGAGGATTTCCCTGCATGAATCTACCCCTTATGATCCAAGCTACAAACTCTTCTTTCTTAAGCTCTTAAGCTCTTCTCCCTGCCCTCCCTATATCCAAAAAGCTGAAACAGTGGAGCCACCTGTCCTGCACAGAGCACCTCCCGGTTCCAGTGGATTGCTAGAAGTGGCACGCTTGGGAATGGGTGAGGATGCTCAGCTGGCTGTCTCCGAACAGCCCCAGCCAAGACCGAGGGTGTCACTTGCTGGCCTCGGGGAGTGTGGGGGACAAGGCGGCAGCCACGACTCATTTGGCATTCTGAGAGGCTGGTGCGCAGCATCCCCATGCCGGCAGGGGGTAAATGAGAGCTCAGACATGAGTTATTGGAGCACTTACGTTCCCAGATTCTCCAAAACGTCGGGAAAAGGACAAACTGTTTAGTTGCAAAGAGCCTGGGGGGTGTGAATGGGGGAGGAGGAGGAGGGAGCTGTGTCAAACGAGTTTGCAGAGACTTTGGAATTGAACTCATAAGAGCTATGGACAGGGAGAAAAAGGCAGGGAACCAACAGCCAAGGCTTGCCTTGGAACCCAATAAGCCTCCAGTATGGATTCTGGCAGGAAACTTGGGACTTACCTAGCACCCCACCTACCACCAGTCAGTAGGATCGTAAGGCAGGGAACAACATAGTCCACAACTGCTAGTACATGGCTGCCTGCTGGGCTGCATTGTTTGGGAGGCAGCTTCAACTGTTCAGGATAAGGAAAAAGGAAAGCTGGGAAGAACGGGCAGCGCTAATTTTTGTCAGAAAGGGACTGTTTGTAGGTAAAACAATTATTAGAGCAACCCCAAACTTTTGACAGACTTGAGCCACATCTAAACTACAGTAAGCCTCAATCAAACAAGCAGTCTTTAACTAATTGGTACGAATAGGTCACAAACTAACTAGTTGCACAGCGGGGTGGTACCAACCACAGCTGCATGCATTAATATTCAGGAGAAACAGAGTGAAACTCAGGGCTCAGTATAGCCAGACATGCACAGGACATCTTAGAAGAAACCTGGACCTGCTTCAGTTTCTATAGCTGAATCTTCCAGTAGTTAAAGATATACAACAATGGGTTAGAAGAATCTAATTTTCTCATAAAAGAGCTCTAAACTCCCTAGCAGCTTCTTGGCAACCTTCACCATCCCATATATGGCGCAAATCAGATTTGTATCAATTGTTGGACTAATCAACACGGTGAGATTAGCAGAACCTGCCTGGCATTCTCTTACTGAACAGGACTCAGAAAAGAATACAAAAAAGGGGAAGAGATACTAGAGAAAGCTTGCCTAAATTATGATAAATTTTTTGTGATGTTCTGACTTTTGATTTGTATCATTATGCTGAGACATGTGATGAAATTTCACTGGCAGCATACTTCTTGGAATCACAGGAAATATATTTCCTGAGCCTCACTGACCAATTCCTTGAACTCAGTGAGGATTTTTGTAAGTGTTTTTTTGTGGTTTTTTTATTCTGAACTATAAGCAATGAGGAGCCTGATGTTGTGCTAGGAAAAAATTCACACCAAAAACTACATATTCAGCTCCTTCTGACTTGTCCTAACTTCTCAGTCTTGCCAGGCAATGGCCTCAGCTTGGCATTACCATATCATATCACTTCCATCCTATTGAGGACCATGTCAGTGAAGCAGCATCTTTCAAAAGTTGCTTCTTCTGTGTTCTCCTTGGCACATGCAAAAGAAGATCTCCATCACAGAGTGAATCCATGGAGGTACACCGGATGCCCTGCTCACTGACTGCCAGGCAAACTTATGGTCCTCAACACATTCCAAGATCATACTCTGGCTGAAAAAACATTCAAAGTGAATGTCCAGTCTGGTCACAACATTAGGAAAAGCAATATTGAAGAAAGAAATTTCATGGATAAATTACCCTGCCAGGTACTACCACAGAGTTGATGATGAACTCACTTACCATGAGAACTTGATCATCATTGCCATGTTGCCCTTCTCAAGATACCCCTTCTCAGAAGTACCCCACTGGTCACAGCACAGGAGAACCCAGTTTCATCTGGTACATTTCCTGTGATGTTTTTCCTGGGCCAACCATCAGTTCTCTTGGTTTCACATTCACTTCTCCTAGGTTTGTAGATTAGTTTTGAATACAGTTCCTAAAATTCTGCTACTATCCCCACCTTATCCATTTCACTTCCTTCCTTCCATACCCTTTAATTTTTTATGTATTTTCTCTCCACAGTTTTTATCTCAAATTCTCCCTACTAAGAAATTCCCTGTTTCATCTCTTAGATGGTCATAAAAATAGCTCATCTTGATTCCTTTTGCCCCAGCCCTTCCTTACCCATTTCACCTCAACCTTCCAATTCCATTTCCCAAGAACACTCCTCTGGCTGTACCTTCAAAACCTCCTCTTCTCACACATGTACCCCACCCTGCTTGCTCATTCATTTTCCATCTGCATCTCTCTCCTCCTGGATTCTTCTCTAAGTCTCGGTGATAAAAGTGCCAGATTGGAGTTGCTGTGTAAAGAGGGTTCATTTGCCATTTGCCACCATATGGGCCCAAAAGCAAAATCGTCAGCTAAGCGATTAAATCAAGTATGTCGAACAAAATGTTATGAACTGACATTATGGGTATATAATTTTATGCCATTTGTTGCCATCTGTTTATCTAAACAGCCCCCATTTCACACAAACACACAGAAGTCTCTGCCATGCTCACAAGGCTTCGGCACAGGGGTCACAGTGTCTCCCTTTTCTTCCTTTCCTCTTTCTCTTATTCTGTCCTTCCATTCTGTCTGTCTGCACTCACCATGGACTTGGAGTCTGGCCATAACAAATCTTCCACTGCATTCCAGCACAGATTCAAAGGAAACCACCTCACAATAGTCAAGGAGTTTACATTAGAGAACAAGGTGTGCTCTCTTGCCTTAAGACACTTGCTGAATTCATTTCTATATAAGAAAATTAAGAAAGTATCCAACCAGAAGAGGGGGAAAAGACAGAAAGAAATGGGGGGAGGGGGGGAAGGGAGGGGGACAAACAAGTGGTGGTCAGCAAATGGGTATTATCCATGGATCCTCATCTGGGACAGAGAAGGAGCAAGAGAAGAATAGGGTTTGCGAGTTCCTTGCTCAGCCTAGCTTTTGCTCTGTTTCATTCTACATTTTCCTGTGTCTCAAAATGGATCACAGTCTATTTCAAGGTTAGGTGGTGGTTGTGACAGACTGCAGACTGACCCAGTGACCCCATGGCCATCCTGCTCTCTGTAAGAATGTGTAGGCAGTTACTTCTCTAGCAAATAGTTAACAAGCAGAGCAGAGGATGAAACCAAAAGCCTCACCCCATGCTGTGGACTGAATTTATTCCTAAGTTTTAGGATTATTCTGAGGAAACCAGAAATAGATATCAAAGAGATTGTATGTATGCAAAGATAACTGTTTCTTTCAAAAGGTGAGAAGCTGCTTTTTCTACTGATTCAGTCAGAACAGACAGAAGATCCAGCAGGATATCTCAAATACTTGTAAACAGAATTCCCCCATTTACACAACTTTTTGAACCCAAGTTCCCAACATCCACATTGCTAATGAGGCAGATGATGAAGTAGGCCTTCATGTTGACCACTGAGAAGAGAAGACAGTAACTATGTCCAAGGCAAGAATAGCTTGAGGTATCAAGTCTATTCTCAAGGTCTAGCTCCTGAGTTTAAGAGGGTATTGGCAACCAAGCAAGGAAAATATCTTCAACCACTTACCAATGTGTCTGGTTGGTACTATCTTTTTCAATGAACCATTCTGACAGGTGTCCTCCCTTACCAGATGCCCTTAGTCTTTGGGGGAAATAGTGTATCAGTAGTTGTCCCTGTAACTCTGAATGTGATAAGGTGGATGGAGACATTCAGGTTTCTGCCTTCTTGAGCAAAACCCAGTCCACTGTATACCCTGTAAAGACAGTTCCTTCTCTGTGAATCCCTCCTCCAATACTAATGAAAAACAGTGACCAGGCATTTTTCAAGTGTCTGACGCACAGGTTTTGCTCAGAAGCCAGCACTTGGCCTCAAAAGTGCATGTATTTCCCAGGCAGTGGGTAGGTTTAGCTACAAAGTAATTTGCATATATTTAACCCCTCCAGGCCATCTGACTGCTGTATGTTGGAGCCACCCTGGCCTATAGCAAGGCTCAGCTCTGCAGCCACACTGGAACATGGAAAGTCACTGCTGCTTCTCCCCAGGGAAACTTTGCATGCACAAGGAAAACTAAACACCTACTTTAAAAAGCTCAAGAGATTCCTACAGTTCTAGTGGATTTTTGGATAAGGTCCTAAATGCTGGCAGTTCACAAAGGCCATACTAATAAGCATGAGCTTCTTCCTTTCCAAGGCCATTGCTGATCTTCAGCTGAGGAAGCACAAATACACAGCACTACCAAGGAGGTTCTCAGCGCTTGGCAGCAGCAAGTCCTCTATGCCCAGCTGCCCTGCTGGAAGCACAGTGTACTGATAAGTTCAGGCCAGCTCAAGTCTGAAAGCAGGCAGCTATCTGCCTAGCTGTTAATACAGCTTTGCATGTATTAACATGCATGTGCATGGCTTCTATTTGCTTCCTGCTATAGGAGAGAGACAGTGGAACATCTGAAAGACCCCTGGAGAGCCCCAGCTAGTCCAGAGATAGCAAGTCACCTGTTAAGAAGAGCAAGCTGGCATAAGCACAGTCCACCTGTCCTCTGGGTACTGTACCAGCTTCCCATCTGCTCCCAAGTGCATCTGAAGGTGGTCATTTTAATCTAATAAACATTTGATTACTCTTTTTCCAAAAGGCCACCACTCTGCCAGCACATCCACAACTATTCCCCTCATCAGACAGGCCCCTTCTTACAGCTTTTGTGTCTTCTGGGTATGGCTGTCATCATAGTTGTTGCGGGCAGCTACACTGCTCTTTGCCCCAAAGTTTGATTTCCAGTGAGCGTTAGGAGGAGAGAGAAGAGTGAATGGCAAAGTAGCTGGTTAAAACTGCTTCCCAGTAAAAGAAGCAAGAATTGTGCTATGCTGTGTTAGACAGGCATGACCATTCTGCTGCTGTGATGAGCTCTATCAGCTCTGCTTTCCTGCAAGTGATGCCCAGCCTCCTACCTAAAGCCCACACTAAGCAGGACAGTTGGGTAGTTTTCAGGCTACTTCTAGTAGCACAGAACCACCGTGTGGCTCTGGATCAGTCCTTGCAGCAGATGAAGCAGCCATCAGCAACAGTCAGGGACAGAAGGGTACTACCAGACCCTCCAAATTCCTCCAAAGTGATGTGGACACAATGATATTTAAGATGGGTGCTTTACCAGCTAGAGAACAATTGAGACATTTAATAGTCTTCAGATGGATATCTGGGCTTAAGCCAATATATTATCAAAACCACCATAAATAATTCCTTTTAAAGGCCAGAATAAGAGAAGGGGGAAAAGTGAAGGCAGGATCATGTAGAAAAATCATAAATTGAAAAAGATACAATTTTCAATACTCATTGTAACAACACCAGGGAAAAGAGCATCTGATAATGGATGAAAAAGTATATGGTGTCCTGGATATCATCCAGCAAATATGGTAACTGGACAGCCAGGAAGCCAAAACTACCAAAGAGTCAAAGATGAATTACAAGGAGTCAGAATGAACATAGTAAGCAACACAACTGGAAGAGCCATGCTGTCTGAGATTCTATGACTGCTAAATCAAAACCTAAAATAAACTGAATCATTGTGTTTAGAAGAATCGTCAAAATGAGGAAACTCCTTGACTTCTGTGGGACAAGGATGAAGAATCTTTTGCTACTGTACAGAGCTAAAAGGTAACTAACAATGTAAAAAGGAACATATTTTATTGTCTACAAGAAGTATTGGAGAAAGATTTTCAAATCTTTTTCTACAGTGGATATATCAACAAGATTCAAAAAACAGTGTTCTCATTTGTGCAGACTGCACACTCCTTTAGAGAGATGCTGTTTCTGCAGACTGCCATTTGGGTTGTTACTAGAACAACAAACTGTTGATGGTATAGATACAGATGGCATTTTAAGCTGCGGTAAAAAGCAGAAGAAAATGATCAAAGGCTCAAGGCGATTGTGAAGAGAGCAAAAGCTGCTGGGCTGAATGAGCATGAAATATGTAAATCCTATTTAAGAGAGATAACATACCCTCCAGCAAAAGCAGAAAAGCATGCAGGTAGATCGTGATAAACTTGAAATCACCATCAATATCCATCCTTCAACATACAAAGGGGTGCCAACATACCTTGAAAGGGTAAACTGCAAGGAGTACATGCCCAAACTAGCTGTATTATCCAGCACCCTACAGCACCATCCCACAGAACTATCCAAAGAACATAGGATGAAAATCTCAATAAAATAGCATGAAACAAAGAGCTAAAGGTAATGCCCCTGTAGGCATTAGGACCATAAACACAGAGTTAATCTGTTGGTGGAAGTTTCAAAGAAGGTAGTGACATATCCAATGTTACATTACAAAATGACAGCCAAAAAGAGCAGAATATACGTCTTTGGCACTATCAAAAACTAGATGGATGCGAAAAGATGATGATGGGACAGTATGCATTTTTCCTTCTTTAGCATCTTTTTTTTTAATGTGTGTTCTCTGAAGAAACCAATAATTCCATTTTGCCATTGCCCTGACAAACATTTTAAAATAAACGTGTACTTTCAGATGAAAGCTGGCCACTGACCCAATCTCCAGGGCATTTATCAGAAGTCCAGAGCTTAATTGTGGGCATATCAGTCTCATTTTAAAATTAATAATTAAATTAATAACTTTGTCTCACATTTTAGACAATGATCTCCTGAAGAAAAGGCTGCATTTTGGTTGAGATAATTAGCACAGAGTTTGGGAAAGCATGCCTTGAAACCACTAGCACAGTTTAAGGTACAGCCCTTTTATCACTAGAGGAAATTCTCTAAAAATGCTGTTTCCCAAGATACTGTGCTGTCATTTTAATATCAGAGTTATATTGGTCATTTGGGAGTTGAGAAATCTTAAAGGCATCTATAAATAATTTTATACAGGCCACAGGTGAGCAGCATTCCAGCCAGGGGAAAAAGTGCTATGACGAGTAGAAATGTGCATGTGGATGATATGGAATAACATAACCATCTTGTAAAAAGTACTGTATGTTTGAAGCCAAGCATTTCCACTTCCCCCACATAGTTTTATGAGAATATACTAAAGCTAAATGTTCATGCCATAAGTAATTTTTCTAATCCTGATGTACCTGAATTAGTAACATCTGACAGGTAGCTGACACTCACTGAGGAAGGATTACAAGAATTCAAGCACTATGAAGTTAAGTACCAGGCAAGTATACAAGGCATAGTTCTCCTCAAGTCTAGTCCCAAGATGCTGGAAAACATCAACCTAATCAACTACCTGTTGAAAAAGAGTGAACACCCAGATGCCAGCCTGCATTTGATTTTACTTTGTAACTGAATAGCATTGGTAAACACTTTCATTTTACCTCCTGACGCTTTTTGCAGAAGAAAGCCTTAAGAAAAGGAATGATGAAATTGATACTACAGGACCTCAGAATCACAGATGTGTGAAATACATACATAATTAATCTGAAACCCAGTATAATTTCCATGGAGATGGTTTTCATCAAATTAAAATTTTTATAATTTCAAAGCAATTGCAATAATAATTTCAGTGAAAATGTGAACAACAGCTCCCAGTAAAATGACGATAGTATTGGCAATGCATTGTGACATTCATTGGGTTTGTTAGGCAAGCAGTTGAAAAATCAATAAACGACTGACACTATTGGATGTCTTCTTCCGATGAACAGCAGATCACAACAAATACCAGCTCATACACAGTGGGGTTTAGGATTCCACTCTAGGCCAACAAATAAGGACAACTTCTCTTCATTATTAGCTACTTCACATCTTCAGAGAAAGGACGGTTAATAGTGAAGAACTGATCATATACTTCAAGGGAATTTTCCCCTGACAAAGCACTTTATAAGCTCTCTGGGACAAGGCTATCTTTTATTTTTCTTCTATACATTCTTGTATACATCACTCGTGACCAAGGCCCTACAGGTCAATTAGCCTTTCACAGCAGTGTTGGTGAGTATGTTTCTGAAGATTCACTGACGCCTTCTCTTCTATATATGGCAAACAAAGTACTCCCACTGACTTGCAGAAACCCAAATTCCTTTCTCCAAATTTCTCCTCTTCTTTATGGCACGAGGTGACTCATGCACCTCCACTTCTAGTGGTCATGACCTAACTATCAAAGTGCCACAATCATGTTGTAAATACTTCACTGAGATGCAAACAAACTCTCAACTACTTCCCAGGGCCAGGGTAAGATCTAAACAACTGGTGTGCTCTGGAATTCTACACAGATGAATCGGTGAGCAGATAAATCCATTCTACAACATCCATCAGGGATCTGATAAAATCATCAGATGCAGTAAATATCCTATCTTTCCTAATATAGTCTAGGTTTTGTTTATATCCGACCTTTACCAGGAAATACAGGTAGAATCTTTTGGATCTGATACCATGGACTATCTGTGATGGACAACCTGGGCTAGACTCTTACAGGCATTTCAAAACCAAGTAAAAAGCTGGTAGCTCACTAAGTCTTGCTTCTACTTCAGGAGCAGCAATAATTGCAGGGACTAAAACTCATATCCTCAACTGCAAATTGGCATAAAATTTGAATGGAATGAGAGAAAGCTAGGAGCAAAGCTTAGGAACAAGTTATCTGCCACTCTGTGACAAATAAGCTGTTACAGATCTTCAAAAAAAAAAGTTTGAGAGGTGTCTGCCCATTCCACAGCTGAATGAAGTCCATAAAAATTGACTCACTTGGAAATGAGAAAGAATTGAGTGGTGAATCTAGATCTTTTTTATCCCTTGGCCTCTCTAGTAAAACAATGCAGGGCACATGACTCACCACTACTACTGAGCATTTGATTTCACTGCAGTATACCCATTAGACTCCTGCATATTGGACTACAGTTCTGTCATACAAACCACTTCCAATTTCAGGAAGAACAGATTCCAGCCCTATTCTCCCTTCTCTGTCACTGGGGAAATGAACCACGCTGGAAAGGACTATATATTAGCCTTTCCGTCAATGCTATAGGGGTAGTACAAAGATGCTGGGCTGACATCTCACAGAAAGCAGGGGTCCTCAGTTTACACAGCAGCAACAGAAAAATACTTGCTGCATGCAGAGATAACAAAGTAAGAGAAATTAAGTCAGCACCCAGATGGTGCCTAGTAACTACTACTTACAGGATTAGGCCTTAACACAGCAAGAGTAAACAGCTCTAGAACAGTCATTGCTTACATACACAAAGTCTAGAGATGTGAGTTGCAAGCAAGACATCTTGCAGTGTCTTTCAAAAATGAAGCCTTGCTCCTCCAGCTCAGCAGAAGAATCCTACCCTTTTGCCTTCCTCCAGATGAGGAAGCATCTCCATTGTTGCTCTATAGATGTCAAATGAATGTCTTACGCGTTTTTCCCCTCTCCCTTTCCAGCAGAAACGAAATTGCATCCTAAGCTGATAGGATCCCTAAGTGGAAGGAGAAAGGATCTAGTGGGACAGATGGATGAGCAGAGATGTAATTCCAGAGGAAAGCTGCTGTCATCCCATTAAAGATGAGGTTAAAGGTAGCAGCAATGAAAGAGGGGGAGATATTTCACTGGGGGAAATGGAGTGGCACTGAGCTTTGAAATTGCACTGCGTGAGAATATTAATAAAAAAGTTAATGACGCAATGTGCTTTTTGCTCCACATTAATTACACTTTTACATTCCAGTTTTTAATGCATTTTACACAAGACTTTATTTTACATTCCAGGAAGGGGGAAATATAATTGCCGCTTTAATTTCTATAGCCAAATCCTGATAAGATCACAGCTGTGAAAATCTCATAAAAAGCTTTAAATTAAGTTAAAAAAACACTTCCCTTCCCTCCTCCCCTTTCTTCTCTTCCTGCTTGAGGTGCTATCGGCAGAGATGGCGAAAGTGTTGGTTCAAGGTACTCTCGTTCTCTGGCATGGAAACCTTTTCTGAAGTCAGCACCAGTTACAAGGCCTGGACCATCCAACACCACGTACATTGCTGGGACTCATCTACTTCTCTGGGCCATCAGTGGGAATAAACCCTTTGCCATGACCACTTGGGTGTGCGGGACCCAACTGCAATATACATAGCTCTGGTAATTACCAAAGGCACAGTCTCTGTGCTGGGGCTGCATGTGCACACACAAGACTGAAGAAATTACACTGCTACAAATTGAGAACTGAGGCTTGGTGAAATAACTGGTCTATATGAGATAAATTAAAAAGTTATTTGAATTACAGGAATTGCAGATTTTTGTTTGAATCCTGTCAGAGATGCCTCCCATCACTGCAAAAATAGACAGATCAAATAAGACATCATGAAACTAAAATAGCCTGATGTTCCTACCTTCTTCCTTTGCAAGGGACAGGTTCTGGGTCTGTTCACAGAGTGTCTTTGCAGACAGTGACACCTCTACAGCTACGGACTGTGTCAAGTCCTAATTAATCCTTCCACATGCACCCTGCCTTTGACTCTGACTTCATTCAGATTAAAAATCATAGCAGGGCTACATTTCTACATCACAGCCATCCGTGTCCTTTAGTAGCATGAAGAGAAGCCATCTCATCATTGTGCCTACAGCCCTCAGTGCAGCTAAAGCAACACAGCCATGCTATGTGTGCATGGCACTCCTACTGTGTCAGTACAGCGGTGTACAAGTCTGTAAGTGCTCAAAGTAGTCTGCTGATATTCTCCTGCCAGGAAACTGATTTAGTTATGGATATAAGTTGAGAATTCATTTGCAACTGGACAAAACCAATGGAGAATCAGACCTTCATCTATTCTTAATACCAGTAACCTACAACTTAAATAGTTGAGCAGCTCTTTCCATCCATTTCCTCTTTGCTATTCATGCTGTGGATCGTGCCACATTCCTTTGATCTTCCACATCTTCATCCCAGGAACTCCAGGACAAGCCACTGATTTTGTCCTATATGAAAAGGTGTCACTTCCAATGTAATATCAGTATTCCTAAGTGTACTGATCCCCATCTCAATATCCTTAACATAAGCTACAGCATCATAAAAGTGAGAGATCAGATAATCCATTCTCCTGCCCTTGAAAGGATTGCTTATACAAAAATCTTCCTCGACATATATTCCTATGTGGACTCGAGTCACTTCTGTTGGAAGCCTGTGATCTTCTTGAAACAATTTTCCTTGGACTCTGACTTCTTTCCCTCTAAAATATCCAAACTGGATATCCCTGTTTTTTCTTTCCTGAATTCTAAAACAGTCCTCCAATTAGACTAGTCTCTATATTCCTGCCCACCATTGCCAACTATGTCTGTTCTCATGACTTTCTTTGGAGGAAGATGAAATCTCATTCATGAGATTCTGCAGTAAAAAGGACTACTCAGACTATCTAGTTCCAAAATCCCACACAGACTGGACAACAGAGTTAAAGAAACATTCACTTCTCTGTAAAGGTTTTGTTGATCCCCTTGAGCTCTTTCTCAAGGATAAGTTCCAATTTACACTTCTGTAAACAAAAGCAGAATCCATCACTTACACCCATATTATTTTCCTTGATTGTTCCCTACATGCAGAAAGAAGAAGACGAATATGTTTTCACAAGTGAAAGAGAGAGGGAGAGAAGAAAATAGGAGAGATTGAGAGAAAGGAAGAGAGAGAGGCTCTAAAACCTCATTTTCCTGGTAATTTACTCTTCTATTCAGTTGAGTCCTGCTGCTCGTAAGCCTATTCCTGTTACAATATTAGATATAAACAAGTAAACTGTGTAATGGATCACATTAAGCAGGCCCTGCATCTTGAGGCAGGATTTAATTTGCATGGCAGATTATCTTGTCTGCAGTAGGAGAGGCACCCTGGGGCACTGACTGCATTAATAGGATCTAGTCTCTTAAAATCCATTAAGTCAATTGAGTGGACCAGTCTATAATCTCATTTCAAATCCAGCGTGAAAATGCTTAAACACTAGCCCTATGACACCGACAGCAGAGAAGTGACTAAAGGGACACTGGAGACTGCACTGTGCCATATTGTCTGCCTGCTGGGAGTAGGAAAGGGAAGGAAAAAGAGTAGGACTCATTCTCTTTTAGCAAACTCCATTCAGAAACATGCTGACAGGAGGACTGAGGTGAGTAGAAGAGGCAGGAACTATGTAAGGGGAAAGACTATGGAGTTTATCCCAAGTAGCGACACTGAGTTTTTAAACAATCTCAATTGACTGATGATGTTTTGGATACCTTATTGCTCCGATACAATCAGAAATACTGGACAGTGAAGGTGGTATGCCTTTACAGAGGTGTTCTCCTATGAGTCACAAGAAGAGGGATCTTCAAACTGTCCAGAAAAACACAATTAGTCTGGGAAATGTGGAGTTGCAATTAAAATACAAGACTAGAATATGAGAATGTCAAAGGTGTGGAATCCCAGGCTTGCAGATGCTCTGCTCTGGACTGCCGCCAGCAGGCAATGTTCTTGAACTCAAGTGCATTTGCACAAGGTTATTCTTGGCCTAGCTGATCTGAGTAAAATTTTCCCACTTGCCTCAAGGGAACAAATCAGATAAGGGTTCAATTTATCTTAACCCTGTCCACAAGGCTCTCTAGGTAAGTTTTTGGTTTGGAGATAAACATTAAATTAAATAGATAAACTATTTAGCGTAAGGGGTCTTCAGTCTGAGGTCTGGGTACCTTGACAACATTACACTAAACCTATAACCACAAATAACAATAGTAGTAGAAAACAGACAGATAAAAACTCAAAAGGAAGAAAAAAGATATAATAGCATGATCTAAAAACTAAGAGAGTAAGAAACCTCCAGGACCAGGTAACATTTATGCAAACGCTCTTCAGAAATCAAAGTACAGTAAATCCATTCAATTCATCATTAAAAACAGTCAGTCTCCCACCAGACTGGAGGGTAGCCAACACTCTGCACTTCTTTTGAAAGAGGTGCTAAGGGCAATCATGGGAATTATAGACCTCAGTGAGCCTTACGCCAGTACCAGGAAAAATAGCTGAAAAAATCATTAAAGACAGAGTTATAAAGCACCAGGCGAGGTGAGTGTAATGTGGTAAAGAAGCAGCTCAGGTTCTCCAAGCTGACTTTCTGACCTGCTAGTGTTCCTTGGAAATGTCAGCAGCTCAGAAGAAGCAATGATAAGTAGGAGTCACCTAGCCATTAAGGATTTAACAAAAACTACATTCAAAAATTTTAGGACTCCACTCCTGCAAATATGCATAAGCCCTAAGGGTGAGATTTTACAACACACCACTGATTTGAAGAAGAAAAATAATTAAAGGGGTACTAAGTTCTCACAAGAATCCCATTCCTCATAAACTATGGCAGTGTCTCTAGGAGTCATCAAATTTAGGCACTAAAACCCAAGACAGGCCTCTCCCACACAAGCTACAGGTGAGCTGTAGCAGTTGGCCCCAACAGGCTGCTGAAATGGCTCTTTCCTGAGCCACATGAAGGACCATGTCCTGGATCTACTGCTGAAAGGGCTGTAGCATTACTGTTCAATAGGCCAGTGCTGAAGTCATTCCAAACTGCTGTGAGTGGGACTACTCCACAAGCCCCCAGGACACAAGAGGTCAGAGGCAAACTGTTCAGGTTCTTAGGCCTTTATACAAAATCCAAAATGGTGCCTGTGAAGAAATCCTGGTCCACAGCCAATTATCACCCCCTTTCAGTCTCAAAATTGTGTAGCTTTGCTCTGATATATTTATAGCATCTTGGAACTAGTTGATTTACATGCCCCCACCTCTTACTCATTCTCAGCTGGAGATCTCCCAGTTTGCCATGCCTGTCAGTGCTCAGCACCAGTTCCTCCTCTGCCAACACACACCATCTCTTCCTAGCCTTTTAAATGCTGCCAGACTGCTGCCCAAGGCAGTTGTGTCATGGGAGCCCCAAGGCACTGATATTAATCGAGTGATGAGTATCAGTCATAATGACTCAAATATTATTCTCAATTTCAAGAAATCTCTCAACTCTGATTTCTGGACACTATATATCAGAGAGATCACTATATACCTGTCCTATTCTTATTCCCTTACCTAAAGACACACTTCATAGGAAGACAAGATCACACGGAAGAGGGATGTTTGGTTTGGTCTGGTGCACAAGATTTTATATTCTGAGCACCGGACTCTTGCACACCAGTTTTCACAAAATTGCAGGAGCACAAGCATAGTTCTTCTCCTTCAGAGCTGTTTACTCTGAGTGCCATCTCCCCAAATGGACACAAACATTCACACAGCAGTCCATGTTCAAACCTAGTATCTTCTCAGCACTCCTTACCCAAAGTGCTAGCATAACCTCTAGAGTCATGACAGGTAAAGGCAGTAATGCTCCTTTAAACTCTAAAATTTCACCAGGCAGCACCACAGAACCTCTGATGGGGTAGGTGCCCACAGAAAAATATCCTTCTACAAACCACTTGATGTAAGAAGAGGGAGCACTTTTGCCTGGGGTACAGAAGAAAATTTTCAGCTCGTGGTGTTTTAATACTGGTTTCAGGCCATTCCCTGCTGCCTAAATGAGGCTTGTGACTTAAGACACAACCAAGGCTGTCACCTTCTCTTAAAAATATACCATGACACTGGTGAACTGCAACTTGCAGAGCAAACCACATCATCCTGTGCACTCCCAATCAGTCATGTGATGTCCTCTGTTATCACAAATGGACGCTATTCTTTTTCCTTGAAGGAAAAATAGAACCATCAGCTATTTGCAAACCACAGCATCATCTACCTCTCCCACACAAACCACAGATCAAAGGTCTTCACTTTCCAAACCACAGAGAAGTCCCGGGGGCTCCAAGAAGCAGATGTCTAGCAGTACACTTTCTAGTAGACACTCATAGGCAAGACTGTGCAGTCTCTGCAATATGCGGTAGAAGGAAAAATGTTTCCCTGTAGATTCCCCGGGCACATATCTGAGATATACAAAAACCAGTTGCTTGTAAGGAGGCACAGCAGAAACTGAGGGGAGCAGGTGAGGACTGTTACAGAGAGCTAGTGATACACAGCTCCATTGAGGACCATTGGCTTATAAGCTGGGTACAAACAGCACAGCAAGGAGGAGAAATGGGCTTCTTGAAATTACAGCAGGATGTACCAGGAATCAATTTGACACTACCCCTTCTGCCCTTCAACTGCAGCTTCCATATTACAATGGAGCAGCTCACCTCTACCCCAAGCATATATGAAATATTGAATGTGTACCCTTCCTGAAGTCATCAGTATCTACTTGAGCCTGACAAAATTTTGAAACAACAGTTCCAAGAAGCACAGACTGCCCCATTCATCTCCCTGAGTGGCTCACTTGCCTCCTGATGACAATCTGCTAAATATCTTCACTTAATTAGTCCGCTGTTCCTTGAAGCAAGTAAGAATGCAATGTGAAGATTGTGCTAGGACTATCTTTATATAAGCTACTCAAAAGGGACAGTTCATTTTGTTGAAAAGAGAGGGATGCCTCAACATACCTTTCCCTCATCAAGAATGACTCAGATTCAACAGGCCCAAAGAGACATCAAGACAAACTAAAGGAAATGACAAGTTTCTTCAGGGTGCCATCCAGATCCCACAGTGTGTCTGTGTGGATGCTGTGGGCTCCTGGTGCGCTTCAGAGAAAAGGTCTATCTGTATTTGGGTGAGAAAAAGGACATGAATTGCAGCTAAGTGAAGATACAGAGGGAAACATACAGTCTTAGGAGACTAATATGAACATCAGTAGTGTCTCTGGTTTGAAGAACTGAGAAACAGATAATAAAGCAAGGCTAGTCTCTCTAGTCAATTTATGTGTATATACCTAAACAGAAAGAAATAAAATAAAGGATAAATGGAGGAATTTAAAAATCTTTGAAAATAAGTCAAATGTATCAGTACTACAACCTTATCCAGGACTGGCAAGTACAGCACAAGTGTGCAGTGAAGAGTGTGAGAATAGACAGTAGGATTTGGCATCCATGGTGGGAGCTTTATTTAATGTGAAAAGAAAGATGGGTTTCCATGGGCCTTGGCAAGTCAGAGATGAAAGAAGAGCTTCCAACCAGTAACAAATTCATTAATTTTTCTTATCAAATGTGCTGAGCCAAGACATATCCCCCAACTGGGAAAAACTAGGAACTGCCATCTCCTGGAGTGTCACTGTACACTGGGTGAGCTGCAGACAATCACTAAAGCCTGACAAGGGTATATCTGCTGAAGACTAAGGACTGACTGATCAGAAATCCAATCCTCTCTTTGGCAGCCCACTGCACTGCCAAAAAACAGATATGAAAGCTGAAGCGTATGGCCCAGACTCATCCCTTGGTAGGTTCACAGAATTTAACTGCATTATCAGAAATGGCTTTTGTCCAACATGTCTGTGACAGTCAAAAGTGGGCAAGGTCTACAATAAACTTCAGCTTAAACACTGAGTGGTGATCATCTAGAGTGCTTTTAACTAAAGTTAAACACAAAGGCTATCGGCTTCAGTGAGTGCAGAAAGAAGACTTTAGCCAGAAGGAGAAAGGAAAAGTGTCATGAAAGGTCACTTGCAGCCTAATGCTTCATGTTCTGGCTGGTGGCATTAGTTTAACTACAACATTGGTTCTTTCCAATTCTATGCTACAGCAGTTTTATTTGCTTTCTAATGCAGACATTTTTGCATGTACAAACCTTTTTATGTACTCTCAAGCTCAAGCAGTAGAGTCTAAAAGAATATCCTGTGCTAGACTAAGATGTGCCCATCCAACATCATAAGCCCTTCTGGGTCTGTATCCAAGAAACACAGAGGGCCTATTTGCACCAAGGGATCCAGGCACCAGGCTGTAAATCGAGGAAAATGAAAGCTAATGTTGGTGAGCAGCTGGTAAGGGCACCCCAGTCATTCCTTCCCCTAGGTGTTGTCTGTCTACCTTCCTATTCTATGGCCTCAACAACATGTGTGTCTAAGTCTGAAGCCTTCAGTCTTCCCTATCCACAGACCTATAGACCTGGTGGTCCCAGATTCTCAGGAAAAAGGACTTTCAATATGTGGCAAGACAGTCGTTGAAGGTGGTTAAGCTGTTTGTCTTCTTAGTGCTGCATTAACTTCCCAGCTGATTTCTGAACTCTAGAAGAAAGGACAAGGATGGAAAGGAGGAGGGGAATCAGAGGAAGCAGTGACTTCATCATTCAACAAGAGTTTGTGAGAAAGCAGGTTATGTTGGGGGACCACCAAACGCGATGTCTTTCATTGCCCCACCTCCCACAATGCAAAGGTGCAGTGTTACCTCTTCTCCNAAAGTATTCCCGAGCTCACCATATAATGCAGTTTTTCATGGCATGCCTGCTTATCAGGACTCTGAAACTATGTGAGACATGCATGCAGACAATGGGCCTGTCTCTCAGCCACGGAGGGCTCTGAAGGGATCCCTTTCAGCACTCACAGATTGCTCTGTGTTCCCTTAATTGACAGACCCGGCCAAGTCTGACAGCAGTGGCGTGCAGCTGGTGCAGGCTGCTCTGTCTCAGGTAGGCCACCTTTCAGCAGGGAAATTGCTTTTGATTGGCTTTATTGGAAGTAGCTTCTCTTATTCAGCTGGCAAAAGACTCTTGTGTTTAGTGGCTGACAGTTTAGGACCAAATTCTCTTTCCCAAAAGGTAACCCCTTTTCCCTATGGACCTAAATAAGGTCTCTTGAAAAGGACTGGACCTCAGCCATAAGGAACAACTTTATTTGGGCAGAACTGGTAAAGCCCTGAGATTTTCTGGAGCCCAGTTTCTTTTATTCCTCAAATTTCCAAGATTTAGCTACAGTCCGAAATCTAAGATCGCAAAGCAAGATAGAAGAGCTGACAAATGTTAAGAGGAAGTTCTTGACTTTGGTGCATGCTCTGGAGCTTCAGTGTGAGAGTCTAGGCTATAGGAGGCCTGCAGGAGTTGGTCTACCTTCTCTGAGTAGTTGGTGGAGAATAGACATGAAAAGGCTACTCAGAGCATTTTCAGCCTTAGGTATTTCTGGCACCAGTTATTTACAAAGAGTGTTTAGCTTGAAAATGAGCAATTCTTGGTGGGGAAAAAAGAAAAAGAATGAAAAAAAGAAGGCAATGAGACTGGTGTGTCCTTTAAGTTGGTAGCCTGAATCTGGCTAACCTGTCTTTTCCTTTGTTTTCTGATATGCTAGATGAGGCTAAGATGGGCTTCATGGGTTGCCAAATGCAGTCCCTAGTTCTTTTCTGCATTCAGAGAACACTGAAAAAGACTTCAGCTTTATCAGGGGAAAGTGTAAAAGTAATCTGTGATGCCTTCCATAGCCTTTTCTTTTCAAAAGTTTTATTAGCCTTAAGATTTTTATTCTATTTTTAAATGAATTTTTAAAGCACTTGTCTTTCCATCACATTTCATTATAGCACTTCTTTCCAGCTTTGCTTAACAACATATAGAACCAGGTTCTATCTAGTAAAGATCACTTAGAGGATCCGCTGAGAAACCTATGAAAATTAAACTAAACTACTTTGGCACTTAATGAGCTATGCTTTTCCAGAAATGATTACTCCAATGACCTAACCAACCAGTTCTTCAGTGAATGGAAAAAAAAAAGAGAAAAGGAAAGAAAAAGCATGAATTCAAATAATTACCAACTGCACCTTTCTCAAAGTACAGCAAGAAGAGTTTAAAGCTCTCCCTTCAGACTTCCTGGTGCAGGAACAGCTGTGGCAGTAAGTGGCCTCCTACTACCTGCAGTAACACACAGTCTAACATGTCTGTTCCAAGTCTCAAGATTTTGTCCTCTGCTCTCCCAGGTAGTAAGGAGGCACAAAGTTGCAGCTGACCTATAGGATATTTTGCCAGACAGACACTGCAGACCAATTCTCCCACCCATTCCTCCTTCTCTAGCCAGTCTTCTTAGCCACTTTTCCACTAGGCATTTCTTCCTAGACAGTCCTCATCACTTGCTCTCATTTGCTGCTTCCTCATGTGTGATACTTGTGCTTTAACCATAACATGCAGTCCACAAAATATCTGTATTGCCTGATGAAGACTTCTAAAACAGCTTCTTTCCTTGCATACAAAGCTTTTGCATTCTAGAGTTATAAGGTAGAGTATCCACTCCCATAATGCCCTCAGGCAATTTCTTTGTTCAGCTTCATATGCAATGTTGCAACTACATAATTTCTCCTAGACCTGCACACAGATCCCTTTCCTCTCTCTCTACCCCATGACAACATGATTTTCCTGTTCTCCAGGGCTCCATCTTTCCATCTCCTTATAGAAAACACTTCTCCTCAGGTATCAAACTGCTGAAAGAAAATGGCATCCCTCAGATCTTGCTTCAGAGGAAGGCACAAGTGCTGTTGCAGTAGACTCCATGCTTGAGAATCATTTCACACTTTAGGCAGTTGTGCCACCTCTTCTGAAGCCTCTACAAGCAGTCAGGACAGGTGAGGACTGAGGGGACTGAAATCCACCATCAGATAAAATGACTGCATGTTTATCGGTCTCACGCTGTCTGGGTCTTGGCCTAGACACCAGAGCAAAAGGGAAGCTTGTTATGCAATTAAAGCACCAAGCTAGATTTGGGGAGTCCATATTCCCTTTTAACAGTGACATAAGATGCTCTAAATTGATTTTCAAAAATTCCAGATGTTTCTCTCAAAAGTACAGACCACATTTGCTACAGGATTTTTTCTGTTTCTGATGCTGCCTCTCAGCTATGTAGGGTATTTCAAAACAGTAGTATTTAATTCTTTATATATTATTGATATATAGAGAATGGAAATTTCTAGCAGAAGGTCCAGATATTAACTATGAGAAATACCACTGTGTTATGAAAAACATCATCACAAGCTGTTCCTATAAATATCACCTCTCTCAACATTTTTCATGTGACACCAGTGAAATCCTTTTCTCTCTCTTCTGAATACATCTCTATATGATATTATTGCTTCTTACTGCTTGCTGATTTCACAGAATATATTCTGAGTTGGAAGGGACCCACAAGAATCATTGAGTCCAGCCCTTAAGTGAATGACCCATACAGGGCCCACAACCTTGGTGTTATCAGCACCATGCTCTAATCAACTGAGTTAATCACAGGGTTATTTTTATTATGTTGGTCTGTATTTTCTTTGTTTAATGTTATCTGAAGTGGTTGCTTGAACAGAAGGTAATGCAAAGCCACAGGAAGGTATTCTTCACACATTATTGTCTTGCAGGATATCCTAAAGATGCGCAGAGATTCATCTGTTCCTTGAAGTCTAATCTCCTTTCCAAGGAAAGATCTGCTGCATCCCACCTCTAGCACTTTCTGTTCTGAAAAGCTCCAATATACTAGTCGCCATATGACAAGTCTGACCTTTGAGGTAGGTAAGTCTTACACCTTAGGAACAAATCACTATGACTGAGATCCTCTTGTCTGAAGACAGCATCAATTAGACTGTGTTTGTTACACTGACAGGGCAGCCTACAGGCTCTGTTGCACACTGTAGAAGCGCTGGGTAAATGGTAGGGGTCCCATATAGAGTGCACCCTAACCTCCAGGGAACTCTGCTCTGTGTGCACTACGTGATGTAGAAGGACAAAGAGTTTCTGCTGGGCATAAACCATTTAGTCTGAGTCTGGTGTTCATTTTTTCAAGCAGAGAAGAATTTTGACTTTTTGCTGGGTAGACTGACATGCTGTGGGCTAGGACAGACAGCAGAGACACACCTGTGCTGTCACAGACATTATCCTGATACTTAACATCACCCCTTTGGCAACCACAGACTTATATTTTGATTTACAACTCAGTGATCTTTCCCTGGGTTTATAACAATCTTTCAATCCATGACAACATATGTAGTTGGGTCCAGCAAGGGCCCTTCTCTCAGGCTATTGGTAAATTCCCATTGAAGGGGGATCGATCTGCAAGGCTCTTTTTCTCCATGTGAAAACTCTTCACTGGGAAAGTCTCAAAGCCAAAGGGGAGAGGCCCAGAGAGAGGGAAAAGTAAGAGGCTCTGAGGGCAGCCAGCAGAAAAGGTTTCCAACTCTGCTAGGTGACACCTGGATAAATAGAAAAGCCTGTCATCCCCTGATGCTACCTGGGCTGGGTAGGTGACCAATCACGAAGGATCTGAAAGTTACTGTGCTGGCAAGTCCAACATTTTCATCATGACCACTCCAGTGGGAGTCTGGAGTAACCATGCAAGTTACAATGACATTTCAAGTAACTATGCTGGTGGCCTGATGTAAGGTTTTGCTGAGCTCCCAGTGCTGGTTAGCCCAGTCAAGGGCAGGAAGTCCAAGGGGGGTGACTCGTGAGCCAGAGGCTCTAGGGCTCTCCCAGTCACTGAGGGCAGAGAAAGAGAAAGGCTATGAAGGAGCATAGGGGGTGGCAGGGAAGAGAGATGTTTCAGGGCTGTATGTAATGACTGCCATGGGGCCAAGCACAGCCAGGGCTCTCAAGCAACCCTTACAAGGTAATGTCAGTCATTTTCACTGGTGGGGGAGGCAAGGAAGACAGCTAGGAGAGTAGCTCAGCTGCACCAAAGCCACACAAAGTTGGTCTGTTCGGCTGCCTTTGTGGCACTGTTGTATTTATTGAAGGCAGCAGCAGTTTGTTCTGTCCTTTCAGTTACTGTACGGGACCCGATCAGGGTGCAGATGGGACTACAAAGCAGCCCTTGTTGTCAGTAATGTGACTCACATGTCAGGCTCTTATTTGCTGTCAGTGGCTTTATTAAAGTCTACAGTTTCAGACCCTAGACCCTTGCCTATTGTATCCCCTGGCCCCAGAGATTCTCTTAGGGAACGCTCACAATTACCAACTCTCTCACAAGAGCACACAAACACACTGAGCTGGCATAGCAACTGCGCACTCAGGGGTGATGCCCAGGCTGAAGCCAAGCTGGGGAGCTTTTCATCTTTAAAACTAATACATGTACAAAAATGGACAGAACAGAGAAGAGGCCATGTCTGGCACAGAATCTCTCCCTCTAAGACCATCTGGTAACACACACATTCACTTAGATACAATTATTCATGTTCTGCACTTGGAAATATACTAATACTCACACTCATGCTCACATATGTGTTCAAGGCTATGTTCTCCCCTGTGGCAGCACAGATTTACATACATGCTTCACTCACATGCCTGTGCAGTGAGTGATACAGCAAAGACACACAGATGGGCCAAACATTTGCACATTGCACACCACAGTCACATCAACAAGTCCTCCCACAGGTACTTACAGCCCTCAGTGTCACACAGGCAGGTACACAGCTCACAGATCATAGCCTCACGTTGATGTATGTATTCTCACAGACTCAGTGGACACTAGTGTGGCTGCACAGTCACTGCTACACTCAGATGAGAATTTTCACAAAGGCACTCACATCCCTTCACTTAAAACTGCTTTGAATAGAACAAAAATCCCATTTCAGATACTCAACTGAAGTTAAACACTTGTTTCCTAGGCAAGTCTTTCTGTAAAGGCTCAGGCTCTGACCTCTACATAAGTGAAGAACAATTTCTCTGACTTTACTAGATGTTAGCATTGCTGAGAACAGAATCCTTGCCTAATTCTGACATAAAATTGCTCTTCAATATCATGGTTCTCCCTCACCACCAAAAGGTTCTCTTTCTAACCTTAAGCTAGAAAGCAGGACACTTGCCACCAGCTATACTGCAGGCACAAAGTCTGACCCCCTGAATCAGACAACTAAAGAAGAAATCATGAAACAAGCTATCAAGACTCACAAAAAACTGCTAGAATAACAATGGAAAAAAATAGGACATCAGCAGGCAGCAAAAAAATCTTGCATAAAAAGAAAAAAAAGTCAAAATCACACGAATTTGAGAATGAGAATGCCAATGCTATGATAACAGAGGAAGACTGGGGTGTCAGTAAGAATCCTCCCACAGACTTCTACATTGAATTGGACATGGTATCCCACTGTTTCTCTTCAAGAGTCACTTCAACAGCAATGAAATAACCATCACAGATACATGTGCTATACATCCCAAGACAGAAAAGTCACATAAGCCCTAGCTTATTCTCATTTCTGTTCCAAAAGAGCTTATACCTATGCTTAGCATCAAGAGCAAGCTAACTTCAACACGAATCAAGTCCATGCTTCCCTGCATAAGCCCCCATATTGCCACCATGACATAAATACATTTTTGTCCAGGTCACAGAACAGTCCTACCGAGTCATCTATGAGTGACTTGAGCACAAAATCAGCCTTCGTTCTACACAAGTCTCAATTCCATATAACCATGACAAAATTCATGGGCTGTGATCTGCAATGGCAAACCTGACCATCCGTGGGCTTTACAGATCCTGGACACTGCACAAGGATAGGGATGTTGGACCATTTGATTCTTCACACTCTAGTACAAACCATGTTAGCCAGCCACTTCAGTAGCTCTTAATGATTCACTAGCTTTGGTACTTTTTATTGCTTACTGTTAAAATTCTGTCTTATTTGTGTACTGATGTGCTGGTGTGAGCATTTTATTCTACCAAAAGAAGGGTGAGTTTGAATGATCAGGTGATATCAGAAATGCTTTAGACATTTAGACCTTTCCTTCATTGAATGAAAGCTATCATTTTAAAATTTGCCCATTAATACTGAATTTATCATTATTGTTGCAACTTTAATCTTGTAAGAGAAATCCTTCTACTGCAGAATTCACATAGGGTATTTCAAACCAAAACACCCTGTATTTACAACTCTGGAAATATATATGAAGAAAACCAGTCCAGAAGAACAGATATATTGATTAGTAAGGGCTCTGGATCCACACAGATTTATTTCTGCAATTTATTTAATATGCCTAGGCAATTATTCTGAAATCAAACTAAACACATTAAAAAAATCTTTTTGGGACTGGAGGCAATAAATATATACTAGGGACCTGATATTTTAGAAAAGGTCTTTTTCCTAAAGAATACAAGTCTGAGTTTCTAAACAACACAAATCTTGTTCCAGAAATAAACACTAAAATAGCAAATATAGAGCAAACAAAACTGTACAGAGATTGTCTGAAGTAGATGTAAGCCTGTTTATTGCTATTTCATATCATGTGGAGTGAACAACACAGATTGCATTATTATAAAACACAAGGATACTTTAAATCACCTAACTAACTACAGAAATGCACCTATATATTTGACTCATATATATGTACCTATTTGATTTCATTATGATGATACAAAGGCTGATATTTCTGTTTCTTTCTGGAATTCTGCATTCTTCAAAACAACCCTACTTGTCACAGGGCAAACTGCATGAAGTGCGTCTGGACTAGTAGGAATGGCTCTGTATTTGTAGCAGCATTAAGGAAAATGCTGTATAATGTTTGAAAAAGGAAATCAAGGCTGGCAATAAATGCAAAATATCAATTGAAGTCATACAGATGTACAAATGCAGTTTCTGTTAGAGGATTTCAAACTGCTTTACAAATTACTATTGTTCTGCTACTGTTGCATTACATGGTAGCCTCAGTGAACTTGATCAGAAACCAGTATCTCCCCAGGATGGGCATAATAACCATGGTTCCCCTACAACCTATATCCTAGCCAGAGGCTATAATCTGACTATGCTAGAAGCTGCTTAAAGACTGAAGTATATTTAAACATAGTAGATCCCAAGATGCTGCATGTTTACTTCCTTACTGGTATGTTTTTATCCTCGACCAAATAGTTTGATTATATGCTTCTACGTAAGGGCTTTTTAAGATCACTTTGACCCTACTTATTTGACTTTTATAGAATTTGGCTGCAGATTGTATTCACATCTTACCAAGTTATGAGAGGAGTACGAAAACAGAGCCTCTAGATGATCCAAGACATAGATATAACTACACAGTCCACATAAACACTAAGTTTTATAGTCATGTCTCTGACTTGGAAACTTGCTGCACCTTTCTGTTATGTTACTGCACAGTTGACCTTCCTTAGCCTACATGTTAGTACAGCCGCCCTCCCTTCGTACCTCTCCACTGCTTTTTCTTTTTTTTGGCATAGCAATCAGAAGATACTTGCCTTCCCTCTCAAGGACTTCATTGCTACCTATACTCAACATCTCTTACTTTAAGCAAGAAAAGAGAACCTCACCTCTTACCCATCTCTACTCCTATACCCCCTGTTAATTGCTGGATCTCCAAATCAGTGTCCTTGTGCTTCTCCCAGGTTTGCCCTTCCTGAAGGAACATAGCTCCTTACAGATGCCCTTAGGTTGTTTAATTCATCTCCATCAAAAGCCCATCTGCAAGGTTCTTTATTATGACTTTTTAAAAAAACTTCATTCCGTTTGTTTACAGCTATGTCTACGTCAAACAGCCTCTATACATTGCCCAAACTATATCTTATTCTTATCACTTGTTGTCTTTTGTCTTAGAGTTCCGCTTAGAATCTATGGAGCAAAGACTGTCTTTTCTTCTCTGCTTTCAGCAGCTATTCAAGCAGAAGATCAAGAGCATAAGGAATCACCTTGGAATAAGGAGGGTGGTAGCACTGGTTCCTGACTCTACTCTTCCACTCTGTAGTCTTTGTTTCCCTCTAATAAGGGTCTGCTTACCTCCAAGGGCATTTGTCACACATGCAAAGTGTTATGAATTAAAGATCAAGTTCCACAGGTCTGATCCTGTTTATACTCAACTAAAATTCCCCCTACCATCAGGGAATGCCCCAGTGTGTGATTCAATCCCAACAATTCCACCAAGATTATTACTCCAGAGTACCAGTCTGCCTATTTGGATTTTTATACCTGCACTGGCACCATGCAGTCAGACCAGACCAGCAGACTAGAGATGCCGGTGTACAAAGCCCTTTGGGGTAACTACCTGACCATCTCTGGTGATAAATGGACAGAACACTAAAGGTCACCAGCCTGTTATGACTTCTACCAAAAAGCTCCATCTTCTAGCTCAGGAATTAAAAGGTCCAGGACTGGCAGCTGACAACACAACCTCAGTATGGAATTATATCAGCTGCATTAAACTGTGTTTGTGGGAGTACAAGAACTGCAGGATATTGAAGTGACTGGGAAAATGTAACAGCATTTCCCCTAATTCAGGCACATAGCCCAATCCTGTAGATATTTCGCCTTAAGGGTTTTTATCTACTGACATGGCTTAGAACTGTGCTGGCTCTCTCTTCAACTTTCTATCTGCTGGCCCTGCTTGCTAGATAAATAGCTATACTCATATAGAAAAACCTGCACTAATAAAAACGTAGACAGCCAGAAATCTGCTGCCAACAAGCAAAATATCCTATATTTCACTGCTCTGCCATGGGAGAGTCATATCTCACTGAACAAATATTCATTCCCAAACACTGTGCTGATGCATAAAAGTCTCCAATGTATCTTGGAAAAATTATAGAAAAACAAGGCAGTCCAAGCTTCGGATTCTCTCTGCTTGGTTTTGCCTCTCCTCTTTCCTTCCCACACAGTTGAGACCATTTGAAGAGATGATGATTTTTAGATTTTTTCATGTATTTTTGTTCTTTAACTCTTTCATCTCTACAAATAGGTCAAGTGGGTCAGTGTTTTGGCCTGGGTTTTTGGAGTGGGAAGGTTTGGATTTGTTTTGGGGGTTTTTGTTGGTGGGGGTTTTTTGTTTCTATTTTTAGCCAAGTGCAATCAGAAGCAGAAGCACTGGCTTCCTGGTGCCAGTTATAATCACTTGACCAGGTCAAAATCTTCTGTCTTAGAGTGCTAGAGCTCTAAAGCATGGAATCCTCTTTTGTTTGTTCTGCATTTGTATGTTGCCTAGCACAACAATGCCTTCACGGGTAAACATGGGCCTTTGGCATTCCAGCAATACAAGTATATACTAGAAAATGAGACTTGCAGCAGTGAATGGGTAGTTTCTCTCATTTAAGTCAGCAAAATCAGAAATTTGTCCCTAAGTCATGCTTGGACTTAAAGCTCTCTGGGACTGTGTTTTGTGACTGCAAGGCCCTTAAGCACAAGGACATCCTCGAGTATAAATGAATACTTGGAAACAATTAAACTTCTGGATTGTCAAAAATTAAGAGGCCTCCTCTGTCAAATAAATAATGCCCTTACATAATTTTTATAGCTTGGGCAAGCAAAAAATTTTTTCTTCAGAATAACTGAGTTGCCATGCAACTACGTTCCTAAATTCTTTCTCTGATTTATAACAAGTGGATAATTCTTCTCTGCTTGCTCACTGTTTGCGTAATTCTATTCCAAACTCTTAAGCAACTTCCATCTTCTAGGCCAGCAGAGGCTACATTTCTTAAGAAGAGTCTTTCAGCATTTACTAATGACAGTCATATATTTGCATTTGTTCTCATAATTGAGGATGACTGTGTGCTTTGAGATCCTCAGAATAAGAGGCACTACATTGGTAATGTAATTAATTATTATATGGCAGATGGCATTTTTTGAAAAATATACTGGGCATTTTTTGAAAAATATACTGACCTGAACATTGCTTCTTTTAGGCTTCGCTATTCGGAAAGCATGAGCAAAGAATGGAAGTAAAACATTTCTTAAAAAGCAAGTGTTACTATTCTGTCACTTCCAAAACTCATGCTCCTGGCTGCGTAGAGATTTAGTAGGGTGTTGTTATGGAGAAAAAAAATTAAAAACTATAAAAACATTATTAACAGAATTGCTTGGTATATAAGAGAAGGAATGTTACACTGCCAGGATTAGAAAAGGACACACACTGCTACTGCCTCAGCTCCTCATTGGGACCCTACAGAGCTCCAGCTCCCACCTGAACAAGGCAGTCAGGAACCACTGTAAAACACAGCCTCTTTGGAACTAGTCTGAGTCTTATCCCAGCCTGCATATGCATCTGACATTTATATATTTCAGGCAGCATTAAGAAGATTGATTCTAGCTTCTGTAGCTATATGTGTATAGCAAATAGGATAGAGACCAATCTTGGATACGTTAAAAGTAATGATGGAAATACCACTACTGGGAAAGAATCAAAGAGTTCCTTTTCATGATTCAGTTTTTCTAGTTGGAGTTAAGGATGAAAATCAAGTTCTCTTCCAGTCCCAAACATAATTCTACTAAGAAACATGTTTCACACCAAAAAACGCTAATAGAAAATGTTCCCCACTGCTCACATGAAACTGTTATGCAGATGAAACATGTTTCCTGCCAATAACAACGAGTTACCTGCAGTTAAAACAGCAGCTAATCAGCTTTACTCACCATTAATGTGAAATGAACACAATGCTAAGTCTACAAAATGTTGGATCAAAACAGCCATCGTGGTAAGTTTGCTATACCAAGTGAGAGGTCCTTATCACGTTCTCTAAGCACTGTATAAGCACAAGTCTTTGAAGACTGCTTCGTTGTACAAAGGTATCACTGCTGGAAGATGCTTACTCATAGTACGAAGCAGGAAAAGAGTTATCTGAGGCTTTTATTTGCACTCCAACTTAGCAGCCATTTCCTTTTATTTTTACCTTCACGTAACACCAGCTGCTCACAGGGTTGCCCTATCCAGAACATGTTGGTGACCAACAGCCTCTCCCACTCAAACCTGACTGCCTACTTGAAAACAAAGTGGAAGTAACTTCATTCCTGAAAAGTGAACAAGCAAATCATTGTCCAGTTTAGTTTCTTAGTTCAGCATTTGGGTCGAAAATTCAAGTACATCAGGTGGTGATTCAGCAAGAAAGATGATATTTAATCACAAAAATTAACAGTAGGAGTCCTCCGTAAAATCTACCTCCAGTGTGTCAAGCTCCTTGCTGTGGCCAGTCATGTCACAAACGTAATTAGCAGCACTGGAATAGGTCATGATCTGACAAGCCAATGTCACTATATTTGTTATTGAATTAAAAACAGGGAGACTTGCAGTTGTTCTTTCAACTCCTTCAAGCACCATGACTCCCACATTGTTCTCCAGCTGCTATTCCCACATGCTAGCTCACACCCTCTGGCCAGGATAAAACATACACAAGCCTAGCAGAGGCATGGGATACAGCCAACAGCACACATTTTTTTATAGACCATTTTCAATTTTTACTCAGCAAGGCTCTACACACACTTTTTTATAAAAGCATGAGCATCCTTTAAGCCTCAAAAGCAGCATTAGGAACTTTTTATTGTAAAGATCTATGTATATCAACCCAGAACTATCATCTGGCATAAATCAGCATCAGTTCCCCTTGAACACACAGAAATCAAATTATTTATTCACCACTCAAGGTGTGAAATAAATTATTTTTGGAAACTGAATTTTTAGTTCTCTGTAGCCAAATCACTGAATCCAGGGAGTCACTCAGACAGTTTGGGTTAAGTAGGGTCATATCTCAGGCGCAAGGCTCTCCTGCGACCATGCAAAAGTGTCACTCTAGTGTCAGTAGACTCAAATGTCTTATTCTTAATTTCGAAGCAAGGGAAAAATGTTTGTTCTGTACTCAAGGCTGGCTTTTCTTAGGGGAGGGGGAGGGAAGCGATTAAAGAGATATGGACAGAAAGCTGGACATTTGCTGAATTCTGCAAGATAAGGTAAGGCTACAACAAGTAGACTCGCACTGTCTGAAGGCAGCAGGAGTATAGTGCTTAATGCTCGTATGTTTGGGATTTGAGTTACAATTAGGAACAGCAGGATCTGAAGAACCAAATTTATTACTGACCTCTGTCAGACCTGTAGAGGAAAGCCAAGGTCTGATACCACTAGATGAGAATGCCAAATTCTGGGTTTCTAAGCTGTCATCAAAAGTAGGATTAGAGTTGGGGATAGAGCCTGGAACAAGAGAGATTAGAGGGGCAAATTAATTGTCTAAATCTTTAAGACTCACAAAACTGGATGAAAGTTAACGTTGCTACAGTCAAATATTTATTCTTTATTTTCCACTGATGGCAAGTGTCTGGGCAGAGGTCAAAGCAGGGTTAGGATTACAATTAGGCTCTAGCTTAGCATTCCAGAAAGGAGGCTGTGCTAAACAATTTTTGTTGCTCAATTCTGCCAAACCTGCTCAGAGATAAGTAGATTAAAATGTATCATTTTTAATTGTCAGACAGAATGGGGTTACTGAGCCATGATCAACGCTAGAGCCGGAATGGCATCATTGCTTGAGGTAAGATAAGTGCTAAAATCAGTATCAGCATATTTAAACATCTTCCGATTAACTTTTGGACATAACTGAATTTTTAGGCCATCACTCGTGCCAGGAATAAAATAGGAACTAAAACTGAGATTTAACATAGAGTGCTGTGCAGTCAGGTTTACTGATTAATTCTATCCAGCCTGTGGCAGCATTGCAGCCTGCCTCAGTGGATTTGAATTTTTCATAGTTAATGTTCAAATATCAACAGGTTCCTTAGCCATACATGATAATGCAAGTAGCTGACATTTAGGGCTGGGAACAGGAGGCTCTGCAGCATCATATCTCCATTGCACAACTCTCACAGGTCCTCACTGGTAAGATAAAAGGCTGATAAGCTTCAAACATGTTTAATTTCTGGGCAGCATTATGTCCTTGTGTTACAATGATTAGTAAGGTTATGGCTTGGGTTGGATGCAGAATTCATGATGGGAGGTTTTGGTGCTTGTTTTTCTGGTCCTTGAAGAAAAGTTAAGGGTAGCTGTCAGAATGCTTAAATACATTATGCTGGATTATTAGGAAGCCATGGATACCTTGGCGTTGGACAACTCTAAGGCTATAGATGCCATTAGGCCATGCAGAAACTAGTTACTTGCTACATTTTGCTAGACTCATGGATAAAAGAGACATATCAGTAATTTCATACACCTCATCCCAAAATTTCAGACACAACTGAATTCCCACGTTATTATAAAATCATTTAGATTGGAAAAGACCTTTAAGGTCATGAGGTCCTGTCTACTCTATCAGACACAAGTGTTTGGGAAAGCTTCAGAAGAGGACTTTGGACAGGCAGCTGTGCAAAACAAGCTGTGTGACAGGAGCATCAGTGGTGTAGTGCTTCAGGGTGACGTCAGAAGATTTGACTAGCTAAACTTAATTTCCAAGCCACGCAGGCTATGAAAAACACTACAGTAGGTTTCATGTGGATTACTGGTTTGGATAGGATGCTCACCAGTGCACAGAAAAATACTCAATTCTGCCTTGTCTGCTGTGACAATTTCAAAGTGAAATATGGAAATCTGCCATAAAAACCAAACCAACAAACAAAAAAACTGAACCTGCCTTTTCCTACTCCCAGTGCCAATGGTTTTGTTGTATTTGCCAAAATTTCTATCGTTTTCTTTGGAGATGCATTTCTGTTTACCCATTTCAGCTCCTCCTTAGCAATCGCTTCACAAAACCACTTCTCTTTACAACCTAAACATACGTTTGTGCCTCTACATTCTCTTCTTCAGTGTACAGTTGTTGAATTTGACACTTTGTGAAGGTCTTGTGAAGGTTTCACACATTTCCCTGGGATGAGGCATTAGAAGACAGATCTATGCAGGGATCAATAACAGTCTGGCTTACTGCTAGTGTAAACCTCGTCTTGTTGAGACACAGAATTCATTTTTTGTCTCGCACCCTGAGCTTGGTTGGTTTTCAGGTTCGGCGTTCCCGGCTGCGTGAGGTGGGGATCGCAAGATAGCGCGGGTTTGGGGTCTGGGCAGAGCTCACGCCCCTCTCGGGCTGAGGCGGCCGGGCTCACCCCACCTGCCTGTGCCTGTGGGCGGGGAAGCGCCGCTTGGCAGCGGCCGCCTTCCTTCGAGCGGACGGCGTGCCCACCGGCCGCACTCCATCCATCCCTCCACCCTTCCGCCGCCCACCCACCCCAGGCGGCTCCCGGGAGCGGCCCCGAGCTCCCGCCTCGCCTCCGCCTCAAAAGGCGGCCTGCGGCGCCCCCTGGTGCCCGCGGCCCGGCCCCCGCCCCGCCGCCGGGGCACGGCCGTGCCCGGGGCCGACAGCTCTGCGCGGAAAGGGCCGGGGTGTCCCGCCCCCGCAATGCTAAAATAGCAACTTTGCATGCAAACCCCACCTGGCCCCATTTCGCCAGATGCACATTCATTTCTATTCCTTTTCATTCTTCACAGAACATGCTATAATCTTTGATCATCATTTGTTTAAATTGTATAAGTAATCTGCCCAGTTTTAATAGGATTTTTCTATGAATCGGCAACAAACCATGAAATGTGATATTTTCACCATGACCGACCCAGGAAATTAGTCAACTTTGTCCTTGATTTACATGGGACCTGGCCAACTCCTCGCACATCACAGTGGCAGCAGCTTACTGCCTGCTCCCTCTACCTTTCACATTTCCGTTCTTTCTTTTCCTCCTCTTTATGAGCAGTGTTATATATACCACAGATGCCCAGATTTGCCAACCATAAACAGAGCCTGAATTTAGCAATGTCTCCATGGACGCCCAAATTAACAAGCAAGGTTCCACAAAACAGAAATTGGAGAAACGCACTAGAGATTTATTATTATTATTAAACACAGTACATACGAGACATCTTCTTTTCAGCCTCCAATTCTGATCCTTTTAAGGCAAATGACACTATATCTTCGAGTTTTACATAGCAGGTGTAAGAACAGTAAGCTTCCTTAAAAGAAAGCTAAGACTCTCATTTACAATAATGCATTCTAGGAGATGAGGCTTATAGGAAAAAATAATTGCTGTAATACTCAATAAAATGGCCACTTTAGGGGCAATGTCTGTTTGAGCTAATCCTTCTGTTCATCCACTCTTCCATCCATATGTCCATCCATCCATCCATCCATCATCCATCCATCCATCCATCCATCCATCCATCCATCCATCATCCATCCATTCAAGTGTTTTGCTTTACTTTAAATACTATTTATTTTCTGTCCTGGCCTATATGGAAATCACTTTTATTTCATCATAATTTCATGTTTTGGGCTTGTTTTTTCATCTCATTATTTTTAGGGTGTGTGCACACACAAGCATTTAACAGGAAGTGAAGCTTCTAGGCAGTAATTTGGCATCAAGACTGTAATACAAAAACACCCAGCATGATCCATGCTTGGGTGACAAGTTCCTTGGCTTGGATACACAAGTTCCATCCTCCCCATGAGGACAGATTTCCAGTTCCCATGCAACTCTGTTCTTCTGGGTACTATGTCTGCATGGAGAAAGACGACCTTCCAAATGCTCAAAGATCATGAGCTACTTTCCAGAGCCTGTGAAGACACTGGAAGGCAGAATGGACAAACATAGCCTGCAAGAGCCTACTGCTAGCTATTTAAATAGGTGAGGGAAAGAAGAAAGCAGTCCTTCAACTGCATCCCCAGGCAGCTGCAGGACAGACAAGCACACCTATATTGAGAGAACATGGGGACACATTGCCACTTGGGCTCCATAGTGCTCAGCCTCTGTGATCCGATACCAGCAGGCATCCTGGGTGAAGAGGCAAATGTCACCAGCTGCAACAGGTAAATATTAACATATTACCAAACATACCACAATTATATTCAAAGTTTTATCCCATCTCCCTATACAGGCATGGTCCCTGTGTGGATGTTCACACAGAGCATTCGTTCTGGATTCACCAGCGCAGCGCATTGAAGCCACTATGGCAACTGTATCTGTGGCCTGGCAGCTCACACAGCACAGGGAGAGTCAGAGTTCTGGGCCACACTTTGTTCCTAAGCCACCTTCTGACATCAAATCATCCGTTTTCCCCCACTGCCTGTTTCAGGTTTAAATCTCTTGCAAACAGAAACTGTCTTCCACTGCATGCACATTTATTATACGGCAGTGTAAGGACTGGCCATCAGCTGGCGCTTGGAGTGCTCTGCTTGTCCTGAGCTTTTCTTGCCTCACCCTAAAAAGCCACCATATTCCACATTCCAAACTAAACCAGGAGAGCCTGGTGCCCTTTCCTTCTCACGCTCAGCCTCTGCTCCTCGGTGTAGATAGATTCTCTGTCCTGGAGGCATTTATGCCCGACTTTCCAAACCAGGCCTCCCTGCCCCCACATCCCCTGCACTCCCCAGTCACCCCTCTCCACTCCCCGGCCTGTGAACAGCCCCTAAGGTTAGGTTTTATATTTCTTACCCACTGGCCCCTCCACTCCCACCAAGTCAAACTTCAACCAAACAAAAAAGAAAACAGAGGGAGAGAAAGGAAGAAAGAAAGGCCCCAAGAGGCTCCCGGTCGTTCCAATCAGGTCACTGTTTCCATACCAATTAGGACAGATGCAAAGCACATTATTAAAAATAGGTCTGCAGACCCATCTATGTTGATTATTGTCCTCCGTTTCCGTCCCCAGCCAACTCCGTTAATTAATAAAGAAACTGCCAGAGAAGGAGGGGGAGAAAGGGTGGCAGGGATTCCCCTGACTGGAGCCTCCTGTTCAGAGAGTTCAAGAGAGAAATTGGACACTTGAGCCTCTCTGCCATTTTCCATTGTGTGTGTTTTTCCTAATGAACGGTTTAGTGATGCAGGGCTGGAAGTCAGCTTTACCCCACCCCCACTAACTACCATCCATCATTAAGTGACCCAGTAAGAGGTATTTAGTACTTAACCCTCTCTAGAAGTCAGATTGTTGTGTGGCTGGCTTTTCCCTCTCCAATCATCCATTCGCTCCTCATCAGTTTGTCTGCCTCTGAAAACATCTCTGCATTTTTGGAGATTGTTCTTCTTCAGAGGAACCCTAGAAAGAGACAGCACTACCCACCCCACAGACAGCCTTTGTACAGAAGAGGAAGCACTCCTGGTGGAAAACTAGGGATGAGATCCCGGCTTTGTTGACATTGTCGAGGCCAGGATTTTGCTCTCACAACTATAAAACCATCTGCCTCCGAGAGGGCCAGGAAGTTGATGGAGAGATGGCCCTGTAATCTGTGCAAGGGATATTGCTGATCAATATACATGTCGGTGATTTGCAGGAGAAAGAATACATAGTCGGTAAAAGTCAAGGAGGGCTGTGAGAAACATAAGTGATAGATAATACTTGCAACAGAGAGCACGCTTGTCTCCTTCCAATTCTGCTAGCCCTGCAGGACTCTTCTCCAGCCAAAACTAATTTATCTTCATAACCCTTCCTCAAAAAGCAGGACAGTGTTATTAGTACCATTTTGACAGTGGGGAAACTGAGTCAAGGACAAACTAACCTGACCAAATCATTACATGAGTCAGATAGAGCTAAAAATGGAACTGTGCAGTCCAAGGTTTCTCAGCCAGTGCGCCTTTGCTTTAAAACGGAAGTTAGGGGGAGGCAGAGAGGTTAAATGAACCATTATCATAATTAGACTTGATGAAAGCAAATCTGGGGTTTGGACCAAGATGGCAGATCACGTTTACCTTGAATGAATGTATGTCAGTGCATCTCCTAAAAATTCTCTATTAAAATGCCCTCGTGAGCTCTGAACCTGTGAGGTAGAAGTCCCAGATATAATTTAGAGTGCAAAAGGTCCTGCATGATCTTGGTCACATCACTTATCTCTAATGACCTCTAAAGGCTCTCTCCATCTCTAAAACAAGGGCTGTCACACCCATTTGGACTGTAAGCTATTTTTTGCAGGGTCTGTTTCTTACTAGCACACTTTTACAACACTCATTTAAGTGATATTGGGAACTGCTGATACTTCTGGAAAAAGAACAGCCACAAATTGTAGCCATCTCTGCACCTCTGAGCTGACAGGCAGAACACATTCACAAGCACAAACAGGAAGGAGAACTGTAAAGCATAAGCAAAACATCCACCTGCAGATGCCAGCAAGGCTGTTCATCTGCAGACTGACTGCAATTTCCAATTAAATACCAAGTTACTTTCACACAGTCTGTTCTTTCGTTAGACTGAAGGGTTTTGTTTTCCTTTTCCTGAGTCACTCTTTACTAGAGACTTTCCACATCACATGTTTTATTTTTCACAAGGGCTCTAATGCACCACATAATAAAAAACTCATGTCATGAGTCCAGAAAATCCACTGCAGGCTTCAAAAATACACAAACAACAACAAAAAAATGCTTGGATAGAAAAGAGACTTGGGGTTTTTTTTCTTGCCTAATCATTTACTCTGCAAACTGAATTGCTGGAAACATCAGATGATTGATCTAACATTGAGCTGTGATAACATGCTTTCCTACACAACGAAACAGAACTGAACTTTTATTGTAGTATCAGGCCTACTATCATGGAGGGAAGAGACCAGGAATATAAAACCCCTTAGTCTGATATCCCCATTTCTAAGAATAACTAATAACTCAGGATGCCAATAATTAACAGCCAGTGTTTGAAGTTTACCAGAGAAAAACCATGTATTATGAGGAAAAAGGTACTCCTAGAAATACAGAGCATCATCAAGCTGCCTAGATGTCTAGGAACGGACTGCTGCAATGGACTGTATACTGGAAGTGAAATCCACTTGTGCATAATGAGACATTATGTACATGGGTAATAAATGAACAAAAAGCTACGGGGGGTGTTATGTGGCAAGAAGTAATTTGACCCTACTGCACTAGGAACACTGCATTTTCATAATTTTTTTTTGTCTATAGAGTACAAAATACATATAAGACTGGGTGCTACATCTTCAATAACTACATTGGAACTACATGTGCCACCTTGGCCTTCACACGTGTGACTGAACCAAAGATACCTAGAATTAGAAATAGGACCTGTATTCTTCACAGGTCAAGCACAGAGAGAAAAAAAATCTCTAACAGAGTGGCCACAGAAACATGGACTCAGAGACAGAATCTCTGTCTCACCTGAAACACCCCAGCATTCAGCAAGTACCTTTCACTACTCCGACCTTTGAATCTAGGGAGCAAAGAATGTATCTGACCCGCTTCCTCACCAAGGGCTTCTTGTATCATGCCAATGAAGAGAATATGCCTTTCCTTCCCATCAGTAGATCCGTTGTACTGCAAGTGGGACACACATGTTGACTTTTTCTTGGCTATCCACAGGGAGCAGGACTATCAGAACCTCTTCTTCCCTGGGAAAACTTTGTATTTCATGTCATTTTTACTGAAGCTGAGACTCAGAGTAACCAAAATATGACCGTAAAGGAGTCAATGGGACACCCTATCAGTGAAGGTAATGGCATCATCCTGCCTCACATTTATCTTGTGGAGACAATTTCAGAGGCACTTCATTTCTGAAGCACTTTTAGGCCCTGGTACAATTTACGCAGGGCACACTCTGCTCTTCAGCTAAGCAAACACTGTTTTGTTTTCTTTAGCCCTTGAGAGCTCTTGCCTGCAGCACCTCCCCAAGGGGAAAGGAGTAGAGCCTCTTGTGTCGGTTGAGTGCTCACATGAGAGGCTGGTAAAGCAAGTGGTCCCTCTTGGCTCATGTACAGAGGAAACACAACCTATGGTGCAGCACTAGATGAGGAGCTTATCCAGTATCTGGACCTGCTCACTGTCTGTTTGCTCCCCTCCTTCTTTACCAATTTGTGAGCAAGCCTCTGACCCGATTGGAACGAACCCTTTAGCAGATGCTTCCCTAACTTCCTGAGAGGCATGTTGGTGGCTCCTTAGATCAGGCTGAGAGCATCCAAGTGAGTCTAAAGCATGCAGGAGAGCCCTTCAACCACAGAGAACCCAGCCATCCTCTAGCTGCTAAATAAATATAAGCAGCAGTGACAGAAAATCAGCACTCCACAAAATTGTTTATGAGATTTGCCAGAAAAACTTAATACCAGCAAGAGCAATGTAGTGCTGAGGGGGAAGACGACTATTAGTAAAGGGCAAAGGAATGCTGTGAGTGCAATGGTATTACCAAGAGGCAAGCCAGTGCTGAAGGAGCAAAAGTTGGCATGAGCAGAGTTTTAATAATATTGAATTCACCTGTTCTCTGTCCATGATTTGTACACCAGCCACAAACAAAGACTGATGATAGGAAATGGAGAGAGAATACTAAAAAAACAAATAAAATAATCAAAGCCATCACAGATAAAGACCAATCAGACTCCACTTAAGGTAGATCTTGTTAGAGTTGCATACCAGAGCAAGAAAAGCCAGATCAGGAGAAAAGTCAAGCTGGAGAACTAGTCAGAATATGATCAATTCACTAGCACAACAACAAAAAAAAACCAGCTTCAGGTTCAACTCAAAAAGCATGTGAACCGTGTTCAGTGAGGTAAAGATAGAGCTGAATATGCCTTCATTCCCAAGATGCTCCTTGCTCAGCATATGGAAGAGGCTAGATGACCAAATGGAGTCCATTATCTGCTACATAGCACATAAATAGCTATTCATCAGAGATTTCTCATCTCCCGTGAGTTTGCCCTTCCTTCAGCCCAGCAACTACTATAGCCTTTGGCCTACAGTGCAAGTCTACTGCTTTCTCATCCAGAATACTTGATTATATATAAAAAATGGAAGACCATTACCAGAAGCAATTTAAGAAGCCACACCATGGAAATATTCAACTGCTGAGCATTTGTGGCCTATATCTAGTTTTCAATCCTGTATTCATACTGTGAGAGCCCTAAACAAGGACATGTCCACAACTATGAACCATACATAAAGACAGGTATCTCTCTCTCCAGGCAAGAGTCAAGTGCCTATATGCCACATTAGATGTCCCATCCTGCTCTTCAGCACTTCTCACCTACTAGCTCACACAGGTCCCCATTCCCATGTACTTACATTTACATGTGCCCATATTTAACTCAGATGTCTGCATTTCACTGCAAGCAAGCTGCCTGGAAACCAAGCAGTGCAAGGTCTAAACCACTTTTGTGGATTCCACCCCTAAACTTTGTGTTTTGTTTCCCCATCTCCGAAATGGGAATAGCAGCAAAGAAAGATGGTGAAGTGTTCAGGTACTGTTATAATGCAATGAAACTGAGTAATTGAGCTACCAAGTATAAGAAGGGAAAAATCAAAATCTCTATAAAAGCAGTTAGAGGAAAAATATTTCCTGATTATTCAACCACACTATAGCCTTTGCAGTTTACAGTCAAATCCCTGTTATATTCTCTCCAGCACTGCCTCTGCCATATACAAAGAACCACGCAGTTCCCCGCAGTACTCTAGTGAAATTTCAGAGATAAGACAAAATAGATGGGAAGCCAGAAGCTTTACTGAATGAAACATTACAGCATTGACTCATGACTCATTTTAGTACTCCAGTCCATAGAAATCTCTAAAGGCAGCTGCTTTCCCAACAAATTCATGTTTTCACAGAATTCAATGGTCTTAATGCCACCTGTGCCCCCAGCACATGCTGTCCTATGTGTCAAGAACACTCATCCCTAATTTCGTAATGAAGTTTGAAAAGCCCAATCCCTTTTCTCTTTATAGTATAGTCAAGAAACATATGAACAAAATTGACCTTGGAGTTATGTCCTGGATAGGATTGACTACAGAGCCCTGATTCAGACACCCTGTGTAATAGCAGGCAGATGATCAAGTTTCAAAGCTCCTCGGAGTTAACAGAGATCCTACTATTGTTTCAGTGGTCTTTGAATGAAACTCCTAAGTGGTTTTTTCCACTCAATCTGCACTGTGTATTTACACTGTAAGCTCCCCAAGGCAGAGACCGTTTCTCATTTAACTGTGCCTTTTGTCACAAGTAAGATTTAAGTGACACTCTAACAATTCTTCTCTGGTTCTGCTAAAACATACTGACTTGGGGATTAGGAAGGGACCAAAAGGGAGCCCTCATGTTCAGTACATTTCCTGCTTTGAATTTCAGCATTTTTTTAACAGATTAAAAAAATACACCAGAAAAGCAAGTTTCAAATACAGAGATAGAAGTTTAGTGATTTAAGCTCTAATTCCTATGCTCAGAGCATTAGATTCATAATTTCCAAAGGAAATCCAGGCTTGACATTGCTGCTCAGGAACTTCAGGAAAGACCTGGAAGTGTCTAATGTCAAAACTTGCAGGCCACAGGAATACAGCGGCCTTTGATTACTGTTGATTACATCACTCATTCACTCCAGCCCTTGGAGGAAAACAGTTTTTGACTGTGTATCTGCATCTTTCCTTTTGGTTAAAGCATGTGCAGTATTCAAGGAGAATTAGTTCCAGCACATATCATCACCACCAAGTTTATTTTAAGTAAACATTATTTCATTCCTGCCCCAGTGTTACACCTTTTCCTCCAGAATTTTCTGTCTTTTTGCTCTCCTTCTCCCAGATGTCCTCAGAAACACAACTCCTACAGTACTGCCAGGAGCCATGATGCTCAGCAAAGCACAGCCCACAGAGCAAAGCTCCACAATGACTCCTAGGCTTCATGCCACCAGCACCTGCCTCTGTGGCCCTAGCAAAGCTGGTGACATAAAAGCTGAAACATCCTCTAAATCTTCACTAATTATCCCAACAGATTTCAATATCCTCCAGACCCATGTGAAGGATCTTCCTAATTACTAGCCAGACAATTGAGAGTGGAGTCGGGTCCCTGGGATCCTCCAGCCTGCCAGCCCCAGCCACACATGTTCCTGTTTGGCCTCTGGGGCTGACTGCTCCATATGGAGACCTCCACCCCACACTTCCTCTCTTCCATCTCCACCCAGCTCTCTCCCTGCCTCCATGACCACCACCCCCAGCATGTGGATTTTATGAATGAAACTTTCTGACAGTTATGGGGTTGGCAGAGGCCTATTCAGCAAGCTGGGGAATGTGTGAACATCAGGCTTCATTAGAGACTTCTCCCAGTCAGCTGATAGCTCATTAACTTAAAGTGGCCTCTTGTTTTAAAACCTCAGAGACCAGGAGGTGCGGTGTAGAGAAGAGGGGGATGGTTCTCATTGTTCCTCTTGCCTCTCTCCCCCTCTGCCCCCTGTGAGATTAGGCGCCCTTGGAGGGGAGAGAGAGAGAGGCTAAAACAACTTTAATTAGTTATTTTCAAAGATTTTCTCCCCCTTTCTTCCTTTTTTTGTGTGTGTGTGGAGCAGGGGGGGTCTCTCAGCTGGGTTTTTCTGCATGGAGGAGCTCACGTCATTATGCTTAAATCCAGCTCCTCCATCCTTTGTCTCCTGGCCAACAATAGAAGAAGGCTTGTAAAAAGCTCCTTCCAAAACTCCTGGAGACTGTCTGAAAAGGAAGATGGGGTGAGGACTCCTCTCTTTCCTCCCTCGGTCACAAAAGTGACAGTCTGGTGCCTGTGCCAACAGCTTTCCTGTGTTAAAAGCTAGTACTGGGGTAAGTAGGGCAAACAGAGTGCTGATTCCTAAACTGCTGCTGTCAGATGAAAAGCGGAGCCCAGACTCACTTCACAAAGTGTCCAGTAGTAACTGTTCTCTCTGTGGATTTAAAGTCAGACTGGAGCTCTGGACATTGAAGTCAGTCTTAGGACTTTATTCCATGTCCTAATCCTCTTCTTTCTTTTAAAGGGGTCATAAAATAAGGGCAGCAATAAGACAAACCTTCCTTCGTGACTCCCTTTCAGAAGAACCTGAAATAAATGATTAATTTGCCATTATTGTCACCCGTAGGAAAATTGGTTGAGGTCAGCACATTTATTTCTTATAGTCAACTAAACTACAAATCACAGTGACTTTCAGCATCTCAGGCCAGATGGAGTTTAGCAGAATAGAGAAGGTGTCAACCCCTCAATTGTGGTGTAAGAAGCAACAACAGTAACAAAACACACATCCTCCCCCCAAAACTTCAAACAAATGAAAAGCCCAAAGAAAACCATCTTTGTTCCTTGCTAGCACCAAAGCCCAGAACAGTACCCTAGGGCAGTAGTTGCTATAGTGCCAAACTCCAGCTTCTCTTACAGTTCTTTCAGTACTGCAAAGAAGCATTTCTTTCCACAGATTCTCTTTGGGCCCATCCACAAAAGAGATGTGTCTCTGAAGACAGTCTAAGTCGAAGTTTCAGTAAGTAGATGAGTTCATGTGTAAGGCAGAAAAATCATCCATGAATTATGGTCTAACAAGTACATTTATACATATACTCTGCAAATCATACTTAACAGCATCACTTTTGCCTGTTTAAATTAGAAGTTCACAAGAATAGCTCTCAAACTGTATTCTTACATTCCAGCACAGACACAAGAACTGAGGCATTGGTGGATGTTGCTGTTGAAAGGTATACCAAGGAGTAGATGTCCATGGCTTCATGAATCAAATTCAAAAGCAACAGTTTGGAATACAGGCTTTTAAGGATGATTTCTACTGCAGTTTAAGCACCTAGTACCTGATTTGGTCAGCTTTCTTACATGAAACTAAGCAGCTTTTGCAAGTTAATTTTAGACACAAGGACCATCACTCCCTTCTACTTTCTGCAAAATCAGAGCATAAACCTTTTCCCTTTCAAGTCCATGGCATTCACCTATTGCCTTTCTGAGGAAACAGAAGGTAGAATTTTGCCCCTGTGTAAACATTGACAGGCCAAGCAGGGTGGTTTGGAGTCATTTGTGCTGTGATCCTGTCAGTTCTCACAGGCCAAGTCCTAAAGGGTGGCTCACTGCTCCACAGTCCACCAAGGAGCTGTGCTGAGCTGCTACAGCAGTGCAGTGGTGTTCCCAGCTGGCCACCAGAGGCACCACCCTGCAGGACTTAAAGACTTTCCACTAAGGCTGTAAACCAGAGGTACTTGCAATATTTTTGTTGCAAGGCTTTACAAGACTGTTCTCTTTGGAAATGGTTCTAAGGATGACAACTCTTTCCCTCTGTTGCATCCCTTCTCTTCTATTTTTCCTGCCCTAATTTGACCTCCATGGTTTGTGGGGATTTTTAAAAGCTAAACGTGTCCAATGTCCCATTCCAGAAGTGACTGGATTTTGAAAGTAGTAAACATGATTGTTATGTACCAATAAGAGGCAGAATCATGTTCTAGCACCGGTTGTCTAACGAGCCTGGCATTTTTGAATTAAATAAACTCTGCAAGTATTACTTTTTATCGTCCTTTCATTAAAGCAAAGACGTTTTTTCCCTTGCTGATTGCAAGGATTTTAAAACACAGATTCATTAGCATTTGTGAGAATTTCTGATTCTCTGCCTTCTGCATCGAAGAATGCACTACATTTTGTGACAAATCACATCAACTTTCACTTGCCATGAACTAGCGGGTCCAAATGTTTCCAGGCAAGGCCACACCCCAGATTTTGTGACATCATCCTTGAATTTAAAACAACAAAGCCTTCAAGCTCTTTGCTGCAGTTACTACCAGAAATGGCTGTCTTCATCAAAATATTCAGTGTTTCCCCCAGGACCCCCAGCAAAGATTAAGGATTACTCACTGGACACGTAGCAGTAGAATGAAGCCACATTTTTAACAATAAGAAAGAAAAGACAGTACTACTACAAAGGTAAACAGAAAGGCAAGAGTGCTACAATACTATGTTTTGTTTATTCCCTCAGTGATACAGAAGCACACGAACATCACAACGCACCAAGTACTACCCACCTGCAGTTGAAAGATAAGCTAAAGAGATGCTTGAATATGGATTGATTTCCGACCTTTGGGTCTAAACCCAGAAGCTTGCACAGAAAACCCTGACAGAGAAAAGAGGAGCTCATCAACCAAGGTTGTAGCTCCCTGACTAGAAGGGGACACTGCACCAGGCAAGTGTGTGTTAGACAGATAGAAAAGACTGCAAGAAGGAATTGTCGTCTTCCTCACTTTATAATTGGATAATGCAAAGACAAAGTATTCCACGATCAAAATGCACATTTGTAACAGAACCAGAAATCAAAGCTATGTTGCCTGACTATAATTCCAGACTCCATTTAAAAAGATAAAATAAAATCTTGTAATAAAGAAAACAGGACAAGGTAGAAAAAAAGCCTGATTTTCAGACCAATGGATATATTGGCATTTTTAAATCTACAAATTGTATCTACTCCATATCTTTAGAGTGTCATGACTGCAACAAAATATTGTTTCACTGAAGAACTGCTTTCACCACCTCTTTTGGAATATTTTCCATGACAAAATGGAAGTTGAGCAGAATGTGCATAGCAGTATGACAGCTCCTATGAGGCTTGCAGTTAGAAAAGACTGAGTAAAAGATGGATCAGAGCATACCAACCACAGCAGCAGCAGTGGGCATCAGCAGTTTTGTGCATAGCAGTGGCACTCAAATAGAAGTTTTCCAAAGATGTATAGCACTGCCATTTTAAACTTCTTTCCCAGCATGAAGGCTGCAACATGACATGATCCAAATTTAACCTCGATAGGCTCTATGCTGCCACAGCTGGGATGCTCCCAGTACCCAAGGTAGCTAATGCAAGCTTTGCTGAATTGATTTATTTCTTGGCACCAGTCAGAAGCTCTAAGCACCTTCTACTTCTCAGTCTAATGCACAATTCCTGCCATATGGAGGCATAGGTTGTTATATTACCACAGCAGAACTTTAGCCAAGATGAGGACCAACTCCCCAGCTGGATACACACATAAGAAAAAACACTTCTTTCTAAAGAAGTTTGTGATAGTAGTGGCCTAAATAGGAAAAGTCTAGACAAAAAAAGAGGTCATCAGGCAGGACAATGTTGTATCTTGGATAGAGCTTAGTTTCCTGTTGTTTCTGCTTCTATATTAAGGTGCCTCCTGGAATGGAGCAACTCTGTGTGCATGAACTACCTGTCCACTTGAAGATCTCTTTCCTTTTTCCTTGTGCAGGACACACATTGTGTGGCACAATCACCCCCTCCACACAATGGAACAGACTCCGCAATTAGCACAGTGCAACATCACAAGCTACGTGTTATTGCTGTATTGTGTGTTATGCCAGATAAATTCACTTAGGTACTGGTGGCTTCCTTAAGGCATGTTCAGTGAAAACACAATAAAAATCTCCTACCAGCATCTCCTAGGACACTACACTTTACTATAAGCCCTTCATTTTTCCCCTCAACTTTTCAATTTCAAATCCTGAATCACAGGATATGAAGAAGGGAAAGCAAATTTAACAGCTGAACCAAAAGGAGTAGTCTTGTATAAGCTGTTAACTGTGCTGTCACTTGCTAAGGCTACAAGTATTTGATTTTTAGTTCTCTGTTTACACTGATGCTCTGAAAGTGCCCTACCAGTGCTGGTCTTAGGTTTACATATACTGTCCCAATAAAATTCCTAAACAGGAATTTCAGGGCACTGAGTATCACAGCTGCCTTTTTTTTTTTAATACCAAGATGTAACATAATTTCTATGTTTTTCACACTCTCTCATCTTTTTGATGTCCAAAAAAATAAGCATAGTACCAATCAACATGAATCCTTCTATATCAGACAGTGCACTGCATTCATGTATCCTAAAGATTTTAATAAAAAGTCTATCTCATCCCAGAACTGGGTGGAGGAGGAAGATGCTCTGCTCAGTGGAGCATCTCCTGGCTGGTGGGAAATGACTTGCATTCTCTGTACCCAAATATATGAGGATGAACTTTTGACTTCAACCCCTGCCAGGACTGAAGAACTTAAAACTTCTTTGTCTTGTCTCCCTGTAAAACAATCCCTTTTTACTGTGATGTCTGTGTGAAGGTGGCAACTAAGGCTCAGCTTTCTGTCATGGCCAATATCATTCCAGATTTAGCCTGACATCATCAAAGTTCATGCTGAACTGCCAACTTCTCTCCTTGTTTTCATCAATTTGATGCTTTTTTTCTAAACATATCCATATGTCACAATTCTGACGGCGTGCCTTTCCTAGCTGTCTTTTCCTCCTCCACTGTCACTATTTCATTTATGTATATAAAGATTCCTAGATCAAATAGAGATCACTCAACATCCTGACATTCTCAAGAGTGAGCTAAGAACTCTGATTGTCACAGAAATTTTTCCTAAAACAAGTATCAAACAGAGTCTATTTTCTCTTCTCAGTGAAACCTCAGCCAGCATAATCCTGATACATCGAACTTCAACATGCTCAGCCAATGGACAGTACTATGAAATAAGGAGACAGTGAGTCATTGCTCAGAGCTTTGAGTTTCTGCAGGTGTGCTACACTGTCAGAGAAAGTTGAAGTCACAGCTAAGAGAATGGTACATCACCAAAAACGATATGCAATTGTGACAGAATACAATGGCGAAGCATTACAAAACCTGACCTACTAGTAAAATGTAAAGCAATGATATATTCTCGCTCCTCAAAAGTGATTTAGGGGAGCTGAGAACATTTCAGAGGACAAGGCACCCAACAGCACAGTCGTTCAAGAACAGAACAAATGGCAACTGCCACTAGAACAATAACAGTAAATGGATAATGAAAGACTTGCTTGTCAGCTAATATCAAGGTACAGTAGAATGCTTTTTACTTTAGATCAGCCTAAGCAGATTCACAGAACATTTGGATAGTTATGAAATTCTATTAGGCAAGAGGAGTAACAAGTGTGTCACCAAAAGCAGCATAAAAGAACAAAAAGGCTGCCATGAGGGAACACTGAAAGAAAGCACTAGAACTGCAACTGGGGAAAGGATTCTTGCAAAAATATCACGATGAGGCATCAGGAAGAAGAGGCCGTGTACTTAATGCCTTTGAAGGATGCAATGTCATCAAGGAATAAAGCAGAGAAGGAAAGAAAGAAATCAATATGAAGTTCCTTCAGGAATGCAAGGAACACAGGGGGTGCCTCTGTTTGGCAGCCCTAGGACGCTTGCAGCCCTGGCTCAGATTGTGTGGATATGTTTTTGACTTGTCCCGGTCAGCAGATTAATGGCATTAACGAAGTTTCCATTAGCATCGGAGATTGGGGAGGAGGGTGAAGAGACAGAGGCGTCCAAGCGGAAAGCCACATGACTGCAGAATTGATAAGGCTAAAGATGAAACGGAGCTTCATTGGCATAAGAGAGGCCAGGAAATGCCACTACAAATTAGCCCCAGGCCTCATTTCTTTTCCCTTCATTATCCAAACCCCTTCAGGAGAAGAATGGAGGAGGTTATGACCCTCTCCCAACACACACATACACAGATATTGAGTGAGTCTCTCTCAATGAACATAGACATGGGTATATCTGTGTGTGTCTAAGGGTCTGTGTGTGTGGTATATTTGTGTCTAGGCAAATCTATATTAATATATTAAGTAAAAAAATATGTATCTGTATTCGCATCAATATTGATCTACCTATCTGTATTTGTGAGGGCATGTGTTCTCATATCTACAATCTCTGCAGTTAAACCATGCAATTTTTTTTATATTAGTGAGATTTCCTGAAAGTACCGTCATTTAAAGCAAAACCCTTACACAATTCAGTGAGAGTTCCAGCATTTGAACATGCTGTATGAGTCCACAGTAACCTATGCATCACTTACGGGGCATGAGTTTCTATATGTATGTTTTCCTGTAGACTTATCCTTGTACCTACTTCTGAAGGTCTACATACAGGGTGTATTGTGAGGGCGACTACACTCTTCCACATGTATTGTTTTTTCCTTGTATGTGTGCATATCCTCTGTGTGTGCTTCTGTATTCTGCCAATTATGTGGTTGCTTGTGTCTGTGTCCCAGCTGTCCCTTTTCTGTGCATGAGTGCCTTTTTCAGAAGTCTGCATACCTCAAATAAGTTCTGGTCTGTGTACACACTTCTGTCCTTCTGTTTGTTTGTCTTTGAATATATGTGCATGGGAATTCATGTCTTTGTTTGTGAAAAATATTCTTTATATTATATGTAAACTATTTTGTGTAAAACAGTAGACAAGTGCTACTGACTGTCACTGCACATATAATTTTTGAAAATAAAAAATTCTATTTGTTGTTATTGACTACTTATTGCACCTGAAAATTAATGAATATGGGTAAATACAACAACGAATAATAAAAGATATTTGATCACAGGAAACACATAAGTTCCACTATACAGGTATGAGAACAGCTAAGGAGAATGGAACAGAGGATAAGATCCGTTTTATCTAGTCATTCATATCCAACAAATTTGAAGTGAGGAAGCTTTTTCCTACATTGATTAAAAAATAACATTTCTCCAAGTCTAATGACATCTATGTGTTGTTAGTAAGGAAGGTAGGTTCTCTTCAAAGAGACTATTAGCCATAGGCTACTAACATGAGAAACAACTTTGCCTAGGGGTAAACAAGAAAACAACCTCCTTCTGCGTTTGGAAAACAAAAAGAGGAAAGGAAAAAAGCCAGGGAAAGATGTGTAAATGGAGCTTTGTGCAATGGTGCTCTGTTATGTGAGCTGTATCTGACAATAGCCCTGAAACCCTATGCGAGCAAACTCATAAAAGAGGTCACTGTCTCTTTAATTAAAGCTCCCTGGTTTGAGGTTAAAAACAAACCCAGTGTTTTATGACCAGGTGTGCGTGTGAAAGAGATGGGAACCCGATCCCCAGCCCAGTGGAACAGCAGCAGAGAGGAGATAAGGGAGGAAAGCTTTTTATTAAGGTGTCGCCTGAATGCTGCACCAGGCAAGGCAAACGCTGGTGAGGCAGGACACACAAGCCCCCGGGGACCAAGGCTGCAACAGGGCAAGCTCCCAGGACCAAGCCTTCCAAATCATCAGGAGCAGGAGAGGGGGACCTAGGAGTATCAGCTGAAGAGAAATCAGGAAAAGCATCAAAAAGGTATGGGGAAAACAGCAATCGTTAGCAATCCCTAAGGCCTACAGAGGCAAAGACCACAGGGATTGTGTAATATCACTCAGTTGGCAAATAAGAGGGGAAGAAGAGCAACTACATAGCCCTTGTTGGTAGGCCTTAAGAGGGACCAACCCTTTCTAAAGCAGTCTGCAGACAAGAGCCTCACATTGTTTGTGGAAACAATAGGGACTAGACTGATCCTAGCATCTAATAAAATGCTAAATCAAGATAAGAAACAGAGAGGTTGCACTCTCTTCCTGAGTTTCCTGTCAGTAATGTATATATTGCTCAAGACATTCGTGCCCATGACACCATTATTGACAGCAAATCACGCTTGGAAACTGGCTTCTATTTGCCATATAATCTAATCTTTAGACTTCATTTCTAAGGTACCTGTAACTACTATAATATGAAACTCTAATGAAGTGCCTATATCCCATGGGCTGATTTGGTTTTAAGTCTTTTTTTTTTACAATGACTCCAGCTGTCAGTCCCTGCCCCTGAAACTAAGAAAAAGGAGAACATCAGTCAGTTCTCTTCTATACTTGCATGGAGATCTACAAATACTTGAAACAGGAGACAAACCAGATCCAAGTCCCTGGGTTGCAGGACAGTTTCTCTTGAGTAGAAACACAACACAAGCTCTATATACTGCTCTCTCTGGACACTTGAAACCATGTACTTTGACACAAAATCTGAATTCCAACTTCAGTATGGCATGAGTATCCCAGAGGCTGGAATAACACAACTACTGGATCCTCAGCAGACAGATTTGCTACAATTACTAAAAGAAAGCTGAAATGTGACATGAAACAAAAAAACCTTGTGAACCTCCCATCTCATTACATGTTGCTATGTAAATAATAGCAACAAACACATGCCCTTGAAGTGCTGTATTATGAACAAATGAAAGGCTAAGCTGGTGTTTTGTCTATTCAAATGCATGCAATTTTAGAGAAAAATGTTTTAATTTGTATTTTTCTCTAAAAAACAGATAAAATTTTTAGTAGGTACAATCAGAAGGCACTAGAAAGTCAGCTCATCATTTACTGCATTCAGTATCAGAGATCTATGGATGAGAAATGCAAACAAGCAAAAGGGATAGAGGACAGAGCTGACTACAATTACAGGGTGATGTTTTACTCACATTTATCAGTCTTCTCCTATGGAATTTAAGTTTATTTCCAAATGAGATTAAATATTCTATCTCCAAGTTATAGACACGGAAATTAGAGCAAGGAGAGGAAGTTTGACTACCACAGAATTAGGAACAGAAGCAAAGTCTCAGCCTTGTTCAAGAAAAAGAACAAATCATCAATCCAGCAAATGTCCAGTAGCAATTCCTCCATTCCTTGGGGATTATCATTGCAGAAAGATGCCTTTTTTCAAAACATACCAGTTACTACTGAAAATGGAGTGAAATTCTGCAGCTTGTGGCATGCAGCATCTGGAAATTAGTATACAAGCTAATAGCCCTGGGTCTGAAGACTACGAAAACAGAAAATTAAGTGAATCCCTGGTTTAACCCACTGGATTTAACTAAATTTTGCCAAGAATGGGTTTAAACCAGTTATGGTAACCTGTTTGCTAATAGAAGACAGATAAGGTTCTAAACTACAGTTCTATCATGTTTATTCCTTTGTTATATCCACAATTACCCCACATAATGTTTCAACAGTCATGACTGCCCCTCTTTTTGACATCCACTATTAAGTCTGACTTCTAATTTCCAAAGTAGCAGTGCAAATTCCTTGGTTGTGCAACTCTCTATCAGTAAAGTTAGGCTACAACTAAATCTCCCCTTTCCAGTTTCACAATCTGTATTTATTCAAAAGTCTGTTCATAATGGTCCACACTTAAAAGTATTCAGTGTATGAAACAATTCAGAATTAAGAACACAGATGACGTAAAACAAAGATTTGTTTGTCTGAGGTGGAATGATTAAGCAAGATCTTAAAATGCAGATTTATGTTGACTGCAAATCTCTTCCAGAATTGTTTAGCTATTTCAGCCTAGGCAAGCTTTAGTTGAATTTTCCTTTTTGGTTGGTATTTTGGTGGTGGTGGTGGTTTGGTTGTGTTTTGGGGTTTTTTTTGATCCTGCAAGCAATACCAACAGCGCAGTTATTGGAAATATCCTACTTCAGCTTCCAACAATCTATCTCATTTTCCTTGGACTGAATTTTCTAAGTTTTGCTCATTCCTACGCTGCTGGTTCCGACACCAAAGCCCACATCCTGATGAGTACCAGCTAACAGGGATAACCACTACCAATTACTTTGCACTTGTGTAAATAGCCACATAAACCATGGGACCTGGGACATGTTTATGGTCTCCTGCTGAGTAGGAGCATTGCCAACATCTGCTTCATGACTGATGTTGGGTCTCCTAAAACAAGATTGTAGTGGTAAGGGCAAGTAACTTCTTTGTTGGGTTTGGGGTGAGGTTTTGGGTTAGTTTTATTTTTCTTTTTGTGTGTCTCCCAGCTTTCCTTCTTGCTTCTTTCACCTTCCTTCCAAGGCTTGAGGAAAATACCATCTCTAGTCAGTACAACATATTAACTTATACATAATACCTGTACTTCTTTTGTTTCAAAATAAAAAAGTATCTTGGTGGACAGCTATGAGCAGACTGCCAGCCAGGCCTCACTGACCTCAATGCAGCTATGCTGATTTACAGGTTATCCAACTCTTTGAAAAGATATATCCAAGTCTCATCTTTTCCCCCTACATTATTAAAGGGATTAAAAGCTCTAATACAGGCTGTGAAAGATCTATCCAGAAAAAGCTGAGGCTTCCCTCTACTTTCTTTACCAGGGACTACGGTTACTTAGATAGTTTGGCATGTTTTTCAGGCTGAAAATGTAGATTCACTCAAAACAAAGCTTTTTTTCCCAGAGATCAACCACTTTTGACAAACTACACTAATTAAAACATTATTGTATGAAAAATTCCATTCTTCATATTTAACATTATTCCCATTAATGAGCTGTTTTTATAAAAAGAAGATATTAATTTCCATTTGACTGTTCAAGATCATCAAAATCTTAAATTCTTTCCACAGATCCAAGCTAATGTTGGAGGTTTTCTCTCATTGCAGTTCGTAAAAAGTGTCCACTATTTTAATTTCTCATCCTTGCACTACGAGGAACAATTTCTCAGAATTTAGAGTTTTTCCATAGAATAAGAGAAGTACTTTATCCAGATTTACCATAATTTTGTTGTATCATGTCTCAAATATTTTTGTTGTCTTTCATCTCAGTTCATTATCTGTACAACTGAAATAGCACTGTCCCTCACTTTAAAATGCCTTGAAAACCATGAATGTTTTTGGAGATAGTTAGATACTGTAGGCTTAGAGGCACTAAACTACTATAAAGATGCCCCCACAGTTATAGTTAGCCAATCTTGTATCTAGGGGAACAAAAAAGGTGTACAAGTTCACTAATTAAATCATAGGGACCCAATAGTGTAGCAGACTAAAACTGAATTGGATACCAGAGACTGACTGAAACTTGAAAAACATTTTCACTCTTATAGTCTTAACTTATTCATTATTCATTTTAGCATTATTCTAAAAGGGAGAAATCTTGCTTAGGTGTTCTTTCCTTAAGGCTCCAAGAAGGGAAGATGTCTCCTTAGGATTGACAGTATCTACAGAAAGTATCTGCAGGATAGTACAATATAAATTCAGTTTCTGACTCAGCTACAGTTCTTTGACAGTGAATAAACCCTTTGCTTAGTTTCTTGATTTCCTTTACTTCTTAGTTTATCAGCCCTACCCAATTATTTTCAATTCTTATGAAGATCTTGTTATGTGCTCCTCATATCCCACAGTCTGTGTTTGTATGGATCAATCTATATGGTTCCATAAAGTAACTTAATAATAACAATAACATTCAGAAAGACAAACATACAGAGCTTCCTGAGTCAGAAATAGTTATAAAATTATATAGTCTGATGAAGCTGAAGGGGGGGACAAACAAGCAAAAAGAAAAAAAACCATAAAACAAAAAACCAACCAACCAAACAACAACAAAAGAAACAAAAAAGCAAGCAAAAAACAAATGAAGGGGGAAAAGAAGGGAAGCAGAAACAATGGTAAAGCATATTGTGAAAAAAAAGGATTAAGAGAATGAAGAACAAGCTGAATGGAAATCTCTCGAAAACAAAAGTTTAGGCCTTCTACAAAATTCTCCTAATGATCTATTAGATAACTCCAGTTTGAGAATTATTTTCATGCAAAGGTTCCCTCTTTTTTTTATTGTAAATTCTGTTCATATCTATGCACTGAGGGTTAAGATAGTTGGGAATTTTTTTTCTAATACTGTTTTCATACAACTTACCAAACAATTTGGGGAAGTGCCAAGACAAAACAGCAGTGAAATATCCTTCTGACTGAGGAGGGTGATAAAATGAAAGCAAAAATAATAGAGAAAAGCTTTGCAGATAAAAAGCTATATACACGTATGAATGCATTTTGACATTTTGCTATTTTTCCTACCCTGATTTGTAGGACTGAAAAAGATTAAGAGGCGGAGGAGAAGGTAGAAACTGGATAAGAAACTAACAATCTCCTACATTCAATTATGTAGAAGCAAAGCTCTGCTGACTGAGACTACAGATAAAGATAGATCCAGTGGAAGAATAAACTCCAGGGAACTTCACATTCTCTGCAAAGGAGAGCTAGAACATGAGACTGGCTGCATTTACTCTGAGAAAGGGGTCCCTCCTGCAATGCCCTCCAGGCTCCCCATCCCTGTCAGCCAGCTCAGGCACCAGACTGTCAGGTGTGTCTTACAGCTCCCTCCCTATTGATGGTCCACCTGCCATGGCACAGAAAATAGGGGAACTGGTGTATACTCAGGCCTTATGCCTCCCTTCCCATATGGGACAGAGACACAAAGACGACGCTTGGAATCAAAGCATTTCTGGGTTCTCCAGCTTGCACACATTCATAGCAATCAAAGATGAGCTCTAACAGAGTGGCTCAGAGACAGCCATAAAAGAAACTTAAATGGTTCACAAAAAGACCCTTCCAAAATACCAACATCACTTTGCTCCTAGAAAGGAAAGTGTCTGTTAACTTCAGCTACTATGAGTTCCAAACCCACCAAGTTCCCTTCTTCATTGTTTTTCCCTATAAAATAATATAGTCCCCCTCAGAATCTTTTTCCAAAAGCCCAACACGTCTCTTTTTGCACAAAATTTTTACCCTAGGAAAGGGATTGAAAAAGTTCCCATCTACATTTGTGTCCAAAAAAGTGAAATAAGATTAAAGTAAAAGCAGGGCACTTTGAAGAGTTTCAGGTGAATGCCCATGAAATGATAGGCATTCAGCTACTCTGTGCTACAGCTCACACAAAACACTGATACCCTGAAAGTCTTCAGAGCTGGATAAAACCTGGAGAAGTCACTGTAGATGTGATCCCATCCTGCCCATATGGGAAAGGATAGCTGATCTAATATCCCTTGCTGCATCTCTCATTCCCCACTCTTTGCCTCATCCTATTTTTCCTCTGTTCTTTCAATTATTGGATTTCACAAACTTTATGAAACAGAGTGAAATAGAAAAAAATAGAAATTAAAACAGAAATTAAAGGTAATGTAGCATGAAATTTCAAGAGAGCCAGGCTCTCACTCCTACTGTCCACCACTGGCTTTTTGACAGTATTTCGAAGAGAGCAGAGGCTACCCATACTAGAACAAGCCCTAACAAGCCAGTTCTCCTCATACCTGAGTCCCCCACTGAACTTACCCCACTCCTATTTCTTTCAAAAAAAGGAAAGAATGCTGTTATTCTCCACTCTGGCCTTTGACAATTCCTCTGTTTCTGTTTCGCCTCTCCCCCATTTCCATTCCAAAAGTTCTCAGTTAAAAGCATTGCCTGAAGCAAGATCACATCTCCAATAAGAGAGCAACTTCATTACAGTTTAACGTAAAAAGATCAGCTGATATTGATCCATAATTTGGACAAGTGCCATGCTATTGACAGGAAGACAAAATAAGTTAGAATGGCCATGTTTCAAAAATTCTGTATGTACACTCAATCACTAGAACAGAAATTGCAGTCGGGTATATAATAACACAGCCGTGTTCTCTATTTCCCCTGTAGATCAATGCTAATATGAGGAGGGCCACAGAAGATGGATGTTGCCGACAGAAAACCTTGAAATTCCAAGTTAGGTCTTGGGTGGCTTCATGGATAAAAGTATGTGTGTGTGCAATGGCTGTGTAATTTAAACATACAAAAACCCCTCCTTCCTTAATATCCAAGAATGCTCAACTTCAAAGTAGTCACTTCTACATTTAAAATCAAGTTATGGAATACAGAACCTGACCTAACATCTGCGTTACATAAGTGTCCAGGCTTTAGCTCCCACACCTAAAGGACCCTATGGATTAGTCAGTGGGCTTAGATGACCATAGGACAATGTACCTTCGCATCCTCTCAGATACACAGAAGAAATGCATATGGGCTTTCTGTACAGTACGGAACAATTACCAACCTTGCTGATATTGTGATCGCTCTGACAGAAGGTAATTTTTCCAGAAGGTAGGTGGTGGCAGGAAAGACAGAATGTTTCTTTCTGATACAGTTTACTAGAAACTAGCTACTGAAGCATCACTAAATTTCTAGGGCATGCTGGCTACGTTTCACTAGGTAGAGTAACAGATGTTTAAACTGGACAACAAGAAGTGAATGCAGGAACTTCAGCACCAAAAATACAACCCTCTACCATTTGAACTAAATTAAACAGATCTTTACTGTAACAGGTATTCTTTGTATAGATCAATTGGTACAGAGAATAAAACAGCCAGACAAGGCATTATACTTGCACTTTGCTAAGAACAGCTATTTTTGAGTACTTATATCTGTCAAGATCAAATCCACAAACATATCTACACAACAGGGGTGTTTCCTATCACAGTTCACATGGGAGGGTTGAAGAAGACTACAGGCCTCCAAAGCAACGTTAGAGTCCCCAGGAAGTTAGCACTCCAAAAAACTCAGCTGTGAGACATGTACCTCCACCATTTCTACTAAAATCTCCTGTAGCTAATAGCAGTGAAAATCTTATTTTCTCTATAAGCCTGCTATTTGAGACCAACGTAACTCACTTAGCAATGCATTGCACACTATTCCTGATTATGTAGGAATACCAAGTAATTGAAGAGAAATAATACGCATCAGTGACTAGGAGTTTTACAAGGATTCATCCCTTCCTGTTTCTTCCAGACTGACATGTATTCATCCTCAAGGCTAAAGACTACAAACCATACCGTTAACTCAAAATTGTGATGTTGCGTTGGTAAATCCTTCCATATAAAAAGAAATATACATACATTTCTCTGCTTTCACTGACCCTTCACTACTTTGAAGCAATGTGTTGTGTTGCTAATATTACCTTTTTTGAAGAGTATTTTTTGGAAGATATATAGTATGGGTCATTCACAGAAAGTGTTCACTTCCAAATTGTTTGGTAATGCAGACTCACTTCCCAGAAAAGATGCTGCTCCATCAAAACTTTGTTCCACATTTCAGCCTTGATCTGAATCCAAACTGCACAATTAGACTTCATCTTGACAGTAAGCCAAACCTTTTTTCAGATACTCCTGCATTTTCTGAGCTGCACAAAACCCATGCTGAGGTCCATGACTCATGCCCATTATTAGTTTAGTCAGATTACAGACCGTTTTGATGCCTGGTTCTCAGTACAATGATGCAATGTTAAGGACATGTACGGGAATGGTGAAGAAGGGGTTCGTTAACTGTATTTCTGTTGATCACAGACTTCTGTAGACCTACATGCAGAGCAACCGTACCATCAAAATACTTGAAGAGCCACGGGTCTTCAGATCATCATTAAACTCTCATGAAATCCCATCCAGTGAGTTATAACTGCCCTTTCACCTTGCTCTTCCTCCTTCCTTCTGAGCCCATCTGGCTAATAGGTCAGAGGAGGGGACACCTGTGCACAAAGCCATTGAAGCAGGGAGATTATTTGCTAACTCTGGAGGTTTAGTTCCCATCCGAAGCACCTGCTGTTGGCCCTGACTCATACGGGGCCTGAATGCACTACCGGTGGCCCCTGATTCACCTTTTCACTGTTTGTTCTCTTAGCGTCATCGGAGGGGTATGAAAGGAGTTCGTCCTGTCTCCCTCCCACACGGAGCTTTCCGGGAGCTGACGCTCCCAGCCTTCTCCGCCGGGATACTGCGGAGTTGCAAAGCTCCTTCTGCGGCCTCAGAGCGGCATCTAGTGCCCGGCTCCTCGCCAGCACGGCGCAGTGCTTCCCGCACATCAAATCAGTTCACCTGCTGCCCAGACATCACGGCCAAGGACGTGGTCTTGGACAACAAGCAAAATGACGACGCTACCCCGAGGAAATGTGTGCATTTGTCTCATAAACTGCAGGGCTAATTGATTCCAGGGAAGCAATCAATAGTACAGTAAAATACAGAAAGGGAGTAAACTTATCCTCCCAGTTACCACGACTGTGCTGTACGAAGATGATAATTTTTATACAGCCCAAACTAGAATATGGCAAAATCTATTTAATAATATTCACACTCCACTGCACACTTGTTACAGTGATTTTACTAATATGCACCTATGGAAATCTACTTGAAATTACTAAGCCTACCTTCAAAGGCCATGCCTGTTCTCAGGTACTGCAATGTTTGCTCACTGCTGCTCACAACAAATTTGTCTCCTAACCCTAATTTTTCAAACTCATTTTTATTCTTCTTTTATGTGCCAGTCAAATTTACAATGCAGAACTCTCCAACAGCAGGACATCAAAAGAAGGAACTGAATGCACTTCCAGGGAGTATTTTCCATATATCAGAAATAACAGCCATCAGAATCAAAAAAACCCACAAATTACCAGGAGCTCTTGAGGGAACTCCTGAAGGCAGCATCCTTTTTTATTATTATTATTTTTACTACATGACCAACTCGAGTATAATTTTATGGTGTATAATTTAATCAGAATGCTCTGCAGGCAGGTACATTATCCCAGATGAGTATGTTTCCTTTTCTTAGTCTGCCTGAGATGAAGTAGTTGGGTATGTTAAAGCTACCTATCTGTATAAGAAGAGTGTGGCTTTTTATACACTTTTCAGTAGCAAATCTCCAAATGTTTTAAGGTCATATGTTGCTTGTCTTACTTTGTCCATCTGTGAAATAAGGATAATACCTAAAGACAGAGGGAGGTGAGAATGAGAACCCCTCTTCTGAGCTCTTTCCAGTATTGAAATAGTTAGATTTTTTTCCATTACATCTGAACAAAAGAAACACATCTGAACAAAAGGAATGAGAGATAGCAGTAAGGCAGAGTGCTTAAACCATGTTCTGATCCTCTCCATATTTTAGTTCTGCTAACTGCAAAAGTCAGGCATTTATTATGTAAATTCAGAGACTTGTTCAAATATAGCTAGTTACACAGCATAATTTTCCAGTTCTTAAAATTCCTCTAAATTAGGAAAAGCCTTCACACTTGAATTCTGGCTGAATTAGCTGCTACAAAAAATAGAAGACAAAAAATTACTTTCACATATGAATGCAACCGAACAACAGACCCTGTCAATACTTTGTCGATAATACGCATGACAAATTAACAAGCTTCCAATAAATTAAATTTAAAACTGTTTGGCCTCAGCTTGGCAAACTGTCCAATATCTACATTGGCACATGGCTGAGAAGTATTCCAGGGTCAGAAAGTTCTTCTTGGCACCAGGGCCTGCATTCACCAGCAAAATGCAAGAAATTGTAACCGTAAATGTCAGTTTTTCCAGAACAACACAACATCCGTTGGTATCAGACTATTGTTCAAGGCTAGAAATAAGTACTGAGAAGGCCCTCTATCACACTTGCCCAAAAAAAAAAGTAAAAAAAAGGTGTGTGTTGTGAGAGCCTTACACAATGACTAAGACCCAGCCCACAGAACTCTAACTAGCCAAATGTACAAGAAGCTCAGAAGACCTGTCCACTGAAGAGCACACAGCGCTTACAAGATCTGCACCCAGGACAGCATGTCTAAATGGTTTGTAGGCTAAATGCTCCTCCTAGCTGTGAGGCCATTTGACATTGTGGGCTAGGAAGTTATTTGTTATAATACCACCAACTTTAGAGTTACTTTTTCCACTGGCTTAAGTAAATCACCATCCTCTATAACAGCATCAACGGTCTTTTGCAAAACAAAAGCCTCTTCAGGGCTCCTCGGGATCATATTCTTACTGCTCCTTTAGAGTGGGCCAAATCAAAGGAGCAGCTCCAGACACTCCATCCCATTGCAGAACTACCTTTGCTCAATGTGTTGTAATCAGAGAAAAAAAATTTTGTTTACCAATAATTTTGTTTTTTCACACCTTCGAAAATGCCTGTAAGTAGCACACTTATACGTACAGGATTAGTCAGTGAACACAAATTCCCGATTCCTTTTTCAGGCTCTGCCACAGACTCCTACTGAGACTTTTGGAAATACATGTCATGTGCTCCAGCCTACTGTATATAAAATTATAAGACACAAATGCAAAGCACAATGAGGTCCCTGACAGAAAGATGACAGACAAATTATTCACTTACTTATTATTCATGTTCTTCGCTGTTTATTTTTAGATAAATTGCTCATTTCGCTGTCAAACACACACGAAAAAGTCTTCATACCTGTGAACACTAGAAAGCTAAATAAGTCACAATACAGGAATGAAACAAGTTCATTTGTCACACACAGCTGCAGAATTGTGTCTTATTTGACTACAAGACCTTCGTAACCGCGATAAGATGTACATGTAAGAGTAAATAAGAGGAACCAAAATGACAAAAAACCCAAGGAAATACTCACGTAGAACTCCCCTGTTACCAAGGAAAAGACAAACAGGCTCTAATAAACCTAACTGTAACCTCGAGATGTAGATTAATTTACCTGTAACGCTCTGAAATTGCAACATGAGTTTTCCCAGAGGCAACCGAGAGAAACACCTTTTTGGAATGCCAAATTAAGAGCGTTCGGAACCCACCTCGCAGGACACCCTGGGATGCGGCAACAGCGCTTCCAAGCCCCTGGCGTTACGAAGTGCGTCCAGCAGAGGGCGCACGGCTCCCGTCCCGCCCGCCGCTCCTCCGAACCCCCGGGGACACGGGGCTGGAAAACGACCTTCCTTTGGCAGCGGTGGGCGCTTTTTAAAAAAAATCTGCAGAACTCACTTCTATTAAAAAGAAAGAAAGAAAAAAAAAAGGACTTTGTTCTCAAAATGCCTCTTTTCTAAATTCCTCTGTAGAGGACTGGAGATAAATTACAATTAAAATGCAGTTTGGTTTAGTACAAATAACAGTGGTAGACAAAAAAATAAAGCTATGCAGTGATATTCTAGGCTTAGCAATAGGAAAGTATTTTGGATAGTCTCAAGCCTCCATATGAACGTGTGATAGGAGTAACTAAAAACAATGGGAAATAAAGCCAGAATACCAGGAAACACATCACAGTAATGTGCTCCTTTCTTCAAATTAAGCCCCACCACTGGAGCTTTTCAAAGCTGGAGTATACAAAAACTGCAAAATACTCATTGTAGGGGGCACACGTGCATTACAGAGGGGGGGAAACCAGGTGTAAAGGGTACATTTTTGTTCTCTAATTTCAAGTCAAATATAAAGAGAAGCACATATAACAGTTAAAAATGCTCACATACAAGTATTATCCATCCACACATTAAAATCTCCCAGAACAAACTAGTTTTGGGTGGCACCCCTGCCCATGGTGGGGGGTTGGAACGAGATGGTCTTTAAGATCCCTTCCAGGTCAAACCACTCTATGATTTCAAGTGCATTGTGCCACAAGGAGTTAATAGACTGGAGAAGGAACAATCTTCCTCTGCCTTGATTCAACACACTTGCATTATTCATCACATTTGTGAAGGAATATGAATCCCATCAAATAATTAGATGGTGTGTTAACCTTCCTGGTTTGCAGCAGCCTGTGACTGACAAGTAGAAGGGTTCTCCAAGAGCAATTTCCTGTGCCAGGACTCTCAAGGAAGGGTGTATTTGGTGTGTTTGTATAGGGAATCCCTGTGGAGTTTTTGTTGAGCTTTTGGTCAAAACCCTTTGAATTTAACTTTAAATTGGGGAGCTATTAAATGCCATATTTATTCTGGTATCTATTACTAGTACTACAATACTGGTCCTCTTCCATTACTGTAGTTAAAAAAACCCAACACCTTCTTACATCAGTTTGGATTAGAGCAAGGTGGGAAGGTGAAATATCAAATTGCAGCTAAATACACTAAGTCAGTGCTTACTAGCGTATGCAAAGTACACTACTAAAACGTCTAAGCAGTTGTAGGAGAATTTCAGCAGCATTTTAATGTACTTGGATTTTCTCAGACCTCTGCTTTGAAGCCCAGTGTGGTTTTCTGCTTCCTTAATTTCCCCCAGCCAGGCTGATGGTCAACTTCAAAATATCTGTGGTAGAAAAAATCCCATGATATGAAAATCATGGGATTTGTAAGAATTTACAAATTGTCTGAACTGACAGCATCAAAATTTCTTACAGGCCTCAAGATTTCCAAGCAAGTCAAGGAAACTACAAAGCAGACTGAGTCTAAACAAGTCCTTAAATTCTGCTGACAAATAGGATGCCGTGAACCACCAGTGGAAAAAGCTGGCAGAACCTCATAACATGATTTAGTGCAGGAAGTTTTGTTCTGATTCAGTCAAGAACTGATGAGGGAATTTAGGTCAAACAAGGCAATTGTAATTTTTTGTCATACCTTTAAAGATTATTAATTTCTCGGGGCTTTACATGTACAACTTCATTTTCTTCAAAAATTCCCCTTCCACTTCACTGTGATGAGCCCATCCCAGAAGCAGCTGCATTTTCAGCATGTCCTTTATACAGTGGGTCACACATCCTAAAACACCAAGCTTGAAAGGGCATTTTTAAACTATTTACCGGACTGAGGCAAAAAAACACAGATTGAAGGACAGATAATGAAGCATACTTGATTACTTTTAGCTAATGTATGGATAAGTGCAGCTAAAAGCTGAAGAAATGAACGGCAGTGAATACTCCTACAAAGAAGTATATTCAGTGACAGTGTCAATGGAGGAATGCATGTACGTTTAAAGAGAAATAACACCGGCAACAGACTCTGCTGTTGACGACACTGGAGCGAGTGTGATGTTCCCCGCCCAGCTGGCATTGCTCTGGATTTTCTTTGGTAAAGCCGAAGGCAGGATCAGGCTCATTCACTTGGTATTTAGCAACACATGACTGAGGAGCATGAGTCAGACAACAACTACGCCTTGCTGCTTTGGGATTTTCCAGGAGAAGCCGCTGGGGTAACCGAGTTACCCCTGGGGGCAGGGCGGGAGCGGTGCCCGGACCCACCGCCTCGTACGAACCGACGGCTCCTGGAACTCCCGAAGAGCCTGAGGCCGCCCCAGCACACAGCGATCCCGCGGACGGGCACAAGGCAGGCCTGCAGAGCAGCCCGTCAGCTCTGGGGGCAGCGGGGCGGCCTCCCGGGGGGAACGGGAACGGCCGGAGCCCGCGCGCTGCTGCCAACCCCTGACAGAGCCTCGGCAGCGGAGGAGCGCCACGGAGGGCAGGCCAGCTCGGCCCAGCCGCTCGAAGCGAAGCTGCTTCCGCCAGGGAACGTGTCCCTCGCCCTGGGACTCTCCAGGAGTCTTTCCCAGGGCGACGCCTCCCTGCCCGGCCCCTGCCCACAGCCAACATGGCGGCGCGGGGAACGCTCCAGCGCGCAGCCGCCCTGCCCTCCCGCGCGCCGCCGTGGCTGGCGGCGGCCGCGGCCACGTGACGCGTTCAANACGGATATAAATATGGACATGGGCATGGACACGGCCCGGGGAGCCTGAGAGCGCGGGAGGGAGTGGGGCTCCGCTGCGGGGTCCGCAGCGCGGGGAGCGGGAGCCGTCCCGGGGGCCCGGCCCGTGCGGTGCGGGGGGGGGCTCGGTCCGTGCCCCGCGTGTTTCGGGCGCTCCGCAGCCTCGCTGTGAAGCCCCGGTAAGGGAATCCTCGCCCGCCGTGGTCGGTAACGCCGCCCCGGCGCTGCTCAGCCGCTCGTCACAGCCCGCGGGGGGCTCCGGCCGTGGCGACCGGCAGAGCACGGAGAGCCCGGCAGAGCTCGAGGGTCCGTGTCGTTAAACCTCGGGAAACCACTTGTGCTCCGCCATGGCCGTGAGGCCACCAGGGCTTTGGGGATATGTTGAGGATGTGCAGGGGCCACTGCTGGCCTTGCTAGAGAAATGTCGCGCTGTGTCAGTGATTTGAGGGCTGGCAGGTGCACTCTTCTCACCGCCGAGTCCACCTTCCACAGAGTGCATTTTATTCCAAAGAATAAAGCTGTACCGTCTGCATTAGGGGAACGGTCACAAGTGACGTAAAGCATAAAGACACCAAATACACACAGCGATCCTGGCGTGCTCCCGCTCCAGCTAATTGAGCTTTCCTTTCCCATGAAGGGCTTCCTCGTTCATGGCTTGGGCCAGGCGCTCTTAGGATGGACCATCAACTCTTCTACAAGCACTGAAGTGACTTCACAAGCTCTGGCTGTGAGCCGAGGGCCTCACACAGGCAACACGTCTGCTCAGGTAAGGGCCCCATGTCAGCAGAGCACCCAAGTGCAGCTGTCCAGCGTAGATCTGGAGGGCTGGGAAGAGTCTGGCCACTGGCATTACCATCTTCTGTTACTGTAATTTACTGGGACTAAGTTATTAACAAAAGCTTTATTTTAATTTTAGAGCATTAAGCAGTTAATTGAGTTAACAAGCACAATGACCTCAGCCTGCTTTCCCATAGCAACCACACCAAAAGTCCTTTCAGAGACTTCTTTAGCAAGACAAAAAAATGGAAGCACTGAAATTATGTCGTAAGGTATTACTTAGCCTGGAAACTTTTCTTTTAGGCCAGCAAAGTTTGAGGAGGTAATTCAGTGGAGTATTGCCTCAGCTTGTTCTCCATCCTGCCAATCTGGCTTTTGAGAAATTTCCACTGAGGCTGTTTGTCACGGGCTGCACTGAGAGGGCTGTATGTCCCAGAGAAACACAATTCACTGAGCATCACAAGACATGCTCTGTGCTTTCTCAGAGTGAGTTTTCAGAGAGAGGAGAGTCAACCATCCATGTCCCATTACTCACTCACTTAAGAATAACCACTGACATTTGAGCTAAATGAACCTTGAGGCGTTTTAATCAATCCCTCAGCTAGATCAGATCTACCTGAACTTTTTCTAACCTTTTCTGAGAAATATCTGAGACATACAATACCTGTCTCCTTCCACTTGCAGAAATCTCTAGTCGTTGGTAGGCAAATTTATGATCTCAAAAATGTTGAGATATAGCTGAATAGCAGTTCCTCATAGCTTGGAAACATTTTCCTAAATTGCTCTCCTATCTTGTTAATGTAAAGTCCAAGGCACAATGAGTCACTTCCATCCCATCACATTGACCATTTGAGAATCATTACTGAAGTTTGGGTTGAAAGAGCTGTCTGAAATAATCTTTCTGTATGCAAACATTTTAGATTTTCACCCTTTTCTTTTTCAGGAAGGTAGATTCCTATGAATTGTAAGCAAACTTTTCTTGAATATAGCATAAGTAACTGTTTTATACACCATGAGGGTAATGGTACTTTTAGAGAGAAATTATTTCTACATGTGTTTTACCAAAAAGAAAACAACTTACATTTGACATTAACATGTTAGGAGGAAGAATGCAGAAGTGGTGGAGGTTGCTGTGTTCTCAAGACTTGACAGTAGCATGGGAAACTGTTGAGCTGCTGGCCAAAGTATCTGGTACAGAAAATGAATAATTTTCACATTCACATTTTGAGAACTGATAGCACTTTTCTCTGCCTGAGGTGAGGAAATACATATGCCACACAATGCCATGTGGATCAAGAAAGCAGTCCTGATGTTTCAAACCAAGCCTGTCTTAATGAGATGATATTCATGCTCTGCTGCTCACTCTTTAATAATAAACCCCAGTGTTTAAAGACTGTCAGAAAAGTAACAGGGATTTCCAAGAGCTGAAGGTCTCGTTCTGACAGTGCAAAACTGAGGCTGTAGCTGTGAGCAGAGCAACAGGACTATCATTTCTTTTTCATCTGCTTTTAAAAATAGATTCTGTGCAACCTGATACACAGAGCCCACATTATAACAAGAAATTCAGAAGGACTTCCATAGATACATTTGGATCAGCTGACAACTACTGTAGTGCTCTTAGAATCCACATTGCAGTTGCTAGAAGTTTAAAACTATGGTGACACCTTTTCAGGAAAATTGAGCTCTCAGGAGAGTGATTTCTCCTGCCTTTGGGTTTTAGATGATTTTCTACGTTGTAAATCACTCCCATACAAATCTGGGCACATAGGATAAGCTCTTCGAGTCAATCTCTCCACCACTGGAAAAAGTGTGGCTTGTGAAGGTGTAATGCATAAGATGTTTTGGTGTCCAAAGTTACATAATTCTAAACTTGTCTGAGTGCCATGGGATGGTTTTGTTTCTATCCTGCTAGCTCTGGAAGTCTCATCTCAGGAAATGCCAAATCTTTTTGATTCCCATGGGAATTGTCTGTCACCAACCCACATGACTGCTCCATGAGTTCTGTGTCAAACAGACCTGGGTTGAAATGAGGGAGCTGCACTGGTAGGAGCGTGATGACCTTTGGAAGGTCTCTGGCCAATGACCACATCAGTTTCTGTGTGCAGGGCTGGTTTCCTTCCTCATAAGAACTCCGTGCTTATACCAAGAGTTTGTCCACCCAGCAGGTCTGCAGGCCCCAGGGTGAAGGAATGGTTAAGGAATACCTTTTCTCCACCCAGTTCAGTCCAGGCTCAGTACTGATAGCTGAAGGAGGGCTGTGGGCAACTCCCTTCTGCCACTGCTTCTGTAGGAGCTCTGTGATTCTTAGAACTCCCCTGAGTTTTGCGTTATCAAGTGCCCCTTGTTGCAGCTGCATCAACTGTAGAATGGCTCATTTACCAAGCACAACAACAGGCTCCTGTTTGGAAAGTATTCCACTGGCAGCCTGTGCTTGACCTGGAGACCTTTGATATTTTGGCTGGCAGACTAGTTGTCTGTGCCCTGCTTGGTATTTCCCTGTAAAATATGCTCTAGGTTGTCCGTCCTTTAGGAGACATTACCCTTCCTCCCACTCATTCCTGAGTCGAGTCCCAAGCATCACTGCAAATGCTCTCAGCTGGAAGGTCCACCCCTTTCTGCACTGAATGTGTAAATCCACTGCCCTCTGCTTCGTTGCAAAGAGCACAGTGTTCCAGCTCAGAAGGTGTCCCTGAGGTCCTGCAGCTGCAACACATCTGCATTTCCAGCTTTGCTTCCCAGAGGGGACATTTTAAATGTACAGTACAGCTGCATACCTACAGCATCAACAGAATCAGGAGAGATACTGGGCTGCTTTGGGCTGGTATTTCCAGTGGATCCTCATAGTGCTGGTTTTTATGGATATTTTTGCCTGCTGTTACCCAGGGATGACAAGACATTGGAGGAATTTGTGAATCGTTCTAATTGGAAGAGCACACTTACTTACACTGTACCTGCATTTTGAGCTTGATATTTTGATCTACACCTTGCCTTTAAAATTACATGGAGTTTTTCCTCTTGTTTTTCAGAGAAAAAGGTTTAGAGAGACATGGAGCTTGAAAGAATCATTCGAGACACACTGACACGCTTCATCCAGTGCCACATTCCTGCAGCAGATCTCAGGTATGTTGAGATAGGCAGATCCAATATCGTTGTTCTAGCTTGAAATCTGCATTAGTTGTCCCTCTGCACATTACATTGAACTCTGTAGCTTTCCTGTACTTCGTGGTGCTTTTCTTTTAAGTCAGATCCAGGATGCACATAATTTGCACAGCCTCTGAGGGCAGTGCTTGAACAACTATAGCTTAGCATTGCAATCTAGCAATGTCATTTCTTTGACGACCAAGATGATTAATTTCCTGTCCAGTAATACCTATTAGAATATGGGATTTCCTTCATTCCTTAGTGCTCCCAAAGGGCTTTCTGAGCAGGGTGATTCTATGTCAGGACTCTCCTGTTTGGAACTCTGCCCGCACGCAGAGATACAGCTGCCTCAAGGCTGGAACACAGCAGCTGGTTTTGCAGCTGGTGGCAGCAATGACACAAGTGTGGAGAGCAGCAAGCAGAGAACACTGCATCCCATAGAAAGTGTAACTTGACAGAATATGATGACCTCACCTGAAACAGCAGTCAGCATAGAAAAGTCAAGGATTTGAGCACTTGGAATATTTTGGTTAGCTCACCTGAAGCACCTGCAGGAGCCTCTGGACACACAGGGGCTTTCATTCAGTGCTACCCAGGAGGCAGGACTGCATGCAGTTTTTTATCTGTTAATGCTTCCCTCTCTACCATCCACTACTACCTGGCTTTACTGGTGGTATGTGCCCATAAGATACAGTCCACATAGGTCCTTCTGCTGCCATATTAAAAAGACACAAGGTTAAGGGGGAATGGGGATGTTGAGAATGAGAAGAAAAACTGGGCCTGTTGACCGTGCTGCCATATCCTGTGTTCTCTTTGTCTCCAGTGGGATGGATGATGTTTTTTTCTCTTATATCACGGGTGTCCTAGAAGAGCTGGGCTCACCAGAGTCCTCCGAGGAGACTTTTGACATGGACACCTTTGTGGAGATGATGGAAGCCTATATCCCTGGTTTTGCAGAAATCCACAGGTATGTGATTGTTGCTGCTTCATTCATGCGTGCCATATACTGGGGGCCTAGACCCAAGCCCCTCAATACCATACATTCTTTTTTTATACCCCGTTGAAGATGTATTAGTACCGAGCCTGTGCCATCTAGTCAGTCTTTGTCTGAATACACAGGTACTAATCCCGGTATAGTTTGCAAATAGGTCCTTGGCCACCTGAAATACCAGTTGATTTTAGTGGGCTTCCCACTTTCCTCACTTAATAATACAGCTTCTGTCTCTTGCAGTGGAGATGTTTGTGAAATGATGTTCTCCCTCTCAGAAAGGCTTGTTGAAGCTCGCAACAGAGGTGAGTTACACAAACAATTGCAGCACAAGAAGACATATTCTCTACATATTTTCAGTCTTAATATTTGGAGTTGAGCAATACCACAGGATAAAATACAATCTTGTTTGCCATTTAAGATAAGGTGGCCTGAATTGATTGACAGGGGACTTTTTTTAAATGTTGAATCAGGTTTTTGATATCAACACCTGGGAAGTTGGAGTCATATGGAATACTGTCCAAGACATACTGGAGTAAAAAACACTTGATAAATTCTCCAAATACCTCTGTTGAGATCAAATCCAGAATAATAAGAAAAAAATACAAGATACAGGGCTGCTTGTTGAAATTCTGCTGTAGATTAATTCTGAAGGTGAGGATTTCTGCCTGCCTTTGATAGTCATCTGCCTAAGTGGCACTACCAGTGAGCAGCTTTTATCAGGTGCATCATCAAATAGAGTAGCCAGCTGAATACATGTATCACATCTAGACTCAGCATCCTCAAAGCTCATTTCTCATTCATCCATGGACCCTGGCACAGATGGAAAATGAGTGATGTGCTCTGGCCTGCAGAAGACTACACTGTGCTAATGGCCCTTTCTAATCTCAGCGTTCACAGGTCAGCTGGATTGCTCTATCAGTCAGCCCCACAGGTACTTCCCACTAAAGAACAGACAGGTTGAAATGCCTGGATATTAAACCTTCCTGGACATACCAGTCTGGGTTTCACTTGTCTAGTAACATCACTGCTGTCTTGCCGGAAGGCTACATGGTGTTGAACAGACAGTCTTGTCTTTTATCTTACTTGATGCTTTCTCAAACTTGACAAAATCTACTGCTCTGCTCTGGTCCCTTGCATCCTACCCTTTGAGGATCCTGATGTAGCCAGAGCATGGAAAGAAAGCACCATCCTAGCCTTAGATAGGACAGAAAAAACGTGAAATGATTCTTCTTACAGTGACACAAAAAGATCCTTTAAATGAGAGATGCATCAGAGTAAGCTGATCACTGGATTTGCTGGCTTGCATGCAACCTGGGGACTACCACAGTGTATTCCCAAATTTAAAATCAAAACCACACCTTAGTTCAATGATAGAGCAAACACCAGGGGATTCTTAGAAATGTAAGAAAAGTATCTTAAGTATCCACAACCAAAGCCATAGAAAACCGAGAACTGAAAGGCAGAATTGAATTTGCAAGCAGCCCATGCCCTGTACAGCCTGGAAGCACAGAATTCGAGCACTCCAGCGTGTGTTAGTACTGCCTTCCTGCAGGTCAGTGTGAGCAGAGCTGCAGCTGCCCCTGCTGAGGGCAGAAGGAACAATAGTGCTTCCAAGACTTGTCACTTAAGAAGATACTTGATTTGGCACATGATGCACTCGCCATCTAATGCCAACAGAAAGCACAGAGCTCTAGGCTTAGTGGGATTGCTCCTCAGGAGATATCACTGTGTCTTTAAGAAAAACCTGGCCAAAAGGCTGTGGAAAACAGGAGTGAAGCGCCCTCTGAAGACTTGACCAAGGGCCAGGAGCCTGGAGCTGGAGCCTGCAACGGGGAAAGGCTGTGCACTGTAACAGACGGAGCCGGGGCCCAGGTATGAGTACCCTGCAGATGAGCAGGAACACTGGGGACAGTCACACAGCACTAGGCTGCCGGTACCCCCTGAGGGCATTTTCCAGCTCTGGAACAAACCACAGTCTGGGCTGTGACACAGCATCACTGGTGTTGGTGATTTCCTCCATTGTATGGCCTGAATAAGACTGTGTCAGAAAATAATGTGCTGACAGAAGACTATAAGCCAAATGGCCAACGCTCTGGCTCATCCTTTCCAGTGTCTGGAAAGTATAAGCCAGAGTAGTGGCTGAGACAGTCTGTCCCAGCGCCCTCAGAGATCCCACAGCAGCCACAGCTACTGCAGCATCTGCCACATCCCTCCCACCTTCCACCCTCATGCTCTGCTTGCTCTTTCTCCAGTACTGATCTATTCCTGCTCTGCAGCATAATCACTGTGTCCACAGCCTGCTAGCAAATGCTCTATGGCAATTCCTTCTGATGTAGCCTCAGGTCAGTGTTTTAGCAGTCCCTTCCCTTTCTGATCAAAGCACATATAACTTCACAAGATGTGCAGGAGCTCAGGCATTCGCACCACAGGGTCCAGAAAGCTTGCTCCTAAGGAGACAACGTAGCATGGCCACACATGAGTCAGTGCACAGCAGCCCTAAAGTTGAAATACAAAGGGAGGAGATTAAGGAAGAGTGATGGTTTGTCTTTCCAAAGATATAGTTCCCTGTTAGCTTCAGGAGTAGGATTTAGTCATGTTTAAAAGGAGAGAGAGCCTTCTAGCTCTCTCCTCACTGCATCCTCAACTTACCTCTGTCTCTTGCACCAACTAGGAAGGCGATGACTTGAAGGATGGGGTGGAACTGCTACTGGAGATGTTCCCAGCCTGTACCGTGAGCCAGGCAGAGAAGGCCCTCGCCATGGCCTTGGGGAACTTGGAGGAGGCAGTGCAGTTAATTGTGGAAGAGAAGGTGGAAACTGGCCCAGCAGGTGTGAGTATGAAGGTACTGTACTCTGACCTGGGTGGCAGTGGGCAAGAAGCAGGGCAGAGCTCAGGGACACACAGGCATCACAGCTGTGTGCTAAAAGCAGAAGCTTTGACTGCAGAAACTTTCTGCACAGCCAGGAGGATCACCCAGAGTTAACAGCCCCTTTCCCTGCCCTGGCTCCCTTAATATAGGCTGTGCCCATGACCAAGCCAGCAAGGCAGTGGAGCTGTGGCTGGCACCCCTTTCCCACAGGGACTGGAATGCTCCTCCAGCAGCTGGGCTCACTAAGCTAGTGGGGGGGAGCTGTACACTCCATGTGTTGTGCTATTCATACATCCACCTTGTCTCCTCCCAGGAACTGGCACGGCCCCGCAGAACACCCAACCATGAGGAACTAAAACAGGTTATTTTACAAAAGTAAGTACCCAACAGGAGAGAACCCCTTATTTTGCTCCCAGTAAAGGAGAAGGTGGCAGTTTGGGGAACAATGTGATCTATAAAGAACTTGAGCTGCAAGATGCTTACTAAGGATGCTGTGAACCTGATTTGGGTATAGCTGAACATATTTAAGCACAATCATCCCTAGAGGAAAAAAAAATCCCAACAAAAATCCAAAACAAAATAAGTTTGGTTTCTTACAGAGCTCTGGCACAGAAACAAGTTACCTGTACCAGCTGGGTCACAGCGCTGTCTGTATGTGAAGTTTCAGCCTCCTACAGATACAGAGTAAATCACAGTACTGTTTGCTGAGGTCTCGGTTAAAGGTTCAAGGCACAAATACCATGCTGCAGCTCAGGTAACGAACACATGGTAGCTTGTAGAACTACAGCAACTCATTCAGACCTCTATCCTTGGAGACAGTCCAAACAAGGCTAAAGATAGCTTTAAGAAACTGCCTGTACAACAACACTGAGAAAATTAAATCTCAGTTGCTGAAGGTGGAAATTCAATGCATTTAAAGAAACCTCTCTGAAGTCCCCCTGTGGACTTTGGAATGAAAGTAGCTTTAGATTGTTTTATCTATATTCATTTCTAAAAGCATTTAATTCTCAGTAAGAGAACCCACACTGTGGTTTCATCGATTTGCTTCAAGATCTCAGTTTTCATGCCTGCGCACACAGGCGTGCAGCTTCCATGCATCTATCCCACCACATCTTTTCCACCACTTCACACTCTCCCCAGTGACAGTATAACCAGTTGATGGGCTAGGAAAGATATAGCAAAGCAGATCAGCATCCAGGCAGAAGTAGCAATCCCTGTCCTCCCCATCTCCTAAGCAGGCCCATTTCAGAGTGACATGTGAGGGAACAAAAAAGCACCAGCTGTTTGTTATGTTTCTGAAAACTTGAATTTAATGACATTTTGGCAACATCCTGTACTTTAAACATCACTCAAGCACAGGTACAGAGAGCAGATCACCATAGCTGAAGATACACATGAGCAACTATACTAACTACTGAGAGAGCAGTCATCATCAGCTGTGCTAAACCAGCACCAAAATCTCAGAGTAGCAACTCAGCAGTACAGCAAGCAAATATTTGGACCCTGATGTTTCAGTCACATACGAAATGAGGTGATGCTTTTATAAAGTTGCTTCCAGCACAGACCTGTTTCATAGTAGATGGAATGTGAAAGAAACACCATCCTTCGGGGCAGAAGCAGACAGATTGGTCCTCTAATCTCATCTCTGTCTCCTTCAGCTGCCATCATGTGGGTTGACACAGAGCAAAGCTGCCCTGACAGGAGAACACACCAGACCTTAGCATCTCTTTCAGTTCTGCAGTGGCTATCACCATTCTCAACCACCTGAGTTTTCAATACCCTTCACATATAACCAGGGATGCTACTCTAGGAGAATCCTGCTGGATTCTCACCAGAAGGACGATACTTCTTGCCCATTTCATCCAGAGGGGAACATCCAAGTGCAATGTAGGCACACAGGACACATTGCACAGCCACAAACCAGCCAGGGGAGAAGGGACATAGGCTGTGAGCAGCCCCAGGCCATGTATGTTACAGTGTTCACTCAATGCTTCTTGTGTTTCAGATACATGATGGTGGATAGTGCAGACGATCAGAAAACACATCGGCCAGCTCCACCCAAAGAGGTAGGCAGAAAAGTCCCACCTCATCAGCAGTTTGAGCATCCTTTGTTAAAAGATTTGAAAAAAAGTCAGGCTACAAGTCCAAAAGGCAACAGGGCAACCCAAAGGCAGGACCATTCACAGAACCTACTAGTCAATGAGATTAGCTAAGATGCTGAAGGGTCTGTCAGTTCCGGACTACCATGGCTTTTGTCCCCCCTCCATCAGACAGCATCCTTCCCAATTTTTGGACAAGATTCCAAACAGATGGTAAAAAAATAGCCCACCCATCTACCTCCCAGAGTGCAACTCTACTTCTGCTTGCCCCCTTCCTTTCTCAAGCAGTGTGGCTGTCCATCCACTTGCTGTTAATATCTTTCCTCTCCAGGCTCCTAAGAAGTTAATCCGCTATATTGATAACCAGGTGGTGAGTACAAAAGGGGAGAGGTACAAAGACATCAAGAAGCCCGAGAGTGAAGAGATGAAGAGAACTTACATCAGCCTAAAACCAGCCAGGAAGTACAAGTTCCACTGACAGCCAGGTCTTCCTGCTCTTCAGCCTTCAACCTCTGGCCAGGCATGGCAGGATGGATGTTTGGTGCTAAGAATGAGGGGAGTCCTCCACCTGCCACTAACCTGAACTAACCTGGGACCCAGGACACTGTTTTCAGCTTCCTCAACTAACCTGGTTGACCAGGAGGAGACTTCTCTCCTTGTGTAGCTCTCTCTCTGACCCCAGGGGCAAACCGCAGTGGCTGTCTGGGTCCTGGGCATTCTCTGCTATTCCTTGCATGGGACATTTTTAGATCTGAGATGTGGCTTGTGCTTTTGCAGCAACCTTTTTAACAAGTCTGTGTGCACTGTTGCTTTGAGTGCCAGTATTAATAAAGATGATGTGAGTTGGTGTGTAGTTCTGCCAGAGCATGCATATGCTTTACAAACACTGTCTCCCATCCCTCCTAGCGCCAAAGATAGAAGCAGGGTCATCCTCTCTTCCTCTCATTACTTTCATCATCATGTTCACCACAAGATGTAGCTGCTGTTTGATTAACTGCCTAGTGGATACAAGGGCTGAGGCTGAACTCCAGCTAGTCTTTCCCTGCCAATATAACCTGCAGCTCTACATAAACTCCAGCTGACAGCAGAGCCAGTGCTCCTGCCATTTCTCACCACTGTTGAGTGCCAAACCTCCAGCCACACCAGACGGAGCAAGATACAGTAGCAGGTCTGGGCACTACTAAAATGCTCACTCAGAAGCTGGAAGAAAAAAATTACAATGTCCAGCTGCTTTCAGTGACAGCACAGCTAGGTTTGGTGTTCTGTCTGAAACTGCAGTTAGGAGTGTGTTCCTCCTGGAAACATCTTCCACCTTGCCCCAGCCTAAACCAGCACACACTGCCTGTGCTGAGACTATACCAGTCCTTTGGTGCCAGGCTGGCCAGTGGCTGTGGGCTGGAGCTAGGCTTACTGCCCTCCTCCCAGAGGGGCCTGCCCTCGCTCAGGAGGAGGACTGGTAGCTGTTCTTTTTCCTTCAGCTGGTCAGGATGGTTCCACAGCTTTATTGGCATGCCCCATACACCCATCCTAGGGGGACAGTCCCCATCAAACACTCCCCTGCTCTCTGGACAGCTGCCACTTAGAGATCTAAAACACAACAAATAGTAAATCCTATTTATTAGCTGGCCTGGCCAAGGGATGTTTAGCACCACAGTGTTCCTGCAAGTCACTTGCTCTCTCCATGCCACTGCAGAGGGGAGTTACTTTCCCCAGAGGCATCAACGAAGCCACTCATGAACACTCAGTGACTGCTAAACAGCCCCAGAGAAAAGAGTGAGCCCCACTCAGGCCAGCCTCACCAATGGGACCGACCTCTCCCTCTGCACATCTCCACAGCAGCCAGTTCCAGCATCCTTCCAGCATCCCAACATCGTGTCAGTTCCCCCCTCCCCGGCAGCAGCAGTTCTAGATCTGAATGTTGATGAAAGGGGCGAAGCCAACTACATCCTGCAGGAGAACAAGAGCCCTCTGCAGCGGAGGCTCCACATCCAGCTCCACCCCACGGACTCGGAGGACGCTCAAGCTGGACTCAGCCACGTTGTGACAGTGCTTGACCTTCAGCGAGCGCAGCTTGGGACAATACTCAGCCAAGACCCTGCCAAGAAAGAAAGCACATGCAAGTTGCAAGTCAGGATTCCTAAGCGCACCATTCGCGCTCTATGCCCAGCAGCCCAGCACTCATGACTGTACCATACATGCACCATCCTTTGGGAGCAGCACCCTGGTGGTCTGAGACAAAGTCCAGGGACATGGTTGGATCCCAGACCTACCCTCCATGATAAGCTGGGAAATTTGCTATCAACAGCACACAGTGTCTCTCCCAAAAGGTCTGGTAGTGCCTTCTCTCCCAGACTGAGCTCTCATTGCTTTCACCACAAAGACATCTGGCTTTCCTATCTTCTTCTCATCCCTACCCCGGCTCCCCACGTTTCTCAGTACCTGATGGAATCATTCTTGACTCGCAGACACCCCGTGAGGTCCAAGTGCTCCAGCTCAGGGCAGCACTTTGCAGTCTCCTGGACCGCCATGTCACCCACGTTGGCATTGACAGCCAGCGACAGAGACTTGAGCCTGCTGCACTTCTGTACCAGGTAGCAGATGGCCTCGTCCTTCAGCTGGCGACAGGCCGTCAGGTCCACAGCCTCCAGTGCCTTGCAGTGGTCAGCCAGGCTGCGCAGGGACAGGCTGTCCACCCAGTCGCAGTGAGCCAGGGAGAGCTGGCGCAGGTTGGGGCAGTTCAGCGAGATGGACACCAGCGTGCTGCGGCTGAGCCGGCCACAGCCCTTCAGCTGGATCTGGTGGAGGTGGTGGTTCCGCCAGAGGATTGGGAGCAGATCCATATCCGTCAGCCAGCCGGAGCAGTTCTGGAGCGCCAGCTGCTGCAGTACTTTGCTGTCTTTCAACAGGTTAACAAAAGCAGCTTGAGGGATGGCAGGTCCGATCTGTGTGGGGAACCCAGGAAGAATGAGGCACCTCCCCAGGGTTCCACGTCAGCCTCGTCCTCACCAAATACCCTCTCCCTTCCTTTCTTCCACTGTGACAGTGATGACCAAAGCCACCCTCTGCCCTCATCCAAGGGAAACTCTACCATCAGACCCTCCTCACCTCCTGGTAAGGCTACTGCCACATGTTAGAAGATGCTCTGGCTTCTCTGTCCCATAGCATCACTCTGCATTTATATACTCTTGATAAACTCCACACTTCTGCTCTTCAAAAATCTGCTAGACCGCTCTGTGTTCGCACAGAACAGCAGCAACTCCTGTCTTTTCCACTCCTAGGCACTGTCTCCCAGAGCGAGCACAAGCTGTCCCTGATCACCAGGCACGGTTACCCCTCCATCCAAAAGACCCTATTGCACAACCTCCATGAGGACCAACAGGCTGTGCCACTCCAGAGCTGGCCAGTGTTTCTGCCAACCAGTGCCCTATAATGGCCTGGGTGGAGTTTGCAGGCTTACTCCTCCCAGGGCCTCTTGCTAAAGACACTGGCATTGCTGGGCCCTGAATCACTGCCTTTCCTCTCTGAGCCCATCTGTCCAGTCTGACACTGGAGCCATTAACCCAAGCTCCTGCGCAGAAGCCACCCTCCTTGCCAGGGCTTTCTTCTCCCCACACAGATGCTCCCCTGTCAGTTCTAGAGCAGTAAGACATCTGTGTCCTCCCCCAGCCTCAGAGCCATCTAATACCTGGCTTGAGTCAAAGCAGCGCATGTTGGCCAGGTACAGCTGGATGAGAGACTGGAATGACTTGCTGACCCTCTGTAGGCTCAGGAGCTGCTGCAGTGGCACATGACAAAGAATATGTGGAATCAAGATGTCTTCCCAGGGCAGGTCCAGGAGGCATCCCCTCGTGGGAGTCAAACTCATCATCAGACACCAGAGAGCCGGGCTACTGCGGGAGCCAGGCTAGATCATCTCACACCTGCTGCCGGTTGGCTCTAGGAGGAACAGCCAGAAAGAAAGACTCAGTGACGTTTCCCACAATTAGCCCACAGGGTAAAGCCCCTTGGCCAGCCATCAGCAAGGCATGTGCTGCCACCTGCGTCACCTCCTCCCCAGCCCGGGACGTTCACTGCTCAGGCATCCCAGTCCACCTGCCCGCACTGCCCTCCAGGAGACCTCGGGTGGGGCTTTCCGCCGAGTCCCAGCACTCGCAGGGTACCTCTGCCTGGCTTTCATGTCTGAGCACCGCTCTAACCCTGCATCCCGTGCCGGGACACTCGGGCACTCTGCCAGGCAGGGAGACCAGGCAGCTGCTCCTTCCCGCGTGGAGCAACAAGGCTCCGAGTTCCTCCCATGGATTCTCCCCACGAGGAGCGAGCACTCTGCACCTCTGCGGAGATGCGGCCTCGGGGGGGAAGGGGCAGAGGGGTCCCGGCAGCCCGGAGCCCCCGACGTGCGGCTGAAGGCCGCGCTTAGACCCGGCCCAGCGGAACCCGCAGCTGGTGCGGCCTCGCCCGCGCCCGTTCCTACCCCGCCGCCCCACGGGGTCCCGCTCGGCCCCAGAGCCGCCCCCAGGCTGCCCGCCGCC